>CM043118.1:1589469-1709469 GCA_023701765.1 Hylyphantes graminicola | reverse complement strand
CGTTGGCCCCAGTAACTGGGACATAGTTCGAATTCTGGCAGGTGTGCCCGCTCCTGCTGCAGATGTATCGATAAGAGCGCCATTTAACCTACATCTTCGGAACTGAATAAAAAAAGTATTTAATTTACTGTTGGATTACACTAAAAAAATCCAGTTCAGCCCCCAGTTTTTGAACCAAACGGCATTTTTACCAATGAAAAACACAATGAAATCGTCCGTGTACAGCCTTTTAGTTCCCAGACAGTTACAACTGTAAATACGGAACCTATACATAGCAGAAATATACATAGTAACCAACTTCTGGTAATATATATCAGTTTCGTCACAGAGTCCTGTCGATAATTGGAATAAAATCATTTGAAGAAAAGTCATTTGTTATCAAATATTAATATAACATGGCCACAAAGTGCAAAAAAATATTGATTCTAGCTTTAAACTAGTAATTTGAGAAATAAGATTTAAAAAATGTACATAAGAAAATCAAAACCACGTTTTACATAAGTTATCTTGTTTTCTGATAAAAAAAATTTATAAAAAAACGTTAGCAGATGGCACATTGCATTTTTTCATTTCTTAAATTAAGATTAAAAAGTTAATATTGCGTTTTAGAAAATATTTTGAAATTCAACAGACAAATATATTTAACAATTCGTAATTCTACATCGCTCATAAACGTGCTTCATAAACCTACCGATCCGACATCAATGGATAAACATCGCTATTAATATTTTGATCATCTAACACCAAAACTGAAATGCATTATGGAATAAATCTTTCGCATATATGATACGGGATCGTTTTCAACCTGCAATTTTCCCAAGGAAGGAATTTTTATCCGTAATTGCTGGAATATTTCCGCCTTTACACTCTATAGTCACTTTCTACTTTACTTTAAAGCTAGAGAACTCTCCGAGAAGTCACGCTGTCCGTCCTGTTCGGAGTGTCGGCTGTTCTGGAGAAGGGGAAGGAAACCAGTTCGAAACACGGCTGACTACACCTTTCAGGTACCGACCACGTCTCTTTATTATTCTCCGGAGCAACTGACAATATTCTGTTTAGTCCTTAAAGTTGAGTAGTCCATGTCATGGTACAGTATAACAAATTAGAACTTCAATGCAATTAAAAACTTTTTCCAAACAAAATTAATGAAATCAAGTAGCACAGCAGGATAAATTTGTTGCTTGAGCAATGAGCATATTTGTTTCGAAGCACTTTCTAAGAAGTATATTTGTTAAACTTAGAAACCAGATATACGATATGTGGAAATTTATTATAAATCTATAACATGTAAGATTACCAACCAAAATTCTATATAATTTACAAGTCTTACACCATATCCAGGGCCTGCTCTATTAAATTTCAGACTATAGGCACAGCCAATTTTGGGGGCCCCTTTACGAAAAATTTTACGTATGATTTCCAGTAATGATGGTGCTACATGACCTATGAATCAAATTTTTGCTGCTACAACTTTATAGGCTTCCTTATAAACAATAAACACTGATCAAAACAATCACAATTGGTCAATTTCTCAGGCAAAATCCAACAGAAAACAAAGTGTAGCATCATATTTTTTTTAAAATTTACTGATATTTAGGAGATTTACAGTATTTAGCATAAAAGAAACTAAAATTTAGGGTCCCCACAAAATTGGGAGCCTGGGCCTAACGGGCCTTATGGAAGAACAGGCCCTGACCATATCGAAACGCAAATTGAAAGGCATGAATAAATTTCATTCACCAAAGACCCAGCACTCAATAAAATATAAGGCTTTCTAGCTTTTCTTAAAAATTAATTGTGGTTGAAAAAATATGCGCTAAAATGTATGAAATAAGGTCCGAAGAGAAAGTTTGTTACACAATGTAAAAATAAAGTATGATTGAGGTGGGTACCCAGTCTAGACTTTTTCCGCTCTACCTTCGGAAAATTGATGTGTTCGATGACTTACGGGGGTTTATTTTAGCTCGCGGGTTTACGGAGGCTGAACTCGAGGGAGAGAGAGCTATAGATTGGCGATTAAAAATTTGAACAGTTGTTCATTGTGTCTGTTATTCTTCATAGATGTTTAATGTCAACTACTTTTTCTTGTAGCATCATGTGAATTCAGATTGTTTGTTCTATGGATCCAGCCCTTGTTTCAAAATTTCCGTTTTATTATTTACTTAATGGTTATAAAGCCGGTCCACTGGCGCAATGGTTAGTGTACTAGCCTTTAGAGCTGCTGGTCTCGGGTTCGAATCCCGGTAAAGGCATGGATGTTTGTGCTCTTCAATAAATGTTGTTATTTGTCTATGTGTCTGTGTCGTCCTTCTTTGTGTGTCTCTTGTGACTGTCTCTTCTGGCGAGCTGGGTAATGGGCTATAAAGCCTACACTCTCCCTTCTAGAGGGCGCATTCACTGTCATTTGTCATAATGGTTATAAAAGGGGAAATATTTTTCGTGGGAGTATGTAATTTTTTAAAGGGTTCAGATGCTAATACCATGCATAAGAAGGTAACCAACGTGGTTATTCTATCCAGTTTCAGTTTTGATCTGTGTAATTATATTTCCACTTGCTTTCGCAAGCTTTACTGTATTTTATTGAAATTAAAAGAATAAAAGAAGGATCTTTTGTTGCTATCACTAGAGAATCATGGGATAAGTAAGAGTTGTGCATATTTTGCTTTTAGTTCTTTTCTATTCACAAATAAATAACATGTATAGAATCTCTATCTATCTTCTTAAAAATATTCTCAAGGTCGCTCTTAGACTATTTATTTTTCATGCTCTTTTTAAAGTAAGTCGTTAGGGGTCAGTGGCGCCGGGCGACTTTCACCACGGCCGGTTTTTTTTTTTTTTCAAGTTCAGGGACGAATGGGGCCAATTAAACACACATGGCTTAGCAACAAAGTTTCAAGAAGACAAAAACTAGTAACAGTGCCGTGCGTTATATAAAGAAAACCGTCTCGCATTTATAGTACATATTCTCACAAATTGAAACTAGTGCACTTGATTTTAGTTAGTTTACAGATGATTCACAAGCTGTTGATACGGATTCGCATGCGAGATAGAGAGCTAGTCATGGGCTAGCTCATCCTTTCATCCCTCCGGTGTATAAGAATTAAAGAAATAGTCCGTTTTGTGGAAGAATTTTTTTGCGGTGTATTGTTGATCGTCAATTTTTGTATTCGTGTTTAATAGTTTAGGTGTTTATTTTTTTTCCTGAATGTAGGGCACGTCAGAAGAGGAGCCTCTCGCCGCGGCAATTAAAGCTATTTGCGTCGGTGTTGACTTGTCACGGGAAAATGCTACTTTCTGACTTGCAGAGGCGCCTGCTACTTTTGAAACCGTAACCAACTTTACGGAGAGGGGTGTTTTATTACACATTGTTCACTGTTAGAAATGTAAGTTAGAATACAGCACCCGCATTACAAAAAAAAATCAATAGAGGAAATATTTTAGGGGTGTTTGTTTCAGTTATTGATTTTTTTTTTTGATTAATCAGGGAAACATTGATGCAATTAGCAGACGCAGACAAAAAAACTTTTTTTAATTTTAGCAAAGTATTTTATAAGAGTTTCTAGTAAAGTAATTTTTTTTTATACTTGTGGGACAGATACGATTTGACTTTTGCTGAATGATAGTCAATACAAACGATACTTGTAAAGTTGGCGCATTCGGTGCCAAAAAAGATGTCGGATTCCCGAAAGCGCTGGATTAAAGGATCGTGGTTGGTCGGTTTTAAAATAAGTCGTAACAGCGAACCTATATTACCTCTTTTTAATCACAAGATCTGTCTTCGTAAATCACCTCAAACCCTTACTCTAGTTACATCAGACGTTCTGGTTAACGTACTAAATATTAACTAAAGTCATCAATGAATAGAAGGGAATAAGCGGTGACCGGATACGAAAGTATGGATTTTATTATTTTTTGAAGGAAATTTCTTTCTATTACTAATAAACTAACTGTGATGCGTCTCTTAATAGAAACGCCGTGTCGCTGTCTCTGGAGACTAAATGGCACAAAACCTTAATTTTTTAAATAAAAAAACGTGTCTTTTAATACCTCTAAGCTATTATCACAATTCCTTACTTTTTTATGAAGTCGGGGGAATGAGGAAGAAAATTGCCATTCTATCGCATATATCTCTGAGAATTCTTGTAGCACGTTAACAGCCATGAGAAGAAAAAAAACGTCTCTACCTCCCCCCCCCCCCTGCTCCTTGCCTGTTCTTAAAGATGTTACATAAATATTTTTGAACAAAAAAAGTCATGTTGCCGGAAGAATTTTAAATAAACAAATAGAAAAAAAATCAACGAGGAGCAAAATTTCGTAAAAAACAACGATTCATTCTCGCACCCCCTGACCCAATGTGCGTTCACATACGATAAATAAAAAAGATCGCCTGCACCAGAAGCGAAGTGAAGTGGAAGTAGGTTACGAATCAGAGAGACGGCGAGGGGGGGAGGTCTCTATTTTTACACGAACCCCCGACAGAAAGCAGGAAATGTCGAATGAATATTATACAAACAAATTTGGAAACAAAGAAATGAAATTCGATCACCTGCGCCCCCTTGTGAGAGGCCATCTTAAATAGAAGAGCCCATGGATTAAGGTCCCAAACGATGACGCAGGCAAGAGAAAACTGCAACCATCAGCATGGTGTTTTACAAAACAAGGAAAGAACTATATCGAGCTACCTAAGAACCCCGTTACACCTTTTAAAGAATACCAAAAATCAAGTTTCATTACGTTATGAGCCAAAACAATACTAAGACTCACCAAACTTAAACGTGATGTTGAATGCTGCATGGTTGCTTGAATATATGTGATGTAAAAAAAAACTCTTCGAATCCATCGATTAAGTGCGCACCTTGTTGTCACAACGCTAAGGTAGAGAATTTAAAGAATCTGGTTAACATGTTTCAAAAACTAACTAATATAACTTTTATTTGTGCTTCCATTTCATCAAGGCTTTGGCCAGTTGACAAATGACAGTAATTGCGCAATCTAGAAGGGAAGGGCGTAGGCTATATAGCCCATTACCCCCCTCGCCAGAAGAGACAGTCACAAGAGACACACAAAGAAAGACGCCACAAACACATAGACAAATAACAACATTTATTGACAAACACAAACATCCATGCATTTACCGGGATTCGAACCCGATCCCAGCAGCACCAAAGGCTAGTACACTAACCATTGCCAGTGGAAAGACTTTGGCCAGTTACTGATGAGATGGGGCCCAACTGCGATAACTTGAAGGTCAGCAAGCAATCGCTCGATGCCCAGGAAAGGAGATGAATACCAGTGTCCTGTCCGTTAAAATGGAAGGGACTACTATGGCAATTTTATTCACCTTTTATTCCTCTTTTTTCACACTTTGATAAACTTCTTGTAGAGTTATCTTCTATCCTAAGCAATGAGATTAATCTGTTGAGAGATTAATCTGAGATTACTACACTTGCAGTGCAACCACCAATTTTGAAGCTAAAAAAATACCGAACAATTGACAAAAAATCATAGGTTTTCATAATATTCACACTAGAGTTAGCACTTTCATAGTCCTTTTTTAAACTTTATTGAAATACTGTATTTTTTTTATTTTAAATAAAAAATAATGAAAGTTTTACAAAATGGAGTTTCGTTAGTTTTCATTTGTAAAACCAAACTAGATTTTTAAATTTTAAAAAAATTTAAAAAAAGTTTGAATATATTTGATAATTAAGTATTTTCTCGTCCGAATGGACCCGTTTTTCATTCTTTCCCATTCTTGAAAATAGTACAATGGTTATAACTAAATCTCAAGTAATAGTTTGTATTTGTTTTCTTTTATATAAACTTCCAAAAAACAGTTTCGTGCAAGATTCACTGTGAAAAAAATGTATAATGGCCATCAAATGTGCTAATTTAGCCCATATACGACCCATTTGCGATTACCATTAACACCTTCCTTACCGAATAACATTTTTAACTTTAAATTTTCCAGAATTATATTTCGTTTAACTTAATTAGTCCTCCATAAACTGTTCGGTACTTTTGGTCTTCATTTCACGCAAAAAACTGTCTGGTACATACAAACGAAAATTGAGTTCTCCCAACCAAACCGTTCGGTTGCTATAGGACTGACAGGACTGTCTAGTTGCAAGAACCAAACACGTTTGGTTAGAAGCGTTCGGCTGGCGCAAACGACTAGTTCGGTTGAGAGAACTACACTGATACCGCGCAGTTTAGTTCTCACACAGAGTTTAGTTGTCTCAACCGAACTCATTGAGGCAGTCTGGTCCCGTTGACTAAACTCGTTTAATCGAACGAGTATAGTTATGGTAACTAAACTGGTAGGTTTGAAAGAAACCACCCGTTTGGCTGTGCCAATTAAACACCCTTCAACCGAACTTGGTTGAGTTGCAGGACCAGCACCATTTTTTTGCGTGTTGTCGTATACCTTTTTTTTTTAGAAAAAACTTAAACAAAAAACTTATTTTCGAAAGTCTAATTTCCTTGCCAATCGTCGTTAATTGAGCTACTCGCTGATCTGAGCTTTCTATGCTCAATTTTAATGGTTAGTTGTGTTTGCGTTGTTACTTCAACGATTTTATCTCATACGAAGTCCTTGCAGGAAAAAAGGCTCTCCACACAATGAGTGCAATTACCTGGCTACGAGACCCGGCTGAAGATGAACGCGTGTTCCCGAAAACGCGTCCTGTGCGTTGGGCGAGTGCCACGACTCGTCGCCCGAGACGGATCTGCTGTTTTATTCGGATTTTAAACGCCAAACAAACATCACTGGCGACGGCCCGCTTAATTAATGGAGAAAGATAACGGGACAAATCGAGGGAGTTATATCAGTTTCGTTTACTTATATTCAGTTTGAAACATATCATCTGTTATAGCAAGACTTCGTACAGGCCATTTTAAATGCATGGAAATATCTCCAGATAACACCGCAAGATCCTACCCATTCTGCAGAAATGGTCCAGAAACCCTACTAACTCTAGACCACTTGTTTGACTGACGAGCAATTGCTGCCTCTCTTTTTGGGCTTGGAGCACCCCCACGAGACGTTCTTTATAGTTCCATCAGGCCCTTGACCTGATGAGTATCATCGTCAACGCTTTGTCCCTACATAGTAATACACGATATTTGACTCTATATCAGGAACTTATATTCAGCTTTGCCATTATAAGGAAAAGCCGAGTGGCTCGATCTAGACTTGCATGAGAATTTCGTACAAAACAAGAACATGAAATAGTTATGAGTAAAAATTGACCGAAACCAAACTAAGCCGAAAGTCATCAGATTTAACTCTTAATAATTTGGAACATGTAAGATTGACGGTTAGTCCCATAGAACTAAGGTATACTATTTTTTGCCACGTAAGAATTTTTTCACCAGATATATGAGAATAGCCACAACGGAAAGTAAAACAAATTTAAAAGAGAAATAGCAACTTGTTATAAAGTTAAATTTTAGTTACCGCCAAATATTGTTAAAAGATTTTCATTATTTTAAAGCTCTAGTAATTTGTTATTAAATACATGATGACATTTTAATCTCAAATTTCTTTATTTTGCTGTTATGAAGATTTTTATACCTGGTGAAACCTATGTATACCTATTAAATTATTGCACAGCAAAGCAAAGTTTTGGCAGTTGTTTCGATTTCAATAAAAAAGTCTTACAATTTTTTCTAAACTTACTTTTGAAGGATCCGTTACCTTTACGTCCATTTGAATATTCGTTTAAGGCCACTTATGGTAATGGCAATTGATATCGCATAATTTCCTTTTAGTCTCTTTATAGAGCTTTAATTGATTGATAAGAATATCTCAAGCTCTCAAGATAAAATGTTAAGATTTCTCAGAAACAATCAGGGAATATCGACATCTATTTCAGGAACCTAAGCTTCAGTGTCATCCCTTGTCAGAAGTGTGTTACTTTTACCTCTTCCAAGAACCTTCTCAGGCTCAACTCATGTCAGAGAATCTTTCAAAGAAAGATCTCGATCTCTCGACGAAATTCATCGCATTATTCGTTTTATGCTGTTTTTTAAATGTTGCTGTTTTCATTTTTGTTCATTTTTAAATTTTGTTCTTATATAATGATTCTGTATGTTCCTCTTATGATTTCAAGTTTTAATCTAATTTTGTTGAATTGCAGATTTATCTATCCGTATCCTAAATTATCCCAACGAAAAAATAATTTATATAACTAGAAATTTCTTAATATAATAAAATTTCCAAAATTGAGATGTTGATATATTTTTTTAAAATTCATGTAGTGCAGAAAAAAATGAAGTATAGTAATCTGTAGAAATTTAAATAACATGCGGGGGGAAACGGTACTTCTCTAATCCCACATTACCTCATTCTTTATATATTAAGAAACTTTCTTCTATATGGCTGAATAGAAGAAAGAGCTTGCTAAAAGAAAATTTCAAATGCAAGACAATAAGAATTCATTACTGAAATAACAATAATCATTAAATTAATAAAACAATAGTTATCAGTTAAGTATTATGAAACCCTTATATCTTCATTTCTTTTGAAACAAAATTTTTCAAAAGAATTACCTACCATTCTTGTAACTTTAAAACTCATAGAAAAACTCTTATAGTGCGGATAGAGACAGCCAGACGGTTAAAGCAATTTAGGAAGGTATTGATATTATAACTTTGTAATATAAAAATAAAGAATTTTAAAAACCGGATGGTTAATATAGCAGAAGATAAAACAGTTTTAAAGGACAAATGGACGGACAAAAAGTACAACAAAAATAGGTGTCGCACGTGTCATAACTTTCTTTAAAAAAAGATAATTTTTATTGAAATCGGACGGTTAGAAATTAATTTCGATGATGGTATAATGGACAGACAGACTGACATAAATCCTCCCAAAGCAAATGCCTACTCTATTTTTTTTAATTAGTTCACACTAAATTATAGTTGACGGGAAACAGGTTAACGTGGAATCGTGGAAAGACATCAGTGACTGGCCACTTTTCGTTCTCAGGATCACATAATGCTCTAGACTGGGAATTTTTGATAGTAGCCAGTGGCTACCAGAGTGAAAAAAATGGTAGCATGTACATACAGTTCAACTGCTATTAGTTTCGGAGAATTCTTGACGTCGCCCACAATTGTTCACGAAATTTTCTCATTATATCAGAATTTTATTATTATTATTTTAGAAATGCAGCTTCATTATTAATTATTTGTTGAACAGAAAGGAAAAGTTATGATCACCACTTTTGACGACTGTGGTTCGATTTTTAGGTAGCCACTTTCGATGTAATAGTTGCCAGTTGGCGACTGGCGACCGCTAATCTAGAGCTTTAATCGCACACATCATGTAACTGGTTTAATATTGACCCAGGGATATTTAAAAAGCAAATAGACTGTAGGCCAAACAAAAAATAGAATTAAAGAACGGGTTGTGCGGTGTTAAACAATGCGCAACTGCCTTCATCAGTGTGATAAGTCGACGTGGATCCGAATGAGCACTCAGGGTGGAAGCCCCGTCCTCGTCATTACGGGGAAGTTGCAAGATTGGGTGGAAACGGAAGAGGCTGCTGCCAAGTCGGCTTTCTCGGAAGCAGAGAATCTTTTTCTGCCTCGATGCAAGTTCCTTTTCTCCCTTCGGTGTGCCAGAAGCAAAACAGTTCAAATCCACTTACAACCATATATATTTCCTTTCTTATTAATAAATTAATGATTAAATATAAATGGTAAATTGCTTTTGCTTTAAAAATTTAAACAAAATAAAACACTTTTTGTTTCCTTCCAAGCAAATAATGCGAACTGTCAGTGTCTTATTTTTATTCATATTATGAATTATATCACAAGAATAGTTTTTCCTCGCTAATTTCGCACCGATAGAAATAAGGTTAACAGTGCCATTACGGTCAACTTAGAAGTGGTAGCTAAGTTGGTATAGCGTCGGACACGCTATTATCCTAGATAGGATCGTTAGGCGCTGGTTTGACCCTTGTGCAGTCTCCCCTTTCCTATCAACGGAAATATTCGATCAAAATCCAACTAAAAACCACGAGAATACTGGGATATATATGCTCGTTAAATATGTGGAGTCCTATGTCCCTACGATGTCACTTGAAGTTAGATTGGGTGGCAGCTAAGGTGTCGACTCGTCACTTGACCAGGGTTCTATTACAAGGCTTAGCTGGCTGTGTTAAAGCTTCTAAAGGAGACTACAAATAGGCAGCCGAACGATAACGTTACATTACACACAAGCCTGAAAATACATGTACCAACCTACCTAATATACTGGAATCGTTGGGTATGGGCCCGGGTAGCCTAGTGTGTTTGATCGCACCCCATTACGCTAACAATCTGCGCACCGTAACGCGTGCTGGTTCGATTCTGGTCTTCGCCCTGGGTGTACTTTCTGTCTGGTTCCCTCTGTGTTAGAAAAAATTCTGTCTTTCCTTGTCTGTCTTACTTGACGAAGGTTTATAAGGGTCTCTGATCGAGCCCACAAACCGGAAAATACATGTACCAATATATCTACCGCTGCGTATAAACCTCAGACGCCGAGATCAACTTTCGCATTATCTCTTCCCCCTGAAACGCATATCTAGTCACCGGGATTGTCAAGTCGTTGCCTTGGATTCGTACTTGGAAGTGACATGGGTGTGATGACGCTGGCCTCTCTTGATGAATCGCTGTCTGGGAACACGTTTCCCGAGTTGGATGCAATTGCCGAATGAAATGATTGCACAAGTGTGTGTGTGTACTGTTGTCGTAGACACTATTTATTTACTGAATTCCACCGTATAGGATGATTACCTAAAAATGTTTGTTTGAAATAAAAAATTAAAACAGTTTGGAAAAAGTTTTTGTAGCCAAAAGGGGATAAATTAAGTAAAATGATAATATCAAAGTAATTCAAATAACTAATTTTTAAGATTTTTGTTTCAGATTGTTTGGGGAAAATATAGGTAATTGAAATGTTATCAAAATCAAATGTTTGCTCAAATCATTATAGAGAATCCCTCAATTGTTTTAAACAAATATTAAAATAGCAGAAAACTATAAATTTTAAGCATTGCTCTATTTTTTTAATGTTTTAATTTTTGGAATTTTTCACCTTACAGACTTAAATGAATAATAATTAAAAAAAATCTATTATGCTTGATTTTTCAAATAAACTGCCATAGTTTTGTTTATTGTTAAATGAACTGTTCCAAATTTGGAACCAACTAGAGTGCTTCATACAGACTTTCATTGCTACTACAGGAGTAATACAGGGTAGAAATATCCAAAACATGACCGGTCATTAAAAGCACTAAGTATCCATAATTTTAACCCCCCCCCCCCTCCTTGCCCAAGAAAAAAGAAAAAATTACCAACTAACTATATGCATTTTCGCTTGTGGTTGGATTACTAGTACTACGGCAATTACATGGGTGCATTGACGATGGTATGTATTCTTTTTAGCATGGTTTGGCTGAATTAAATATGGCTGAATGAGACTCGTAATTTTAAACCACCGCTTTATTTATTTTCAGTTTTAGAAATGCACTAAAATATTATTTGGATTAAAAACCAACCACAAACTTTTAATCAAATTTCATATTTTTAGAAAAAAGAAAACAAAGTTCATTGACACGGTCTGAAAAAATGTCGCCATGACATTCGTTACGTAGTCGATACTTTTGGAGCCTCTGTATGCAATCTTGTGTGATCATTTTTGTAACCGGAAAAAAGGTTTACCAATAACATGGAACTCTCTTGGGAATCTTTCCATAGGTGGTTCTCGAATTCTTTAATAGACATAAAAACTTCAGTCCTTCAATTCTTAAACCAAATTACTGAGGAATATCTATATTCATGTAGTGCCATTGAGATGGCAAAGACTAAAGTTGTCAAGCACACCATAAGTTAAGCCACCCCGGTTGCCCAATCGTTAGGATGCTAGCCTTTGGAGCTGCTGGGGTCGGGTTCGAATCCCGGTCTGGTATAGATGTTTGTGACCGTCAATAAATGTTGTTATTTGTATATGTGTTTGTGTTCTCCTTTCTTTGTGTGTCTCTTGGGCTTTTAAAAACTCTTTCTGTGTCTGTACCACTTGGCGAAAGCTTATACGCGGTTCTCTGAGCAAGCACACAAGCTGGAATATATATGTACCATACCATACCATAAGTTATAAAGCAATAGAGGATACACTAAAACGGAACACTCCCGGAAATATTTATATAAATGGTTTTTGCATACGTAAATCGGCAGTAAACTGTTATTGAAATTAAATGCAGTTTCACGACATTTGTTTAAAGGGTAATAAAATAATCTTGTTTAATCGAGAATAAGAGGCAATTGTTGTCTCAAAACTACTTGTTCATTCAAGTTGCATATTTCGCTTCTCTCTAAATCAATTTCGTGATATTTACTTGGCTACCTTAGTGAAATATTTCAGTCTGACCAATAGATTAAAGAGAAGATATAAGCTGATATTACACCTTGACCGGTCATATTTATATTGGTCATTAAATTTTGAATACGAAATCATAATTTTTTTTCAGAAATCAGGTTTCATTTAATCTTGTTTCATTCGGAAAACTATAAAATAAATCTATAACAATTTGAGTAGTTTGTATAAATAAATATTTGAATAACCAACTAAACTGTACTGCAAAATGCAGTACGTCTGGTTACTCAAATTATACCTGTAATTGAAACTTAATCTGGAAATCAACGAGTCGTTCATTCTAGATCTTTATCTCCAAATTTAGCAAGATAGATGGTCGGGAGGCTTACCTACCAGGCGTTTCTAATGTTGACATAACAGATTTTTTTTTTGTCGTTTTTTTTCAATTCACACATAAGTATATGTGTTTTTTTTTTGTTCCCAACAACCCGTCTTGAAAAAAAAAATCCTTAAAATAACAGTCCGTGTGCCGAAACGGTTCTCGTTTGAAAGGCCCTTCAGTGTACAAGACCTCGATAAACCCTAATTTATACGGAGTTTCCTGTGTTTCTGCAGCGAAGCGCGATTGTACTTGGAGAGACATACCCGCACGTGCTCAAAAGCAGCGACATTTTTTGTTAAAGTTTTTTTTACCCAAATCATCAGTAAAAAAAATAGATAGTTTAAGTAGAGGGTTTTCTAAATTGAGTGTTGCAAAAAATACTAGCGGGACACCCGAAAAAAAATAAAGGTACATTGGGTTATTTTTGTAATACCTGCTTCGAAATTATGCAATTAGGTTTATCTTGTTCGCAACTTTATTAGGTTATTTATCCTCTAAAGTATGAGACGCACCTTTTTTACACACTTATAGTTTGGTTAGTGCTCAATTGAACTTTTCAAAATAGGGCACAAACCAATTTATGTACCACAAAAACTACTTCGCCCACTATAACAAAAATGACAGACAATTTTTAATTTGCAGGGAAGAATTCATATTACAAACATTGCAGTTAGTTTGGCTATAGAAGCTATTTTGGTAAATGACATTACTTTTCAACCTTGCTTAACAAGTCAAAAATCTAAACAAAATGTACTGCTTTTACAACATTCCAACAAAAAATGGAATTTCTCTTTCTCTCTCAAAACTCTTTATGGCAAACACTAATTGACATGATATTGTAAGAAATGCACCAGAGTGATAGACAACTTAACCCATCTCGATTGTGTAACATCTTGACGGTTCTGAGAAGTTTAAGGTGAATCTATTTTCTAAGAAAGAAGAATGAAAAAAGGTCGATTGCATCCAGCTGTTGTTTTAAGTAAAATTCTTTTCCAATATCCGCGTGCTAACAATTGTTCGATTGCCATCAGCTATTTTCTCCAAAAAACATTTTTTTTTTACACAGATGTGCGTATTTTCTGAGCAACATTTAGTGTAATGTTCTTGAAACATTAACATATGTTTTTTTTTTGATGAGAAGAAAAATTAATACATTAGCTGAATAACTTGGTGTTATGAAAGGGAATAAAGATAAGAATTATCTGTAGCATCGACGAAAAAATGCATTTTTTAGCACATCCCTGATATGCTTACTTATTCTACTAATTTCTTGATAATTAAATTAATGAACTGAATACAATGAGTTAGAGCTGCTCTTTTTAATTGTGAAATTGTGACAAACTTATAGGTTATAAATAAAAGGTTAGATAGGTTTTAGAATTTTTTTTTAATTTTGTGAGAAATAAGTGATTTGGTAAAAGTATAAACTAGTATTCACTGAAGAATATTTCAATTTTTTACGCATTCAATGCCTTTTATGTTTCTAATACTTTTTGTATTCAATTGGACTCTTTAGTTGTTAAAACAGGTTAAAATCCTGACTTAAAACTTACGTAGGTTGTTAGAAAAGCGCACACTTTGTAAACTATTATATACAAATATATCCTTTAGATTAATTAATTTTCGAATTGGTGTAGAACGCTAGATTACAGAAACACTTAAAAGGAAGAATAAATTCTACAACGAATTTCTCATCATATTCAATACGACATATGCATGCTGCTCCTAAACGGCTGTTAATCTTGCTTTAAGAGACAGGCTATTCTCACTAACTTTTAATCGTTTCCATTCAGTATTTTATTTATTTAACTCTGAGGGGAACTGTGACCGCAAAAGTAAATAGCATGTAGTAACATAAAACGACTTAAAAGAAGTCATATTTTCACACTACATGAAGTATATTTTCTACACTAGCATTTTCCGTGCTCTTAAATGGATTGAACATTGCACCCAATTTCTGTTAAATATGAAACTCGCCTTGGTTAATAATAATCTAAACACAGGTTAACGACCCGTGTTATAATATCAACTAACGCGATTTCATACTAACCGCAGACAGTCCCCACCCATGTGCCCAACACACTAATAACGGGGTCGCCCCTTTCCACAGACTGTCTTCTGGGTAACTACACGGCTGTCTGAAAAAAAAGCCCCACATTACCCAGAAATATGTATATTTCTGCTATTTCTATAAAACGGCTCACTTTTCCTGGATTGTTAATTCAGGGTTTTCGACCTAAAAAATTACTTGCTCTTCCTCTTTATTCCAAAAATGGAAAACTTGAAATTTTAAAATATCAAAAGCGATTCACAGAGATGGTAATTGGAAATTATTCACATCCCAAGTAGGCATTTAAAATCATATATCATATTAATTTTAAATTCCATATTGATAGAATTTGAATTTGAAAGGCATTGCTTTTACCATCAAAGTTTATAATGAATAGTTTATGAATGAATATTTAATTAAATAAAAAATAAAGAATAACTTATCACTATAAGTCAGCATTTACCCTTGATTACACAATTAAAAACATATTAAATACCTATACCTCTGTCATCAACACACTGTAAATTTAAAATTGATTAATTATTCATGTGTTTTATTAACCCGATGCTAATTGATATAGATCTCACTATTTCAACGCATGAGTTAAAAGAATGTTTCAAAAGATAAATATAATTGCAGGTTTATTAGTTTTAACAATTATCTTGCTGAAAAAGGTTTTTTAAACACTTTCACATTAATCTTAACCAGGTTTGTAAAATAGCAGGTAAAAGAATAACAGGCTGCGATTTCTCAATCTCACTTCCCAGAATCAGAAACACAACAATGACACAAACAAACAAAAAGGTAGGTCACAAGAAAAAAAAGCTTTTTCTCCTTAAGTTTTACTCAGCAATAAATCCCGCTTACTTTTTTTAAGAATCTGTAATGACGTCTATAAAAACAGTCCCCTTTAAAAAAAAAAAAAAACAGAAGTTGCTCCTGTAATAAGGTGATCCTCGTTATAAAATTTTCGTAACCGCATCAACGAAGATTGCGCGCTCAACTGCAGAAGCTTCACATTTGACGTATTCAGAAAGTTTCGAATCATCAGTTGGCATACCTGTTTTTTTCAAAGGAATAAAAACATAAAATTGACATTAAATTGCTACGCTTAGTTACTAGAAAAAAATATCCTAATGTAGCAGTAGTATAGCGTTAATTCGACTAAACCTATTACTGCATGTTCGTTAGTCATAAATTTAAAGTTTCAATAAATTATCTTTTTTTCAAATTATCAACTTGAAATATTCAGGTTTTTATATCTTTCAATCGGTCCATTAGGAAAACTAATTTCGTGTACTTTTAGGCTTCATGAACAGTTTAGTTTACGCCACTATTATATATAAAAGTGATTTTAATTGAAAGTAATGTGTGATGCAGATAGTGTAATATTTGCGACAATTACTTCATAAAATGACTCTTCAAAATAAAACTTGTTTTTGGAATAAAACTATTGGCATAAACATTGCGTTTCGCCTATAGTTAGTTAAAAGCTATAATAGGTTATTATATATTTTTTTGTATTGAACCTATTTAGTACTTTTGTGGAAATAACCAATACTTTGTTTTTATGACTGACAAAAGAGGATTCAGCAGCTCAACTTGTGCGCAAAATAATGCTACTAAACACACTGAATCAAATTTCCCTACAATTAGATCGCCGATAAATAAAACCTAGGTATTTAAAAAGTAGCATTAGGTCAATAACTTTAATATTCCCCTTCAGAATACAGCAATATTCAACAAATGTTCACTAATAAGTAACGGAATCTCCTCCTCAGACCGAAACTTCAAAAGACGACAGAGAACGACACTTTTAAAAAAGCTTCTCTTTTCGGATGGTGAGGTTCACGTGCGATCCTCCCCATCCCTGCTCCTCCGCATCCCCGATGACGTCACATCACGTGCTAAATGACGTCAATGGTGACGTCACACCACGAGGTCTATAAATACAGGCCGGAGAACTCTCCGCGATCAGATTCAATCAGCTTCATCTTCCTTTTTAATCCCAGTCTTCCGTGAGTGGGCGAGGAGAGAGCGTGCTTCGGTGTGTGCGGAAACAGTGTGAGTGGTTTTCGCGTCTTGGGACTTCAGAGCTTAAAGAGTCGCCGAATCGACTTCGCCTCGCTGCATCGAAGGGTCTCTTTGCTATTTGAGATCACTTACATTTGAAAAAGGATTTCAGATTTTGCCATCCATTGTTATTCGAGCTTGAGCAAAGAAAATTAAGGACTCATTGAATTGACTTTTACCTACTAGATTGGTGTTCGTGTGTTTGAGGCATTTAAGAAAACAGCCCTTTAATACGGATCAACTATCGTATTTCAAGAAGTTTAAAGACTGAAACTTCAAATTGACATTATATGAAGTTCCGTAGGTGTAACTTATTTTGAACTGCATCATTAGGGAACATTTCAGAGACTGTCTTTCTTCGTGTCTCACCCCCAAGATCTGCCCCTCTGCCACTGTTCGGATACCCATGCCATGACCCCTTCGTCCAACTACCGCAAGCTGTCCCTGATGCCGGACATCGTGAGCTACGTCACCAGGAGCCAGTCGGACACGAGCTACGAGGGCCTGCTGGCCAAGTACGACAAGCGGGACCGGAGGCCCAGCGAGTGGGCAGCCGATCCGGACAGGAACCAGCTGGTCCTGAGGCCGCTCCAGGTAAAACAGTTTATATGTTAAATAGACATTTACTCGTTTTACGTCATGGACTGAAAAAAGTGCACGCTAAGTTTAATAAAGTTAATATTCTTTTATTATAGTTTCTTCTAAGCAACGTTTTGAAATATTTGGTTGTACACTCTTAAAACAAACACTCCCAATTTACCTCAGTCTGAGTGGATTTCACTCCTCCAGACTGGAAAATGCACTTCTCCTTTTGGAGTGGATCCTTTGTGTGTTAAACCTCCGACAGGATCACTCCAAATGAGTGATTTTAACTCAGTCTGAGAAAATATGCATGCCTTTAGGGTGTCGAAAATGCACTTCTCCAGCTGGAGTGGAATTCACTCTTTTGTTTTAAGAGTGTAGAAGATGCTTTGAAGTATTTAGTGAATAAGATTTCCTGGTTCATTCAGTATTCGCAAAGGTTTTGATAAAAACCTCATGTATTACAATTAAAAAGAGAACAGCGAATTTTTGAATGACTGCTTAATTCTACGTATTTATATATAACCAATAATTGACATATTCCGTGAACGCCATCGAGTTCCTTAAAAGTTGCTATTTTGTGCTTTGGTTGCAGCTGAACGAGGACAACCCGGCCGGCCTGCTGTACCGGCGGCTGTCCAGCAAGGTCAAGCCTGGAGAAGTGTGCCGCTCCCACTCCATGAAGTCGGTCAAGAAGCTGGCCGAGGCGAGGCAGAGGAACCGGGGATCGAGCATCCCGACAGAGACCAGGCACTACGGGGGAAAGACCAAGGAGAGGTCCATCTCGAACAGGTGAAGATTCTTATTTTGTACATCAGTTTTTCCTACAATAACCCTAAATTTAAAATTTTTATAAATAATATTTATTTATAATCTAATTTCTTGACTTGGGAATTATTTCAAGACCGTCTTTTCAAAAATAAAAGCATTTTTGATTTTTTTTTTTTAAATTATATATTTTTAAAAATAAATTTAATTAAAATGTTATGCAGTGGAAACAATCATGCTATTTTGTCCATTTACAAGCCATTTAGCTGGTTAGTGAGATTGTTTTATGGAACATCATGCTCCTTCAACTAAATATTCATTCAATTGTAAACTAAAACTAGGTTAACCCATTAACGACCCATTTGAAAACACCATTAACACCTTCCTTATCAAATAAAAAAGTTAATTTTAAGTTTTTTTCGTGTATCTTAGTTTATCCTAGCTAAATAGTAGCCAGTACTATGTCTTACGTTCATTTTATGTTTTTTTTTTATAAGATAACTTTAAGCAGAAAACTTATTTTCTTATCAATTATCGTTAATGAGTTCATTTAAAAGTACACAGTTAATATGAAAAGAGTTACAGTTAGCGCATATCCCACAGGTCTTTTCCCCTACCAGTTAATGGTGTAAGTTGAAGTCAACTCACTAAAGACGACTTTGTGAACACCATTAGCACCTTCATTTCCATATGAAAACGCTAATTTAAATTTAATAAAACTCGTTTTTTGTGTTATTAATTTGTCCTTTACAAATTGTTCAGGCCAATGACGTCCATTTGTCTTATACTTAGCTTGCTTCGACAAACTTTTTAAAAAAACTCAATTTTGTTTGTCAAACTTATTACCAACCATCGTCAATGAGTTAAGGGGGAATGGGCGAACTGGACAGCGGGTCTCCAAACTCAAGTGCCTGAATGTTAATCCAATGGGAAAAAACTATTTTCGCTGCCACATTTCTCCGGCTGTACTGAATATTTTTGCAAGCGGATTTTTTTATGTGATAAATGTAGCTGACTTACAGGTCCCGACAATCCCACTTTTTGAAATTAGTACGAATATTTTTTTTAATGTTCAATAAATTGTTTTACACAAAATATTCGAAGCAATTTTAAAAAGTGGGATTATAGAGACCTGTAAGTCAGCTACATTTATCACATAAAAAAATCCGCTTGCAAAAATATTCAGTACAGCCGGAGAAATGTGGCAGCGAAAATAGTTTTTCCCATTGGATTAACATTCAGGCACTTGAGTTTGGAGACCCTGTTCAAATGTGCCCATTCCCCCTTAACATGCTTAGATTTCAAGTGACCGTTCCTCTCTCCCGCAGGTCCCTCCCCCTGCCCGGCGAGGAGTCCGACTACTGCCGCCTGCGGAACTTCAGCGTCACCTCGAAAGGGGTGGTGAACCGGGGCGACTCGTTCCGGTCGCGGTCCGGCCACCCCCCTTCCCCCGCCCCCGTGAAGGAGGCCGCCCCGGACAGGAAGCCCTTCCGGGTGGTGATCGCGGGGGCGCAGGGGGTCGGCAAGTCCGCCATGTGGAAGCAGTTCATGACCTCGGAGTACATCTGCGCGGACGACTGCGGGAACGGTAAGTTGCATCCGTGTTTATGTCACGTATTTTCGTATAAAAAAAATAAGCCACACACACACACAGTTTAACCTTTTTTGCACTGATTAACCCTCTGAGGGGTAAGCAAATTCGCTGAAGTGTAAATCTGTTTTCGCTGCATGGGATTTAAATTAAAATTTTCAATTGTAATAAAATTTATAAACTGTGATATTATTTTTTTAATTATATTTCTGTAGTAGATGGTTATGAATGGCTCAACATACTTTAAATTTTGACATATAATAAAATTATTAAATTTAATATTTTTTAAAAATTGTGTGTGTTGCTGGAAAACCTGCAGTAAGATGAAATGTGTATCAATTTGTATCCCTCAGAGGGAATTTAATTTTAATTACTTGCATTGCCAATTTTGAAACTATCTGTTCAATTAATAATAATACGTTACTTTAAAAAAAAAAAACATAAAAGGCAATTTGTGATTAATTTATTTTCGTTTTTCGTCCTTTCTATTTCTAATGCCTTAATTACACTAACCATGCACCAAAGAAAATTTGTTGAATGAATATGATTCAACATTTCAGGCTTTATTATTTTGAAACTCAATTTATTTAATTTATTACTCAATTTATTTATTTTACCCAATTTATTTATAAAACTAGTATTGCTTAATTTGCTACAAACTATTCTTAGTCAAACTTGTCTAAATTACCAAGTTTCGTAACAAAAAAATTATATTGTGTCATTTATTTGTGCGTAGATCGAGAAGTGGACTGCGTCATCAATGTCGTCCTCAACAACGAAGAGTCCCAGATGGAGTTTGAAGAGGAGACGCTGCAGGAAGAAAATGTAAGGGAATGTTTTGTGATAAACTTGTGTGTGTACCTACTGTATGTCATATATTAAGAAACAGAAAATAATTTTCCTATATAATTTAATGGATTAACAACTAAATTGTTAGTTGATCAAAGTCTACAGTCAGTTTAAAATTGGAGAGCTTAGTGGAAGAACGTGCTAAGTGGTAAAAAGGTGAAAATGATCTTTAAATATTTTCGTTTGCACTTAGATACATTGAAAAAGGCACTTGCAAAAGGTAAAAAATATACAAAACTTAAAGTTTATATCAAAACTTTTTCAAAAATGTCCGCACGTTCTTCCAATAAGCTTTTAAATTGATTATTGAATTTTTTTCGCCGGCTGATCATAAGGTGTTTCGGTGCATTGTATCATAATTTACTAAAATTATGCCTGTCATTTAAAATATGATTGTTTTTATGTGAAATAGATTTCAACGTTTTACGCGATGTACTAAAAAAGTTTGACACTTTATTTTGAGTTCAATGAAGGAAGGATTCTATTATTAAAGTTTCTTCTAAACAAAGTTTTTTAAATTTTTGGTTGTACAAGATGCTTTGAGATAATGAGTGAATAAGGTTACCTAGTACTCGTCTAGATTTTGATCAAACTACTAATATATTACAGTTATAAAGTGACAGGGGAGCTGTAAAAGCTTATAAATTACAAGGCGTAATTAGGTGTGTCAAAGTACCATAAGGGCTATAAATAGATAGCCGGAAAACTGTTGCGTTTATAGGAAATCAGTGTGGGCAACCGCAATCCTGCCCTCGTCGAAATAGTCTTCGGCTGTCTACTATTTAGTCATCCCGGACTGTCTGGGACTTTCCAGACACGATATGTATGAAAATCCAGTCATGGTCCTAGACTTTTTACGAGTGACAAACATTATAGACCTGGTTTAGCTCTGCTAAACCAAGGATATAAGCAACAACAACAACTATTTAGTCTCTCTCTCTCTCGTTGCAGGCGTGCGTGGTGCGCGAGGAGAGCGTGGACGCGTTCGTGGTGGTGTACTCGGTGACGGACCGGCGCAGCTACGCGCATGCGCGGCGGGTGCTGGCGCAGGTGGAGCGGCTGCTCGACACCTCGGCCGTCATCCTGGTGGGCAACAAGACCGACCTGGCCAGGCTCCGGGCCGTCACCACGGAAGGTGAGTGCTCAACAAGAAGAATTGTAGTCTGAATCTGTGAAGTTAATTTTACCAGACCATATTTAATAAGCTATTTGTGAAGTTAATACATCTTAGTTCCAGAGGTCCACTTGCGTGGACCTCTGGAACAAAGAGTTAATTCAAACAAGTAACGCATTAGGTCATTTTAATGTATAACTGTAATGCAAGTCAAAATTTTTAAAAATATCTATTTAAATTTGGGATATAAACCATATTAAATAAAATGTTTCATCATTTTGTTCCAATAATTGTAGACCAGGCATTTTGCTCCTTTTTTCCATATAATAATTCAAAGTTGTAATGATAATCATTTTTTGCATCCATGACTTACACTACAGAAAGCTTCCTTTTTTGTATGGAATAAGCCCTTTAGCCTACTTAGTTATCCACTATACAGTGTACACTCTTAAAACAAAAAGAGGGAAATCCGCTCAAATTTGAGAAGTGCATTTTCGACACTGGAAAGGAGTGAATATTAACTCAGACTGAATTAAAATCACTCGTTTGAAGTGATCTTGTCGGAGGTTTAACACGCAAAGTATCCACTCCTTTCGGAGAAGTGCATTTTCCAGACTGGAATAGTGAAATTAACTCAGACGGAGTTAAAATCGCTCGTTCGTTTTAAGAGTGTACTTACATGGTTTTTTTTTTGGTGTCCGTTTTCAGAGGGCCGCTCCCTGGCGAAAGAGCGCGGCTGCAAGTTCATCGAGACCTCGGTGGCCATCAACCACCAGGTGGACGAGCTGCTGGTGGGCGCCCTCGCCCAGATCCGCCTCATCAGGGCGGCCCGCGACAAGAAGAAGGGCAGGAGGTCCTCCTTCTACGCGGGGGGCGCCAAGGCGTCCGGGGTGCTCAAGAAGATCCTCAGGAGGGCCTGCCTCTCCTCCAAGTCGTGCGACAACCTGCACGTCCTGTGATCGGCCACCCTCGGGAAAGGACATCTCGCGAAAGAGACTTGGTCTTCGAGGGACAGAAATAGACAGTCACGTTTCACGAAATCTCCCCTTGCGAAAGAGGTGGTCTTGCAGGTCCTCTAAGAACGCATGGTCACAAGTCAAATTTCACGAATGTTTCATCATTGGGGACGGAATGAGTGATTGAAAAATGCTCTGAGTAAACTTTTCCTCAAACGGTGGTGAATAAATGGCTGAGAGCATGCGCATCGCGTAAAGTCACGTGTCTTCAGAAAGAAAGGATAAGCAAAATAGGCGATATTCTTCGGGCGAATGGAGAATCCTCAAAGTGGGCATTTTATTTCCGAGAGTGCCAGAATTTCAGGCGGTATTCAGGCTACCTTTGTGGAGAAGAGGGTGATGAATGCCATGTCCTATGAGAGAGCCAGATTGTATGTGTCTCACATCCAAGTCACATGACAACCGGCTCAAGGCCCGGGCTCACATACGTTTCTGTGCGTTCCGGAAGAAGGACGCAAGGATATCAGTTTGATAAGTTAGCAAGACAATCAATAAGAAATTCCGCCTTTTGTCTCCAATTTCAAAGAAAAAGACAGTTCACATGTATCATGGGACGAACATTGTACTCAAAAGTTCCAAGCAAGGTTTCTCTTCTTAAATGAATTCAGTTAAGCAATATGACAGCCCAGTTTATCTATTCAGGTAGATAATAAAAAAAAAAACTTTTTTTGTCCAAGTCATGTAAAGGCTGCTTGACCAAACCATCTACTGCAGTAATTGGCAAAGATAATTTAAGTGTTAAGTCCAGGCAACGAAACAACTAGCGTAACATCAAAATCTTTTATTTCATATCGGT
The DNA here is from genome assembly GCA_023701765.1 of Hylyphantes graminicola. NCBI lineage: Eukaryota > Metazoa > Arthropoda > Arachnida > Araneae > Linyphiidae > Hylyphantes > Hylyphantes graminicola. The sequence continues at coordinate 1,685,884 of CM043118.1, read as the reverse complement.
TTGTTGGTAACTTTCTGACAGATTGTTTATGTAGATTTGGTAAGCACACACATTCGCTACTGCTATATGCTGGTGTGTATTATAGAGCAAGGGTATATTTAAAATTTGTAAAACAATAATTTTGTTGCTTTGCTACTGAAATAGTGTAGCATGTTATATAATTACAAAATGCGTATGTTTAACCACCGATTTATGCTATAAAAGTTAAAAGATTTTTGAACAATTAGATACTATTTCAAATATTCATTTATGGGTAATTGAAAATAATCTTTCGATTTGTGTAATTTCAAAAATATTCAGTCAGCAAAAATATTTGTGCATAAATATAACTAATCTAGTTAATTAAAAAGTCAATAGAAACTGTTATTAATAATATTTTTTGTTTGCAGCGAAACATTTTCGTTCAACATGTGTAGAATAACTAAGAGTGCCTTTCAGTAAAGGTTAAGATACATTTATGAGTGATTAAATGTGGATCAATATTCATTTTGTATGGACTAATGAGTGGAAAATCTAGTGATGTAAATAGTATTTCTTTTTTCATCGACCATTTGTATAAAAAATATCATCATGAATCAATCTCAGTAGCTAAATTTCTATCAAAGAGTAACGATAGTTTTTGAAAAACGACATGTTTTATGCTTTCATTCTATGTATTGTTATGCATCTCGGTACTCAAAGCGTAATGTTACCAAAACAATTGTGTACGAAAAGACGTATTGTAATATTAAGCTTAAAATATTTAATTGTATTAATGTAATAAAAAAATAATCATTCAAACGGTTAATTCTAATGGTAAAAGAATTGTACTCGGATATTTTCAATTTCACATCTGTAAGATAACTTTTCACAATAGATTATATTTTTTTAGAACATAATTATACATTAGATTCTCAAAAAGCATCCTTACTCTATATAATTTTAAAAAATAGCGGTATTCTTGAAATATTATATTTTACTTTATTATAATAAAACAAATTACACAGATGTGAATCATAAAAATTCAAGCCCTTTGACACCTTTTGATTCTTATTTTATAAAAAATAAATTGACCTTAAGTACTTTGTAGGGTACTAGTTATTTTAATGGTAGTTTTCAGCTAACCAAAGCTGTTTTCTTTGTGCCCAAAAATATAAGTTTTCCTCCGAGCGCAGCAGTTGGCTTCACTCGGAGAAAGTGCCCATGTAGAACCCATTTTTCCGCGCTAAGAGTTTTATAAAGAGAAAAACAACTTGCGGGGCTTGAATTTTTAAAGTAATAAATATATTCGTTTTTCAAGCTATTTATTTTTAGAATTTTTTAAAAATGTGAACCTGAAATATAGGCTTAAGTAAATTTTAATTTAGTGATGGTGAATAATTAAAAAAAATCGCAATCTAAAGCGTAGTGTCTTCGTTTCTAATACGTCAAAATACATTTTATTCTTTACCGGCTAATAATTTTTAATAAATATTATTTTATGTTTTCTTGTGAGGATTAAAATACACTTTTGTAAGAGTATAACCTGTCACAATTTCTTCAATGAAATGAGTCATAGCAACCGTAAAAAATAAATTGACCAAATAAATGGTATACATAAAAGCTTTTTAATACTTTTTTACTGTAAATTCTGACTTCTGGATATTTTTGGCAGAAATTATGTGGTACTTTTAATATGACAATTGTTAACAAAGATTACTATAGAGCTTGTAGCTAACTCTAGCTAGATGTATAAAATAACTTTTTATTGAAAAAAATAACTAAGTATTCATCTATAGTTATTATATATAGATTTAATGGTTACTAGATTTTTTCAATGGAATCACTGTCAGAATGTTTTTTTATTTCATTTTTAGCAATCAAACAATCGCAACTCTTCCAACAGTGCCAACGTAAGAAAATAAATTAATAGAATAGTAAAAAGTAGTCTCAATATTTTATTAATAAGCAAATAAAATTAGTTAAGGTGCTATATTTTGAAAGTTATAAATCAAGGACCAACACTTCCCACGAGGGTTTTTGTTTCTTGCTTGTTTCAAGATTGAAATTGATTGAGAGATGCAAGGAACTGTCAAAGATTCAGGAGAGTTGCTTAAAAACTTTTTAGCAACTTTCCATTTCATGAAAATCTTTCACAGTTTTCACATAATTAGTTTAAAATTGTGGTTTATCAAAAAGGTGAACAAATGAATTCTTTTGTTGAAATTTTTGCAAGTTAAAACGTGAGAATGTTTCTATCAAATTTTTTGTGTAACTATTGCATGTGATTTTTTTTATATAACTCTCTCAAATTATATAAACGGTTTACTTTGTATGACTAGATAAATACAGTGTACTTCACCTGTATAGTTGAATGCATAAGGACAAATCTTTCTATAAAAAGCACTTTGAAAAGATTATTATTAATGTTTTGTTTGCATAGAAATACTTATGTATGAAACAAAACAGTCTTTGGCCACCGATCTCATTTTTGATTAATCAATATAATGATCAACGGAATTCCTTTAATAAAAGCAATAAGCTCACTTTTGAATAAAATAACTTGAGTTTTTTGCGTTGTGAAACTGTATTGAATTATTGAAACTGTATCTTGTGACCACAATCTTCCATTAAAAATGTATTAAAAGTTGTTTGCTTACAAGCAAAAAAGATATCTTCAAACAGATAATAAACTTGTTTATTTTGTAGCATGATATGCTCGTGCAATCTCACATTGTGATGTATGGGGGTGAGATTAAAAGTTCGTCTGTTGATCGGGCCACTTTGAGATCTCACCACAGTCGAGTTTGTAAATAATATTTTGGTATTGGGCATCAGATGTAAATAGAGCTATGATTTTAGGTTCAATACATTTGTGGTATATGTTCCCAATTTATAGTAATAAAGTTATTGAAATACTTATGTGTTGTTTCTCCTTCGACACACAAATACATGCAACATGAGAAAAATGTACTTATATCGTAATATTAGCAATTTTTTTTTAACCAATTTGCAACAAAGTAAACCAATTTTAGAAACAATTTTGGGAAATATTTCCGCATTTCTAATAAACCTGCAAGAAGCCTAGAGAAAGATCGCCACAGATGCCGCTGAAAATTCCTCATCATTTGTCGAGTTGACACAACTTATAGATTACAGTAACATTAAAGTCCAAGTAATCCATCTCTACCTCGGGGATGCTTTTGGTAGACAATGAGTCCGAGTAACATTCGACTACATTATTTCTTTTGACAAGGAAATCTATGCGAGAGAAATGTCTAATTTCCTAATATTGGCAATTTTTAATCTATTTACAAAAAACAAACTATCTGTTTGAGAAATAGAATTTTACTAATATTTCTTAAACCGTTTTTTTTGCAGAAGTATTTTTTTTTCAAAACAAAATAATCTGAAGAACAACGATATTTGGAACAGCGCCGTTTAACTTTCAGTCCACTCACGCGTAAGTGAGAGCTTCCATGCACTTGCGGCCTTAATTTTAGGCATTAATGTAAGGCTGGTGAATAAAAAAGAGATCTGACAAAGCTTGCTTGACTTTTAGCCTAACTTCAGAAATAACCTGGATTAATCGAGTATCTAATAGTAGAAAGAAGTGTAGTTTTAGGTTTAATGTAAGTCGCTGAATTGGCGAAAAAATCCTATTTTTTGTCACAGATATGATTTTTAGTTGTAAGCACTGATGATATTATTGAAATTTGACCGACAATTAAATTTATATTTTGAAATTAATAATCTTTAATTTAAATTGACTTTTTCGTAAATTAAATTATATAAATATATCGCTATTTACATCAAAATTTGGAAACTAAAAATTGTTTTTTAGAATTGTAAATAGAAAGTTCTAAAATAACATACTTTCTGTTACATAAGCACTCATTTAAATTTTTAGAGAAAAATCATGTAGGTTTGTAACACTAAATGTTAAATCTAACTGCTCTATGTAAGATTTTTCGCACCTTAGAACAAATCGCCAAGAGTTAAATTTAGTCGTAATTTAAACTTATACAAGATAAAATCCACAGTTTTCATTGATTTTCTTTAACCAAAATCAATTAATATTCTTTATCATTAACAAAATTTATTTGAAGGTCAAAGAATAATTATTTAAGATTACTTGGTTCAAATACTAGCATCTGTTCAAGCGACATTCGCACTAATTGAAAATATTACCGAAATTGCACGAGCTTCTTATTCTTATATAAGTATCAACATAAAAAAACAGTAATTTTGAAATATTTAGTAATGACACAACATCAAACAACTCCAAATGGCATTAATGAAGCAAAAAATAAAATTGAAAACTCACCAGGTTAGGTTAGGTTCGTTGTAATTATTGTCGCACTAGAGCTACACTAAAAACTAACGAGCTTCTTAGAAAAAGAAAACAACGAAAAGACTTGCTGTTTTCTTAGTTAACACAAATGAAGAATCAAATATTCACATTCAACGATAACACTGGACAACAAAATTTGAAAAATTTTCTGCGAATCAGATGAAAGTACCCAATTCTGAATGATTTCAACGTGCTAAACTCGAATATCACCTTAAAAAATAAAAGTTAGCTCTTGTTTTTGAGTTACGGTCGTTTTCTTCATTGCATAGGATACGGTGAAATGCATGGGTGCACCAAACACAAAATTTGTTAAAGTAAATTTTGTTTACAGAAACCCTCCTAATTTTTGCTCATACAGGTTTAATTTAATATTACTAACATGGGGTTGGTAAGAGATGATAATTTACAAGAATTTTTACACACATTCGCAGCTTAATACCCCAATAGGCAACATAATTGTTCTCACTTTAAAAGGTGCAGAAAAAAAGCAATAAATTCCTCACATTTCTTCATGGTTGTTTTTAGAAGCTGAAGCATATTTAGCAGACGCATGGCTATTATCCTCGTTAAAACTATAAAAAATATTGGAGACTTTTTAGTAAGTAGTGTCGTGTTGGACCGGACACATAGTTGAAGAAATGTTAGGCTATTTAACATTTAGCTTTTTCTCTAAGTAACACCTTATTTAACTGATGAGATGATGCAGAAATATAAGTCATTAATCTGATTTGTTGGTTCCCTTTTAATCAGAAAATGACATTCTGTTGTTTTTTCCAGATTAAATTTTATATAGCACACGGCACTATCTGTTGTCCCAGATGAAGTCAAAGTGACAAATTTGCTACACAAGTTTAACTACATAAGTGAGGAGTCCCGAAATTATTCCTAGTCTCCCATCTTGAAACCAAAATACAAATGATAAGCATTCTTTACTTTTGCAGTGATGACCCTTTCTGTGTTCAAAAAATTGCACTCTGCCGCAAATATAACAGAAGTTATTTGCTCTATTAATGCATTTACAAGGCATTACAGTTATAGATTTATTACTAATACTAATTTTTGATATTCTACAGCTTCTAAAACAACCAAGTGTGAAATACAAGGAATTTATCGCTTTTTATTCTGCACCTCTTGAGATGAGAACAATTACATTGCTTAGAAGGGTTATTTAGCTGCTAATATGGCTGCAAAAACCTTGAAAGTTATCATTTCTTCCCACTCTCAGGTTGATAATATAAAATAAAACCTGTATAAGCCTCAAATTCGGAGGTTTTCTGTAAACAAAATTGACTTTAATTAATTTTGCGTTTGGTGCGCTCCTGCATTTCGCTGTATCCTATGCAATGAAAAAAACGACCGTAACTCAAAAACAAGAGCTAACTTTCATTTTTAAGGTGATATTCGTGTTTGGCACGTCGAAATCATTCAGAATTGGGTACTTTCATCTCATTCGCATTTTCAATGTTGACCAGTGTAATTTAAGAAGTCATTCCAAATAAATTCATATCATAAAAAATATATTTAAAAATAATACCAATTAAAAAAAATAATAAGTTTCTCGTGCTATTGTTGATGCCATTTAAATGACAAAAAAAAGCATTTCAACACCGATTCAATAGTCAGTTTATTGTCAGACAGGCAGAAAGATGTCGGTTGAGACGTACAGACACAAGAAAAAAGTATGAAAAATAAGTCTTCGATGTCATACCTTTCTTACAAAAAAAAGTTTTAAATATGTAACAGATGGCACAGATTTTGTTACACTGGTACGGACAGACAGACGGACATTTTAGGCATGTCAATATATACTTTTCTGTCTTTTTTTCGAATTAAAATCGAAGGCGAGTTTTCAGTCCGTTCACAAGCTTGCGGGTGGGTATTAAATTCTCATCCCATAAATTTGCTATGATTTTCATGCACATGTGCCTGAGGTACGAACCAGTTTGAATCTCTGATTGGTAGGAAACTAAAACCCTGACCACAAGATCTTGGCAGGTCCCCTTGTGAACGCGTGTGAAATGGGGCAGCAGAGTGCTATGAATTGAAAGGCAGTTAGTGAGGAAATTGTGTTTTATTTTTAAAGAATTTTTTTACAGTGTATTTGATAATTCATTTTAGGTACAGATATAAATAAAATTTGTTTAAAAGTACAAAGATACTTAATCATAGAGTTTCATTTCATGGTCAATAATAGGCTAATAATCATTTTTGGAATTAACTATAATAATTTAAACCAGCACATCGTCCTACTTGAAATCTACTCAAATTATTTAAGGAAAATTCATCTGTACTAGGTAAACTCCGCAAACAAATATGAGCCGCCGGCCACATACGTGTCATTTTCGTAAGAGGTTCTATATTTGTGTCTTCCGTCCATTAGTTTGGAACATAAATAACTTTTTCTTGCGAAAGAGATATTAAAAGGAGAGTTTCATTCTAAGAAAACCACAAATAGAATGGAATCGCATCCGACGAAAACGGTCTACACTAAGATACGAAGTATTTTAAGATATTAAGTAGCTCAATTTTGATAATTGCATGTTATTCAAAATATATTTTCAGATATCAAGGTTTATTGAGCAGGAAATAATTATAATTAATTTTTATAAAAAAAATAATAATAAGCACACTTATTAATGGATAAACTTAAAAATGCGATAATTTGCGATAAACTTAAAGATGGTCTAATGTTAGTTCAACCATATTTTTTTAATTCAGACATAACAAACTTTTGAAATTTATTTTTTCAAAGTCACTTTAAAAGTGTGTAAAAATGCTTATATTATAGTTCTAGAATTACAAAAAAAAGTTCATTTGAAAATAATAATATTAATTATTGATAAAAATGATACAATTAAAAAAACGATATAAGCGAAACCTTTTTAAACTTGCCTTATGAAAATAACCAATTTTCAATGGAACCGAAGTCACAAAAAAAGTTTGTCTTAAAACCAGTTCGGTTGTCCATCCCTACATTAAGGGGACGGTAAGGAAAGAAAGATTTAGGAAGGGCGGTAAGGAAATTAATAATGTTTTCCTGTCTTTTTTGGTTTAGTGTGACGGGACTAGATTTTTTACTCGTTTTACCTTAAAAAAATATATATAGAAAAAAATTCCAATTATCTAGCAAAAATTAAATGTAACCCTGAGGGACTGTGTAAAAAAAAGCAATAAATCCACGCTGCAGCTCATTTGAATAAGTTTTTTTGTACGATTGGTCTCCTTAGTAAAATCTTACAAAAATGCGGCTACTACACTCTTCAAACAAACGAGCGATTTTAACTCAGTCTGAGTTCATTTTCACTCCTTTCCAGTGTCGAAAATGCACTTCTCCTATAGGAGTGGACTTCACTCTTTTGTTTTGTTAAAACTCTAACATTCTTAATAACAAACGAGCTATTTTATAATTACATAAGGACCAGTCTAAAAGTACAATAAGAAAAATGAAAACGAAATATAAATTTTTTGATAAGTTCCCATGTGGAGCATAAGAATTATGGTTTATTTTATTTTTTCCCATTCATAGATTTTGGTTGCTCTTCGATGTCATTAATGAATAAATATGAAATTTTTACTGAATGATAACTTGAGGTAAAATGTATTTCTTTCCCCAATAAACTAATAAGTAGCTTTCAATATATTTGTTTAGTTTAGTTTAACTTTTGAACAGTTTTATATGCACTGAAATATATATAAAAAAATATATCCCATAAAATATCGTTTAGGTTGTTAACATGTCAAAGTGTTATGGTGTTTGTATATCCAATGAGTAAACCTGTCTGAATCATACAAAAAACCGAGTAGCAATTATTGTGTAGGATTCGGAATTTCGTTTATCAAAGTTTCGCGACAGATAAAACAAAAAGAGTAAAATACTATTAAGTAATTGGAGTTGTTCAACACACTATTACTCTCCCTCTGTTTGATCAGTTACTAGAAAATCACTTTCTTTTGTCTGGAGTTACTATTTTTGGGTCCGAATATCCATCTTGTGGCAATTCCCATTTTGCGATGGGCGACAGCTCGTTACGTCACAGATAAAATGTTTGCTTCTTCTTGGGTAGGGGGACCTTTTTTCCGAATGACAATTCACGAACTGACACGGATGAGCGGAAGCACCGAAAAAAAGGAACAGAATTACCGAAAGTAAGGCCAGAGACACAATATCGAAAATCATTAATTTTCTAAGTGGAAGTATGTTTTTTAAAGGGGGGGGGTGGGCTAGTTGCGTTAAGTAACTAATTTGGACATTACCCTACATATTTTTAAGTTTGGATATCTCACAGACTATTTACTTTAAAAAAATGAAATACAGTAAACTCCCGATTATCCGCGGGTGGATTATCCGCTTTGCGGATTATCCGCGGGTCACTATCCATTCCCCCTCCCATTTTTCAGTTCAAATATAAAATAATAATAAAAAAACCGCGATAAAGGAATTTTATTTTTTCAAATTTTTGGAAGAATGCATCCCAAGGACAACGAATTCCTATCCAGAACGACGAACACATTCAAAGAACGACGAATACATTTAACAAGAACAAGGAATGCATTAAAATAAGAATGACTCTAGGAAACCTGGTGTTCTGCCAGGTGCAAATCACGAACAGGTTTTTGTCAAAAAGCGCCACTTGTAAAATGAACTGCCCGCTATTTTAATTGAATAACTTTATATGTGATTTTGATTCTAGCGAAATGCGTGAGAAACTAAAAAAAAGTTGTCTTGACAATTCAAGACGAACTACAACTCATTAAAAGAATGGATAACGGATTCTCTAAAAATCAAACGTACTTGCAGTTATGGCAAGGGAGAACAGTAATAGGCAATTTGAAGTAAGTAAATTTGTACATGCTATTTACGATTACTGTAATTTACTTAAATAAAACCCAGAAGAAATTTTGTTTATAGGCATTTTCTTCATTTTTGCGGATTATCCGCGAATTCGCTTATCCGCGGAAGCCGCGCCACCCAATTCCGCGGATAATCGGGAGTTTACTATAGTGATTACCATCTCTTTAATTTTTTTTAAGTTCGAGGCGATGTTTAAATTCTGAAGTTTTGTGTAAAAATAATCAGTGTTTTTTTTTTTAATATCATGTTTTTTTTTTTAAAAAAAGAACACAACAAACGAAATTTAAGTTCAGAAATGCCCAATTGTAAATGATCACACAAAGAATTAATAGATAGAACAATCTTTTATAATTCAACGTTTTTACCTGATATTTCTTTTAATGCTGATAACGTACTGATACACTACTATAAATAAAAAAGGATTTAGCACAAACCAATTTTTAACTTTAACAATAACTATTGGTATCAGTTTTGGCGATTTTACTACCATAAATGTGACAATAATTTTATAATTGAGTTAGGAAGCATTTATTTATTTACTTAAGCTTAGGTGTTCTGTGATCGTATTTGACATACTATTTTAAAACCTAAAATTCCCCTAAATTTCAATGAATTCTTATTCTACGACTAGCTCATGTACCCGGTGTCGCACGTGTTTAAGAAGGGCACGAAAATTACTCACACATAAAAGACTGAAAAACTCTGAAAGACTGTACTTAAAAAACGCTATAAAATTGACAGATAAAGTCATAGTAATTTCGCGAAGAAAATGTATAGCTACCAATGCCCCCATTTAGCTCTGGCGCAATGACCTTCGCACAACCAACATAGTTCAGTGTTAGCTTAACTATGCACTTAAAATATTCACAATTGAATTCAAATAAGCACAGTAAAATCGTAAAATGGAGGCTGGTTGGGTTACGTCCTTGAAAAGTATAAATTATTTGTCAAATTATAAATTTAGTTTCTGAATTTTATGGCAACTGAATGAAAAATAAAATGTCAATTATTATCTAAAATGTTTTATTTAAATTTTTCTGCAGAATGGCATCACGAAAGGGGAAAAAAATATCTGATTTGAGTGCAAGTGGTGTATTTTTTCATAAAGGGACACATTAAATTGTTCGAAAACGATAGAAGGAATGATCTTATTCGAAAAATTATTAGCCTATGTTTGTTCCGGCGATGAATTTTTGTACCAAGTTTCGTGACGATCTGTTGCGTGGTTCTTTAGATTTCGTGTCTTATACAGACAAACAGAAGTTGCCTTTTATGTCTATAGATTACTTGTATTGAGATATTTTAATAAGATATAATAATATATTTATGTCTATTATAAATTTTACAGTGTGCTATTTTAGATACAATAAATAAGATTCTTACCAATGTTCATATCTTACTGTATTTAGAAAAGAAATAAGAATACGAATAAGAAGAATAAATTCCAAAAAATCAGATTGTAGCAATATTTTGGTAAATACAATGGATTATCGGAAGCAAGACACGAATTTTGGGTAAAGGAAGTTTCTTTAAAAAATATCTTGAATGAGATTTATGGAACTTTTTAATACACTTTTAATTGAAGAAAATAAGTTTAGGTGTGTAAGGAACTTTTACTTAAAATTCTATTTAAAAATTCTGAAATTATTTTACCCTTATATAGCATACTAAACAAAATACTGGAATGAGACCTTCAAAATGGAAATAACTTATACATTGCATTTTCCAGACCCATGCAAATTTCTCATTGCAACAGTTGCAAGAGTCAACGTGACTTTTTTTTAACAACATTTAGCTCTATTTTTTTTTCAAATTTTAGAATTCCTAAAAATGAAAATCTCAAGTAAGTACTAAGATGCTTTCATTTTTCCTGAAAGAAATATTTAATGTTCACAAAACAATTATTTTGAAACCTCAAATTCGAGATCATGCATTCTAAAATACAACAAAAAAATTCTCATTCTATTAGTACTGATGTGTTAGACCAAATTTAATTTGTCAAAATCGATTCACCTCAACTTTTCACGCTTATTTATTTTTTTTAAAAACTTTCACTTTCTTTCCCTATCTTCTCTTGCAGGTTATTATAGTTTCTGTATCAAACTTTTCATGCAAATACGTAGTTTCACTACTCAACATTTTATTTCACAAAATGAAATATTTTATGTGTATTCTTTACTTCGTGAATTTTTTTAGGAAAAAAAAGGCATTCTCTTTTCACAGCACAATTTCTCTTGTTATTCTTTTCCGTTCCAGCATCTGGCATTCAGCCGGGATGCGTTTGACGTCACCACCGACGTCACACTCCACGCTCCGTCTCCATGGAAACCAACTCTCCGAAGTTCAAGTTTTACGCTGAACCCGTCGTAAATGGATCGTCCATTGATCAAACTATGGGACCCCTTGTAAAAGGAGCCAGCACTGATAGCTGGGGAAAAGAAGGTATCGCATAGGAATGTTTGCAGGCTCAAATGTCAGAGGTCAACGTAGTAATCAGAAGAATTTGTTTTGGTTAAAACAACATCGAGCTAGACATGGGCCCATTTCAATGGGCCTGAAAATTTTGAGGCACGGTCAAGTGACGAGGCTGATTCTTGAGCTTTTCCAACCATCACAACCGAATGAAGTCGTTTGCGGGGTCAGGACTTATTACGAATGGCAAGTGCACCGTACTGGTGCAAATGCACCACTCCAGGGCTGTCTGTCTAATTTCAGCTTGCATCCGGAGCTCAAACAAATCGAATTGCGCCATAACTCACCTCAACGCTCCCACCTGCGAAAAAGGATAACAAAAAATAAAGACTTTGAAAATGTTAAATAAACTTGATAAGTTACCACCAGTAGAAAATACCGTTTTCTCTGTTAAGAGGAACCAATAAAATAAGCTAAAAAAAAGCATATTTTGTTGTGCAACTATTTCTGAACGTTGATGAAATTTATAATTTTATCTTAATATGAAAAGTTATAGGGCTTTGGATGTAATCTTATAAACCTTGCAATGAAAAATAATAACATGATATTTAATTTTATAATTTTGTTTTCAGTACATGATATAATTAAACTCCTAAAATATTTTGAAAAACATAATTTTTAATCCAATATTTATTTTTCTGCATTGACACAAATTTACTCAAAAAATTGTGAATGGAATATGTTGAGTTTTGTTTTCAATATGCAAAGTTTTGTAGACAATTGTTGAACAAACATACTTATTAGTAAAAAAATATATAAGTAACGAGTGAATAGCGTTTGAAAAAAAGCAAATTAAATCTAAATTATAATAAAACTTTTTTTTATTATTAAAATCCATCTAGTGAAATGAAAGATAGATATTTTTTGCAAAGAAATGAGGACACAAACTCATAAAGTGTTAAATTATGACACATTTGTACGATTGAATCCTAAGATTCATGTGCCCGCTCCTCACTTCAAATATTTCCCCATAAATAGAACACCTGATAGTTGTCGGACGGAATTCCGCTCGTCCCTCCAGGAGCTATCCCGTGACGTAGCGGGCCAAATAGCAAAGTTCACTTCTCTTGGAATCGATTCTCCCGAAGCGGCTTCGGGATCCCGCTATAAAAAGAAGCGCGGAATCCCGGACGGCGGAAGCAGGATGCCGGAGGGAAATATAAAGCCCATTTCACACCTTGTCACAACTACTTGCAACTCCCATAGGACACCGTGCATTAAAAAGTTGCACTCAAGTCGTGAGATTTTTTCATGCAAGCACGAAAAAATCTCAGTTGCATGTACCCTTAGCCAATCAGCACCAGTATTTCTTTGGCTGCATTGTGGCGAACTAGACTTCGCCAACTGGTTGTTTGTTTTCTTTTTACAACGCCAACTTTCCTTGCTTGCAAAAATCTGCGCAATTAAAAATGGGTAGTAAATGGATGGCAAAAATGGAAATTGATCTAATTAAGGAAGTTCGGAAACATAAATTTCTGTTTGATGCAAATTTCTGTTTGATGCCTATAGTTTGATTAAAGTTTGCTTTCATAAAGATGAAACTTGCCAAATTGTGAGATAAATATTTTTTTGTAGAACCCGAAAAACCAGGTTACCACAAGTTGCGAGTAGTTGTGCAGGTGTGAAATGGGCTTAAGATACCTATGGAGAGATGATTTTTTGTGTGCATTAGTTTATGGCATGGTAGCGTTGTTTCATATTTGATCAGCTTAGTAGAAAAAAAAATGCCAAGTGACCCTTTTGAAAAACTTTAGTTTTTTTTTTTGCTTCAATGAACACTCTTAAAACGAACGAGCGATTTTAACTCAGTCTGATTCATTTTCACTCCTCCAGTCTGGAAAATGCACTTCTCCTTTTGGAGTGGATCCTTTGTGTGTTAAACCTCCGACAGGATCACTCCAAACGAGTGATTTTAACTCAGTCTGAGTTAATATTCATTCCTTTCCAGTGTCGAAAATGCACTTCTCCAACTGGAGTGGACTTCACTCTTTTGTTTTAAGAGTGAACGTGTTACTCCCTTCTTTAAAGTTAACAAGATTACCCCTTTTTATAAACTTTAAATTAAATCTGTTTTTTTTTATCTTTTGTAAGTGCCATTTTCAACGTATCTAAACAAAACCTATTAAAGTTTATGTTATCGTTTTCTCTTTTTTGTCACTTAGTACGTTCTTCCACTTCAACTTCTGAACCTCGATAACAGGAACTCGCTTAACAGAAAATGAGCATGCTACTAGTGTCGCTATGCGATGCTACAATTTTTGGGATTTCCTGGACTTTTTCTGGTAGTTCCATTTTAAACTAACGCAGAATCGTCGCGAGATTCGGTTACCTTTTAATAAATCATAGCAATTTTTACTGAAATTTCCCGTTTAGTATCAGACGGAACGGTCGTTCCGCCCGCCAATCTCAAAACGACGCCAAGGGCTAAACGGCAGTTATCAGACGGAACGGTCGTTCCGCCCGCCAATCTCAAAATGACGCCAAGGGCTAAACGGCAGTTATGTATATATACAGAAAACATTTCGCTATGTTAACAGCAAAATTGATTTTATTTTCTACCAGACAAACTAAACATCATGGAACAATAAAAAAAATACAGTAAAGAGGTTTCGTAGATTACTTTCAATAAAAAAAAATTGGTTATTCTAGAGTCAAAAACAGCGGAGAAAAAAAATATGGAAATTTTCGAAAATGAAATCTTTCGAGCAGTTTTAGTCAAATTTTGACCTAATTTTTGAAGTGACCTACAGCCATTACTAGACCATTAATCTGGAAGCGGTTTTTACTAAAAGATTCAGAATGCTCCAATTAAGCCCCTTTCATAGGTTTGAAGTTTCAAAAAGAACTCGTTCTATCTTTAATTAATTAAAATCTATATTACCTTTGGCGGTATGAATGTGCGATAAACAAGCCATCCTAGCGGCCAGGTACCTCCAAAAACGAGGCCAAACGAGGTTTGCTATATTTTCAACAAAGAGCGTCAGAGTTCAAAAACACAACGAACAAGCCGCCAGTACAGCTTTTAAATATATGATTAATCAAATATCTGAATCAACAGATTAAAAAAAACTTTACAATTCTAATTAATAAAAGGAATGCGCCATTTAATTTTTTTTGGCCGTTTTAATTTAAAGAAAATATATCAACAACGATAATGGAATGAATGATAATGGAATAAATGTAAACATTCAGATTTGGTTGCCAGATTCAGTTCATATTAATTTTCAAACTTTTTAAACACTTTGCTTTTTCTATGAAGAGTAAGAAATAATATTTTTTGGTTCTCGGAAATTATATAACTCTCAATAAACATTGAAATCTTGTCGTCAATTTTGTAGTCATATAGTGTCTGTGTATTTTATTATTTTAAAAAAAAACTACTGATATCCCCCCAAAAAACTTCGTAAAAGTAAACAAACGCCAACCTCAAAAAAAAAAAAAAAAACCTATGCATTTATTTTATAACAAAAAACAAGTCATAATGAAAGTTGTAGCTTAAAAAGCCCTTATATAAAATGAATGCCAATCTCTTATTTAAAACTTCCTGGTCATAATTATTAGTATAATTTAAGTTTCGCTGCCATAAAAAAAAAACTTTTTGAGGTTGGTGCCCATCTTAATCCCCCTAAAAAAACTAAGTCACGCAAATGAACTTGAATTACTAAATCAAAATAACGAAGGATACTGTTAAATTTTTTTCACAAATATATAATCTCAATACATTTATATAAAGGTATAGAGGGTTGTTAAGATGGGGGGGCACCAACCTCAAACAGTTTTTATTTATGGCAGCGAAACTTAAATTATACTATTAATTATGACCAGGAAGTTTTAAATAAGAGATTGGCATACATTTTATATCAGGGCTTTTTTAGCTACAACTTTCATTATGACTTGTTTTTTGTTATAAAATAAATGCACAAAGTTTTTTTTTTTTTTTTTTTTTGAGGTTGGCGTTTGTTTACTTTTACGAAGTTTTTTGGGGGGATGTATATATACAGAAAACATTTCGCTATGTTAACAGCGAAATTGATTTTATTTTCTACCAGGCAAACTAAACTTCGTAGAACAATAAAAAAATACAGTAAAGAGGTTTTGTAGATTACTTTCAATAAAAAAATTTTGGTTATTCTAGAGTCAAAAACAGCGGAGAAAAAAAATATGGAAATTTTCGAAAATGAAATCTTTCGAGCAGTTTTAGTCAAATTTTGACCTAATTTTTGAAGTGACCTACAGCCATTACTAGACCATTAATCTGGAAGCGGTTTTTACTAAAAGATTCAGAATGCTCCAATTAAGCCCCTTTCATAGGTTTGAAGTTTCCAAAAGAACTCGTTCTATTTTTAATTAATTAAAATCTATATTACCTTTAGCAGTATGAATGTGCGATAAACAAGCCATCCTAGCGGCCAGGTACCTCAGAAAACGAGCCAAGGTTTACTGTATTTTCATCGAAGAGCCGCATAGCAGCGCTGTTAACTATTAAGTTATTATTACAGCTTCTAAAATAATTGATTAATCTAATATCTGAATGGACAGATTAAAAAAAAATCTAATTAATAAACGGAAACTCTTCATTTCAACTTTTTGGCGTTTTTATTTAAAAAAAAACTAATGAATAACTCGAGTGGATGAATCAATCCAGAAATGTAAGCAAACAGTCATATTTGCCAATTTGGTTGCCATATTCAGTTACCAATACCATTAAAAAATACTTTTTATGAAGAAAAAACCAACAAAACTAAGAAATGTATTTTATCCCTAAAAATTATTGAGGAATAAATAATTATGTCAAAGTAATCTTTGCTTATTTTTTTATGAAAAGAAATGATATTTGTTTCTAAAATTTATTGAGGAATATTTTATTATGCCAAAGTAATATTTAATTATTAAAGTTAAATTTTTTAACATGAGCTGTTACTAAATGTTTGTATTATAATACATAACCGTAATCTAAGAATTGTATTGGGTTATTGTTTTTTCTTGAATAGGCTGGATATTTTTTTAGTTTAATAAAAGTAAATTGAAATTAAATATGCCGACAAAAGTGAAAAACAAAACTATGCATAAAAGACGGATGTGGTACACTAAAAATAACAGCTGCGATGTAATCTCGAAATGTGTCGAAAACAATACATCTGGAATAAAACGTCATCTAGAAACTGTTCCTGAAAATAACAAACGGGAACGTTACGATAATGAAGGTTCGGTTATTAAAACTGTTCCTATTTTTCAGTTACAGATGTGACAGGGGAGATTTCTTCCCTTAAGCTGTTTCTACTAAACGATTGAGAAAACGATTGAGGCCCTTTCGTAGGTTTGAAGTTTCAAAAACATTTTTTTCTACTTTTAATTAATTAAAATCGATATTATCTTTGGCGGTACGGTTGCGCGATTAACTAGCCATCTTAGCGGCCGTATTACCTCCCGAGACTGCGCCAACCGCGGTCTGCTATATTTTCATCAAAGAGCGTCAGAGTTCAAAAACACAACGAACAAGCCGATATTACAGTTTCTAAAATAAATGATTTATCAAATATATGAATCAGCAGACTGAAAAAAACTTTGGAATTCTAATTAATAAACGGAACGCTTCATTAAAAAGTTTTGGCGTTTATTTAAAAAATATATATCAACAGCGATAATGGAATGGTTGATCTTGATCTATAAATGTAAACAGTCATATTTGGTTGTCAGATTCAGTTCATATTAGCTCAAACTTTTTAAACACTTTGCTTTTTCTATGAAGAGTAAGAAATAATATTTCTTTGGTTCTTAGAAGTTATATAACTCTAAACATTGAAATCATGTCGTCAATTTTGTAGTCGTATTGTGTCTGTATCTTTTGTCATTAAAAAAAACTACTGATATCCCCCCAAAAAACTTCGTAAAAGTAAACGAACGCCAATCTAAAAAAAAAAACTATTTTATCAAAAAGCAAGTTCATTATGAAAGTTGTGGCTAAAAAAGCCGTGATATAAAATGAATGCCAATCTCTTGTGTAAAACTTCCTGGTCATAATAAGTAGTATAATTTAAGTTTTGCTGCCATAAAAATATTGCACTGTTTGAGGTTGGTGCACAACTTAATCCCCCTAAAAATTTTAATCACGCAAATGAACTTGAATTTACTGAATCAGAATAACGAAGGATACTTAAAAAAAAAAAAAACTTTAACAAATGTATGATCTCAATACATTTATATAAAGGTATTTAAGATGGGCACCAACCTCAAACAGTGCAATATTTTTATGGCAGCAAAACTTAAATTATACTACTTATTATGACCAGGAAGTTTTACACAAGAGATTGGCATTCATTTTATATCACGGCTTTTTTAGCCACAACTTTCATAATGAACTTGCTTTTTGATAAAATAGTTTTTTTTTTAGATTGGCGTTCGTTTACTTTTACGAAGTTTTTTGGGGGGATCTGAAATACTATAATATGGACTGAATTCGAATTCAATTTTATTTTTTTAAAGATCATTCAAATTGCAATGCATTACCAATTGTGTGCATTGAAATATATACGGGTCTCCCTGAATTGTCATCTTTTAAAACTGAAAACAAAGTTTGCTAAATTAAAACATAAACTATTATTTCAATTTCAAAAAACAAAATTGTAGAGATTATTACGAGATATATTTATTTGCATTTCGAAGAATAATTTAATAAAATTGCTTGGGTCCAAGCCTAGCTCCCCTTACGGTGACATTTGGCGTACAGACAGAAAGTATGAAACGTAGGTATCTGATGTTATGCCTTTTTAACACAAAAAAAATAAAGTTAACAAAGAAATCATAAGCAATATGGATTCCTTGTCTTCCTTAGCACAATCTAACTTTATTCAAAAGCACTAAAAACTGGAGCTTACAGATTGGACATATTTTATGAGGGACGATTTAAAAAATCATTTTAGCAAACAAAATTATTTTTTCTTTCTACTTTCAATTTTTAAATTGACAAATACACATTTTAATAAATACCAAAGCAATGCACATATTTCTTAAAATAACTAAATGGATCTAATACTACGTTTTATGAAATTGGAACAGTCCACGGAGTCGACATGTCAGAGTTTTTGGATAGATAATTTAAAAATATT
This sequence comes from Hylyphantes graminicola, assembly GCA_023701765.1. Taxonomy (NCBI): domain Eukaryota; kingdom Metazoa; phylum Arthropoda; class Arachnida; order Araneae; family Linyphiidae; genus Hylyphantes; species Hylyphantes graminicola. The sequence continues at coordinate 1,667,142 of CM043118.1, read as the reverse complement.
AAATTGACATTTTAATTTTCTTTTTTTACTTTTCTACCTCACAAAGATAAAAAAAGGTTATTCAATATAATATAATGTTTTGAGGCTTTTCTGCCACAAAACTTTATATTATATTCAGTAACTTAAAAACATTTTTTTTTACTTAGAAATTATAGAAGAAAAACTTATTCTTCGTTTGATTTTCTTTCCCTGTACCCCCAGAATTAATACTTTCACTTTTGACGATTCATCAATCCTCAACCCTCATTTCGTTGTTTTTTGACTATTATCACATGAATTTTGAGGAAACGCAAATTATCACTCTAACGTTCCTGATTTGACGATTCGGTATCTTGATTTTGAGGAAACATAATCTCATTGTTTCATCTCACACCGTTCCATTCTAGGATTGGAACCTAAAGCGGTTTGTTTGAATACAACCACTGAGTTGAAGACTTGTGTTGCTTTTCATTGAGCCTGAGCGGCTCGTGTTTGTCCGAAAAGGACTTCTATATTCCATATTTTCACTTTTTTTTTAAAGATAATTTGCAAGGTATTCAAGGAAGAGAGAAGCATCTTCAATACTCACACACTTACAAAGTTTTATATTTGATTAAAATTTTGTCAAGCTCGGGAGATGCAACTACAAAAAAATTCTAGTGGTTTCAATTTTTAATATTTTTCAATTAAAATTAAAATTAAATTTGAATGATTCTTACTTAAAATAGTTTTAATTCTAAATTAAAATAGTTTTTCATTAAAATAATTTTTAACCCTTTCAGTCCCAGTGATGCCATTTGGCATCATCACCTTCAATATTTTTTTCAAAATTTTTATGTCCCGTTATGACATCCAAACACACATCATTCGATTCTTCACATTTTGTTCTATCAGACAATATTTTACATTAATCTCAATAGAAGTCAGAACTACTATTTTTTTTTTATTTAGAAAATAGTCAACAAGCGTTTCTCCTGATTTTTGATAAGTTCACTTCAGTTCCACATATTTAAATCACAATTTAAACTATTTCGGTTAAAATAATAACAAATTTTTTTTTAATAATATGGTCAGATACCTTAAAATACATAACTTGAAGTGTTTTTAGGTAATATATATATTTTTTATTTTGTTGTTTTCCACAGTTAAAAAATTTTGGCATTGTTTCAAAAACCATATAAAAAATTTAAATGAAATTTTTTTCTTATGGAATTCGCATATTTGTCCTAAAATAAGCTTATTTTGCGAATATCAGATGTTTCTGCTGTGTAGTAAATTTTTGGGACTGAAAGGGTTAATTAGAAAAATCTTTAATTAAAATAATTTTTAATTAAAATATGTTTTTTTTATTAAAATAATACTTAAATAAAAGAATTTTTAAATAAAAGAATTTTCAATTGAAGTTATTTTCAAATGAGGCTGTTTTTAATTAAATTTATTTTTAATTGAAATTGTTTTTAAAAAAATATTTTTTAATTGAAAATATTTTTAATTAAAATTATTATTTTTATTTAATTTTTCTTGGTATACGCGGCATTTCTCTATTAAATTGTTACTACTAATTACTATTTATGAACAAGAATTAGTTTTTGTTTTAAACAAAAAATTATTGTATTATTTAATTTGTAGTTTAAATGTTAAAATTAAAATTGAGTGCAAAAAATGGAAAAAATCTATTAATTATAGAATGATTAAATTGAAAATTTAACTTAACTAAAATAGTTTTTAAGAAATTGGTGCATACAATAAAATTTTAAACAAGTATGACCAAAATATTTTTTTAATAAAAACTAATTATTGTTTATTAATAGTAATTAAAAATAATAAATTAAGGTTAAAACACTGTATATACCAAGGAAACTAAATAAAAAAACAATTTTAATTAAAATTAATTTCAATTGAAAATAATTTTAATTGAAAAACTTCTATTGAAAATTAATTTAATAAAACATAATTTTATTTAAAAACTATTTTATTAAAGACTATCAGATTTTTACCCGTTCTCCGCACTGATTAAACGAAGTATCAAATCGATCCAAGTATGTGTACCATATAACCTGTTATAGGATCATAAACTAAAGTTATTCTTCCCTCTCGTTATCAAGTATGAAATCCAGTTTCATTGCTTTAAAATTCCAAAATCAAAAATACGGTGTAAAATGCACTCAAAAATGTAATCACAATTCCTTAAAACCTTTTAACACATTTGTCCCGTTTCGGGAAAGACTTTGGTGAGAAAATAGATATAGTTACAAACACCCATTATACAGCTCCCAACACAATGACATTCAAACAAATAACCACCTTAATAACATTTTGACAATTGGGCCAGTTTTAGTTACCGTCAAAGCGGTTATCTTTGGCCACGGAGGGTAACTTTGGCCACGCGTCGGAAAAAGATTTGTTTCTTAATTTCTCTTCATAAAATGATCTCATCTTAAATTGTTTTACATTTTTGGAAAGGTGGAAATATCGCCTTTCATTTCATGTAAAAAAAATCTAAATTCTAAATCTGGCAATACTACAAATGCTGTTTTCATTCTTACGAGCATAAAATGACAAAAATCTATATCTTCCAACTTTTGTCTGAAACACTTAAAAAAATATTGAAAATATTTAAATAAAACACTCTATTCGATTCTTTTATTAATGAGGAAGAATATTACACCATTTGTTTTATTCTAAATTGACTACTTTTTATGCTGTAGTTAAATATTTGTAATTGGGAAGCTTTTGCCAATGAATGCGGGTAACTTTGGCCATGGATGTAAATATTTCTTTATGGAACTTTGCACTTTAAAAAAATGTATGTAAAAGTGTATTAAGTTTAACTATTTTTGAAAAAATTCTTACTTTTATGATTACTCATTTTTTAGATTTTTTTTTTTAAATCTCATGATTTTAAACATTAAAAAGATAGATAGAATGCAAGATACGTATTCCACTCAAAATCGCAAATGTCGAAAGGTAAAAATTTTCGTTTTCTTTTTACAAATATATTTGTCATTAAATCTTGCTTCAAAAAAGTTTTTTTTTCCTTATTAAAATAGAAGTTTATTTTTCTTTCTTTTAAGCGACAAACAATACTAGTATTCAACGTGTAATGCCATTCCACGATGCACTGCAATGTAAATGTTAAGTTATATACCATTTTAAATAACTATATGTCTTATAACTTTGTTATTTTTGGGTTTAAAGTTTTAATATTGCTATTTAAATCGTTAACACAGCTTTTAAGGATGTTAAAATGTATGTTTCTTATGTAGTTCTTGGGTGGCCAAAGTTACCCGCCCGGCTCCAAACAGTGTCTTATTTTTTAAAATTAATACCAATTTTTTATTAATTTATAAAATGTAACAAAAATGCCTGAAAATTATTCCTAAATGTACAATACTTAGAATGCATAAAGATTTTTAAGTGTTTAAATCGTTTTTGAAGTTAAATTTTTCTTCTTTTGTGAAAAAAACTCTGATTTTGGCCAAAGTTACCCGCACTGACGGTAATAATTTGGTGAGATTGGCGACGCATTTGGCGAAAGAATGCGATTTAGTGACTCAATGCAGCTTTAGTGCGATGGCCTTTATTAACAATCATAGTTCAGTAATAGCTTAACTATACATTTATTGCTTAAATATGCTTATTTGCAATCAACAGAACCATCAATGAAGAAATCATCATCACCCCCATAATAAATCCTAGAATGGAAAGTGGAACTGGAAGGAATTACGTATACTGGAATATCTGCGTATGAGGGTTGCGACATGATCCTCTCACCTGATCCCTCTCACCTCAAACCATTCAGACAAACACGAGATGCATACGAACACATTGATGTGACGTCATTGCTAATCAGCTTCAGTTGCTAGCCGACGTCACATGGAAAGACTTTGCCGGCCTATAAAAAAGTTGTTTATTTTCTACAATTATAAATTGTGTGGCAACAGTAAACGTCGTCCGAATTTTGGTGGAGATGTGATGATTTATAATTTTTATTTACAGTTTTTTTTAAGTTAATTTTATTATTATGTTGGGTCATATACTTTTATTTTATTCCAATAGAAGTGATATAAACACCCCTTTCTATTTTTAATATGAGGTAAGAAAAGATAAAAGCAATTCATCTCTTCTTCTAACACTTTCTCCACCGGTTTGCAGGAATTTTTCACGGAATGAAAGTATCTCATCAAAAATCTTTGAAAATTCGGGAATCTGTTACAATTTAAACTATCTCTTATTTTATTTTTCGCACATTTTCGATGAATCGTAGTGATTTTCTTGCGAAATCTCTCGAATGTAGGATGTCGTTCGGAAGGACCAAACTTCCTACTCGTAACTACTACGAACATAACACGAATAATAAAGCCGTATACGATTGATTTTTGATCTATTTAAATAGAATTCTTTCGCAAATTAGTGATTTTGCAGTGTTTCATTATTTGTGTATGCTGCTTGATCATAGGGGTTTGTGTACAAAACATTCACCAAGCAAAACACTGATTTGAAGGTTTAACAAAAATCCAACGTTATTTAAATTTATAGAATTTTCCACACATAGGTCTTAAATTAAAACTAACAGTTTCTTAGTTTAAAAAATCCGTCATTTAGATTTTAATTCGAATACAATTATAATTAAAATTTTTGTTGATATGTACAATACCGAAAAAGAGTGTTGGTAAATCAACTTATTTAATAATAAGTATAAGTTGGTTAACCAAATATTTATACTCTTTTCTGTATTTGTTTAACTGGTAGGTAGTGCAATTCCATGTCCAACTTCACAAAAATTTTGAAATATAGTTGAATCAAGTGAGTGTTATGGTGTGAAACAAATTTTGTTTTTACATATTTGACTGAAAACTGCAAATTAAGAAATGTATACTCTGCAACAAGTTCTAATCGAAATGAAAGAAATTTTGTGCCACACTACAAAAATTCTGTATTATGGAAGTAGATATTAACTAGGCCTTTACCCTTAGAAATTATGTTTAGGAAATTGAAATTGTTACATATTCACACTGTGTAAAGCTTTGCTGCATCACTCTTAATTGACAAACAACATTAGCGTTTGAAAGCCTTGTAAAGCTGATATCAAAAATTAAAGATCCTGGAAGTTTAGAAATTTTTGATTTGGTATATAATATATCTCCAATCAGTCCCAAGTTAGGTTAAACTAAAGAATCGTGGCCAGATTTGGTGTCATTTTAAAAATATCGCCAGGTCAAATAACAGCAAACCTAGGCGTGTGTCAACAACCAATGAATGACTGCAGTACAGGACAACATGACATTAGAAACTTCCCCATTGCTTATTTCGCCAGAGGTTGCCAATAAGTACCAATAAGTTGGGGTTCCCAAAGTTGTCGTAAAATTTTCGGCCACTGTTCTTTAGTTTAACCCCAAGTTTTACCTGTATCTAGCATTAGTTAGAGCTGCATACATCTTGTGATTTAATAATTTTTCTGTCCTGCAGTTTAATCTCAAATTTAAGAATCGGTACTAGATCAAAACATTAGAGACAAATAAATCTTGCACAACAAACTGAATAAAACTATTATACAAAATGTCCCTTAAGGCTCTAGATGCTAATCTGATTGTATTAGTATGCGCTTTCCCACTTGTCAATATTGTTTTTTGGCATTGGAAACCCAAAAAAGTCATGTTTCTTTTGCATGTGTGAGTGTATACTTCTTGTACATACTCACTAATAAATCTCTAAATTTAACTGTTGTTAATTACTTTATGCTTACAATGCCAAATCCTACAATAATGAGTACAAGATCCATGCCATTGTCTTCTACATTTTGTTTTAAAAATTAAAAGTTATTAAATTATTCTAGTTATATTGTTAAAGATTTTGATTTCCTTATAATAATATGCTTTTGTTTTTTCTCTTCAGTTTTAGAAGTTCAGGTGAATTGATAAGCTTGCATGTTAGAAGTCACACTTTTATTTTCTCAAGTGCCACAGAGGATACTACCTCCTGGTCAGTGCTTTCTTGAAACTTTTCATTTTTGAAATAGAATTCATTATTAAGGTTGTGTCACCCAAGACCAAATATGGCAGAAACACGCCTTCTATGTAACATTGAAAAACAAAAAAATCAGGCTAGCCTATATTCAAAATTTTATTTCAAATTAGGAAGTTTAGTTAAATGTTTTTAAAAAAACTAATGAGTGTCCATTTTAATGGCATATGTAACTTTTCTTTATTTACTTGTTGTACAGTCCTGCTTTGCTGCCAACCCGTTAACTTAATAGAACATTTATCAGAATTAATATTGAAATAGCATTCTCGATTTTTAAAAAAACTCCAACATTCCACCTGAAATAAAATTGAAACAATTTGTGTTTGCACATGCGCAAGCAATAACAAGTGAAAACTTATTACATAAATTTAATTAATAAGAAATAGCGATAGGCATAAGATAAAGGAAGATAATATTTATTCAGTAATTTGTTTAACAACACTTCTTACTGGATTTTCACGTTTATCGACGGAATGTGTGATTGTAGGCATTGAAGGGAATATATATTAAAACTGTAGAACTTTTGAGGACAGTATAAGTAGGTCTCTCGCAATGCACAAGCATAAGACTTTCTTTTATTATTATAGACTACCACTGTTGCTGCATTAATTTTACATAATTTTTTTAATCATTATAAATATGTGTGAGTGTTCATTGTAAATTTTAGTGAAATTATTTTGTACCGATTATTTCATGAGAGTACTTATTTCATTTTATCCTGACTCGTCTAATGTCTTGCACTGTTTTGTCTTTTTAAAATCTGTTTGTCTGTTGATTTGCAAAAGTTAAGTTAGATAATTGGCTTTGTGAAATATAAATATAATGAAAGTTAATTTCTTCTGAACTCTCTCATATACGTCAACTGTATTGAAGCAACATGGCTAATAACCAGGGTTGTTATGTTTAAAACAGTTTGTTTAAAACAAATGTTTTTAACATGTTTAAAACATAGTAATTAATAAAAAACATGTTTAAAACAATTTTATTAATTATTATGTTTTATAATTATTTAATGGCCAAATTTAGTTCATTTAAGGAATTAGGTTTTAGTTTAGGATATATGACCATGTTGTATTACCTTAAAGATTAAGCAAACAAAAACTATCACATTATTAGTTTATAAATTCTTCTATTAGCTCTTTACATTAGACACCGAATCACCAGATAATCGGAGGATTTCTTGTATTCTATAATTCTTCGACAAAGAAAGATGTAAAGCATTGTTGGGGATGGAAGTAAATATAGAAGACCAAAACGCAAAAATAAGTGTTTTTTTTTTTAACCTATACAACTTGTTCGATGACCCAAATTTAATTGTTTTAAGAAAAAACCAAGTTTTAAACAAAAAAACATGTGGATTTTTTTAAACATGTTTTTTCCCAACCCTGCTACTAACACGTGTTGGCTGTTTCCAGATGATGGACAAGGTGGAGGATGTGGAGCGGAGGCAGCGGCTCCTCCAGCTGGAGAGCCGCATCGGGGAGGTCAAGTCCGAGATCAACGTCGACAGCCTGCTCGTGAGTGACCTATACACAGTGCTCCTCATTCCGCTTTATCGATATATGATTTATGTTCAAAAATCTAGTCACTCATTGAATGTCTAAAAATAAGGAGATAACTCTTGTCTCATTCTGAACAGGAGAATGGATTACTACTCTGGGGAGAATTGGTGGCTATCGCACATTGGGCACTCCTTTTGGCCTTGTATAGTTTGAATCCAATTCTCAATTTGAAACAAAATCCAAGAAGTGCAAAACTTTCTCAGAGTTTCAAAATATCAAATGCGAAGTTTTTTCTAAAGTAAGCAACTGAAGTTATGTATGCCAGTGAATGAGTGTGCCTGGTAATGGTAGTCAGTCTTTTTTTTACTTTACTTCCGCTGTATGGATCTCACTTGAATAATTTTATCTTTACCAAACCTGAGTAGCTTGAATTCTCCGCAGGGTTCGTACGCGGCCTTGAAAACCTTGAAAGTCCTTGAATTTTAAAATTTCGTTTTCAAGGCCTTGAAAAGCCTTGAAAAATCGAATTTTACCCTATTAGCCTTGAGAATCCTTGAATTTTAACAGTGTCTATATTTTTTTGGCAATCTACGGCGATCGAAGTCGCGAAACTACGGCGATCTGAAAGTCGCGAAACTACGGCGATTTGAAAGTCGCGAAACTACGGCGATTTGAAATTCGCGGAACTCCGTGGATCCGAAATTCGTGGAACTCCGTGGATCCGAAATTCGCGGAATTCCGTGAATCCGAAAGTTGTGGAACTACGGCGATCCGAAAGTTGCGGGACTACGGCGATCCGAAAGTTGCGGAACTACGGCGATCCGAAAGTTAAGGAAATACGGCGATCCGAAAGTTGCGGAACTACGGCGATCCGAAAGTCGCGGAACTACGTAGATCCGAAAGTCGTGGTACTCCGGGAATCCGAAAATCGAGAATCTCCGTGGATCCGACCTCGATTCTCCATGTATATGGATGAAAACTAAGCTTAAATTTTGATAAATAACTAGTTTAAATAATGAATTTTAATAATAAAGATAAAATTTTTATTTAAATTTTGAGGATGAATTAAGATTAGATTACAGTAAGATGTCGTCAAATATCTGACAGTTCTGTCTCTGCGTGATCAGAAGAGTGTCTCATTACTTTAGTAGCTCCGGTTCAGGCCTGACATAACCAACCAGAATATTTTCTTCTAATCTAGCATTCTTGAGTTGTGACCTTGTGATCAAAAAGAGCAGCTTGAACCTTAAAATAAATTACTTTTGGAACATTTTAGGCATTTTTTTTATTTCGGCTAATATATTGTGGTTAGGTCCAAATTGCTTCGGATAATTGGATGTCCAGCTGTAATTACTAAATAAACCAACACACAGATCCTAAATTAAAAATAAAATTATATGGTCAAGGTAAAAATCATACTTTTTTTTTTCACATGAGAGAACTGAATTTTGCATTTGATTTTTTTCTCAAATGGATTTGGCTGATGGGGAAAATAATCGGTTCGTTGACAGGTTTAATTTGTTTAGGCCAAAAAGCGATATCCGTTGAGCCCTAGTTTTTATTAAGTTGTGCAATTGTGAATTTCTTGCGTCGTAAATGCTTATTTTTGTGGTGAAATGGGTGCTTAATTTTTATAATGATTTTTTTGCTATGCACCGTGATGCAATATGCAAGTTTATGAATATTGTATTAGTTGATGAGTAATAATAAGTGCTTTTGTTCCTGTCCGGATTGCCTTGGTTTAGCCTTGAATTTCATATTTGAGAGCCTTGAAAAAGCCTTGAAAGTCCTTGAATTTTTTCTCTCAAAACGTGTATGAACCCTGTCTCCGTTTCCTGATAGTGTTGGCCTTGACTTTCGACTCAATTTGTATGTCTTGACTCTGGGATGGGGGAATTGCTGACCAAACAGTACTAGTTAAAATAGTACTAACACTTTATTTCACAATGTTTTTATAATACTCGCGTCATAATTTTCATAAGTAAAAAATTAGTGTCACCTCCTTTGAAAAATGCATGTATTGGAAAGGTTCTTTATGAATATGAACGTAACCGCCTTCTTGCATCAACAAAAGAAAATTTTAGATTTCTTTTAATATTCATTTACAATTTATGATGAAATGTTTACCTTTTGGAAATTCGAAATCCATTTCATCTAAAATGGGTTTCACTTACTAATTAAAAAATAATTTTAATTTATATATAACTTAAAGTAGATCAATTAATTGCTGTAGGTAAACATGCCAGCTCTGTAACCATTAGTTATATGCCTGACTTGTTACTGTAACCTTTGTGGATCCAATAAATACTTCTGCCAGAGGTTGGCATGTTTAAATCCTCTTCTACATGACATAAACTTGTATTCTTTGCTTATCCATCTCTTGAATATACGCATCACAATTTGTTAGAGAAAAAAGTCTTAAATGGAATCTTATGTGTACAGCCTACTTACAAGTGCACCATTTATTATCAGACATGTTAATTTTCCAATTCCAGGGTTTCAAATTTTCAACCCTTTTCTCTATTTCTTGGGCAGATGTACAGATGACTGGATTATGAAAAACATTTATTTAAAATTGTGCATTTAAAACTGGTTACAAATCGGCATCTTTAATTGAATCTGTTTAAAGTTATTTTTAATACAACGTTAATGCTATAGTTAGTCATTCATTAATATAAAATTGATTTTGCATTATTTTGTGCTGATGACTTTTCTCCTTTGTAGGACACTGTGCAAGCTCTCTATTTTGATTGCTCTCACCCTATCTTGAGGCGGATGAAAAATATAGAGAGCTTTCTTGATAGATGTAAGTTGTCTGAGTGCCACTTATTTCTATAGTTATCTTTACTGATACTTTATCTTCATGTCTGTTATTATTATTTTTTTGTTTTATTATCAATTTGTCATTCTGTTGTCTTATACATAACACATCTTTCAACCTAATCAAATTAGGATACTTAATTTGCAAGAGAAGTATTAACTACAGAGTCCACTGTGGCAGAGCGATGTTATCCTGCCCAGAGGAGTGTGGTGGAGGGTGGCTCATCTGCCACTCTACCATTTCTTCATATATTAGAGAGGGTGGCATGCAATATTCACATGACACCTCCCTATATCATCACCACCTTTCCCTGACCCAAAATCCGAGTAAAGGGACTGGTTACAATATTTACATACAGTATACATCTGTCATTCTATGCGTACAGGGTAACGGGCACACCCTTCTGTATTGAGCGAAGATTTTTTTATCATGTGAACTTTTGATATTTTTGTTAGATAATTTATTTTTTTCCAGTCAAAAATCAACAAGTTTAAGCTTTTAATTTTTATACTTTCTTAATATTATAGCCGTGCCAATAACCCATGCATACAACAACCATTTCATCATTTAGTATTATTTAAAGATGATGTAAGGCAGTATTGCTAATAACTATCAATTTCTCAAATTAAGTGGTTAATGTGCCATCACCTTTTATAAACCTTTTAAATTGAAACAGTGACTCGGCACCCCAACGAAGGGAAGAACATTTGTGTGCCTTTGCCATTCACACAATGGGCCAGGCCTTGAGTGGAAAAGACTTAATGAATAAGCTGTGCATGTCAATAACTGGAGGCTTTTTCTTTCTTGTTTGCTTTGTAGATGAAAGAGCAGCATACAATATTTTGCAGTGGCGTATGAAACCTGATGATTTTACCGTCATTAAAACCATAGGGAGAGGAGCTTTTGGAGAAGTAGAACTGGTAACATGTTTTATCAATTCTAGGAACAATGTTTTGCATTATTGTAAAAAAAGTATTCATAAAAATATTTTAATTTGCTATTTTTGGAGGAATTATAAATGGTTTGCTAAAATAATGTTTTGTTGATAATAACTCTTAATTCAAAACGAAGTGGGTATATTGAATTTTATTTACCAATCATTATGTTTGCAGGTTCGTCATAAATCCACTAAAAAAGTTTATGCCATGAAAATGCTTAGTAAATTTGAAATGGTAAGTAAAAAAAATATATCATTTTATTTTTGTACATGTACATTTATTTACAATTATGATATAACATAAAAAACTGCTATAAGTTGAATATTTTTATTAAATGGAGGAGTTAAAATCTTAATGAGTTTATTTGTGTGATTTTATTATTTAGTATATTTATTTGCCTTTATGTTTAAATATAATGCAGAGTTAAACATTATACCAGGATGTTATGTTGTTAAATAAATGAGGAGTTAATTTATAAACCCCCACTTGTAAAAACTTTGACTGAAGCCACTTTTGCACAGAAACATCCACACATTGTTGACTTTGCTAATAACAAAAGAAAAAGGGTTTTAAGTCAGAGTTTGTTGTGTGTAATTTGACACTTGGCCTCCCTAAATGTTTGTCTAATTTTTTAAATGTTGATAATTATATGTGTTAAAACACATTAACATTATTGGTTTTTAATTATTTTCTTTGTTGTAGATAAAACGCTCGGATTCTGCTTATTTCTTTGAAGAAAGATTTATATTGGCTCATGCCAATAGTGAATGGATTGTTAAGGTAATTGTCTTTTGCTTTAGTGTTGTTGAGCACCTATTTGATATTTTGTTCTAGATTATGTGATCAAATTAAATTGATAACAAGTGACATCAATGAAGGAGAACATGATTTTTTTTAATTTATTTTTATTCTGGAGCTAAACTTGAGACCAAACTTTGATTTGTGCTTTTATATTCAGTTATGTAACTTGTTAATTTATTTTTTAATTCACTTTTTGATTCTTCAAAAGTTATATTTGGCATAGTTTTATTTCAATTTTTTTGAATTTTAAATGTGAGACCTATAACTAGTTCCTAGTAATTTAAAACTAAGCTGACAACTGTGCATCGACATTACAAATAACTTCTATAATAATTTACAATGTCCTTAATTTTTAATATTTACTCCTTTTGTTATTATATTTTATTAAATATGCTGCCAGAGACCTAGGGGCTTAAGTGGTAGCACTTTGCCCTGCAATACCTACAGGTCAAAGGTTTGAATCCCAGATTGGTTGAAGTTCTTTCAGTTTTCATCTCTTAAGTGGGTTGATACAATGAGGGCCAAGCATGTTTGGAAACTAAAACCTGTTAGGTTCTGTGTGAGGTTGAGTACTCAACTGGGGCTTATGCGTCACCTCCCTGTAGGGCCCGTTTTTCCGAAATGCACATGATGCTCAGGCCTCTAAATTTCAGTTTCTTTTATGAAAAATGTGTTGACCTCCAAAAATGCAATAGTTTTTTTTTAAAAAAAGGCGAGGCCTCATTTTGTTTTTAGTTTAACTTTAACATTGTTCATTTTTAGTTTAACTCATTGATAAAACATGATTTTTCTGATTGATGCTATAAGGAAGCTAATAGGTAGATCTGTCATAGGATCTGTTACTATCATTACGGACGGTCATGCACAAATGTAAAATTGCCTCATATTGTGTTGCACCTGCAGTTTGTGTTTCATCTATCAGACTTTGATCAGAAGAGCTGAAATAGGCAGAGCTGGCTTTGGCCCACTATGGGCTTTTGCGCCACTGTTTATGAACTGTGTTTAGTTTATATGTAATCCCTCCTAAAAAAAGTTGTGTGTAAATGCAAGTAATTAGTAATTTATTAGTGTAATTGAAGAGCTTAGTGAAAGAATGTGCTAAGTGACATTTTTGAAAAAAAAAAATGATATTTCTGCTTCAATGAATGTGTTATGCTTTTCGTTAAATATAAAAAAATTTCCCCTTTTTAATAAACTTTGAGTTCAGTACATTTTTTACCTTTTACAAGTGCCTTTTTTTAGCATATCTCAATACAAATGAAAAACGTTTATTTACTTTTTTGTCGCTTCCAATACTAAAAGCTCTTCCATTGTTTTAAAAGCCTCTGCTTGATTACCCTTGAAATGTGTTTGCAGCTCCACTTTGCGTTCCAAGACCACCAGTTCCTGTACATGGTGATGGACTACATGCCGGGCGGGGACCTGGTCAACCTGATCTCTTCGTACGACATCCCGGAGTCCTGGGGCAAGTTCTACTGCGCAGAGGTCATACTGGCCGTGGACGCCATTCACGCCATGGGATTCGTGCACCGGTCAGTACTACTACTGTCCTCCTCCTCCATTATTATTGTAGGGGAAGAGTCAAACCTAAATTGAGGAGTACTTTAACCCTCTAATGCATGAATTTTTATTTTCATCCCAAAAAAAATATATATGTAACTTTAATACACACACATTATGGGAAAAATACTAAAAAAAAATTAACTGCATTAGAATTTTAATTTCTATTTTTAAAATTTTTTCCATGTGACAAAAACCAACTGCAAAATTCCAATTTTGATAATAATGACTAGAAAACTACTTAAAATATTTCAAAATAACCCTTTTTCTCTATGATTAATTTTTCAAAACAATTTATTAGTATTTAGTGCTAATATTATTATTCTTTGAATACACTTTTACTACTGTCATCTATGAGGATTATTAGTAACTAAAACTTTAAAATGAAATGTAATAGGTGAAAAAAAACACAGGTTTGTCTAGGAGGCGCTCTAATTTAATAGAATAAAGTGGATTATGTTACTAGTTACCAAACGATAACAGTATGCATTAGAGGGTTAATGATAGAAAAGTCTATTTATTAACAGTTCAAGTTAAAGGAATTAAATTGATTCTAAACAAAATTTGATTGCGTTTCTCAACAACACCAGTTTCTCGACACTCATGATACCACCTCAAACTAAGACAAGTTGAACACTAAAAGTGACAAGTGACCCCTGAAATTCTAAAACCAATGCTTAAATAGCCCTGTATAAATTATATCCCCCAGCCACAGTAATCTAAACCACACTTTAACCCATGTGTACTGGTGATGTCCCTACGAGTGGCGATGAGAAACGAAAACAAAAGGGGCACTATGGCAGTAACCAGACATGATACTGCTGATCTTCGTAATTTCCCAATGTTGTCAACACTCGAAATATTGAAGATTGAAAAAAGGTTGTTTGAATATTGAATTAAACCGTCTTTTAGCTTGGTTTTCTTAAGACAATTATAGCAAAGTCATAATGGGAAAAACACCTGCCAAATATCTCTTGCTGTGCTTGTGTGAGATGGGAGAAAAATGACTGTGAGAAAAAAAAAACTTGATCCTTGGGTTAAAACGTGATTATTTATGGGTGACAAAAAATCAAACATAAAATGTCTGCTACTGCAGAGGTCAAAGTCAAAATGTAAAACATAAGACCCAACATGGATTAATAAATAGAAAGGCTTGGAGTCGGTTCTTTTTTTTTAGTGGTGTTCCCCTATTTACGTATTGTTTGTAACTTTATGTATAGTTTAGTTTGTTGTTGAGTCCAATAGAAGAGTAGCTCTTGTGCTCTTCTCTAAATCATGTTATGTTCCCTTTCTATTTGGTAACTCAGTAGTACCCAAACTTATCTAAGGCTCAATTTTTTATCCATTCATTTCTGTGCTATGTATTCCATATGGGAGCAAAACTGTATGAGAACCATGGTTTTTTTTATCTTAGCTAGTATTTAATATGTTGTATTTGTTATTTGGGTAAATTTAATTGTTCCCTTGACATCTATCTTTGTGCTTGGCTTTTTAATTTATTTTTTAAGGTAAAAGGAATGCTCTGTTTTGGCACAAATGATTATGTTTATGCCATTTTTTACTTTTTCAGTGATGTCAAGCCTGATAACATGCTGCTAGACAAACATGGGCATTTGAAACTTTCAGATTTTGGCACCTGCATGCGCATGGGTCCTGTAAGTACTTCTTGCAGCTTTTTTGTTGTTGTTTTGTTTTGCTTTCACCTGATGCTTATTGCAATTCTTACGATGGAATGGTGGTGTTTTTATTTTTAAAGTAATTTTTCCCACCTTAAGAGTTTTTTAACACCATATTAAATATCTTGTGGCTGTAACTTAAAACTATATGTTAGTAAAAGAATTGATTGTTTAAAAAAGAATAATTTAAAACATTTCATTAAAAAATTAAGCATGAATTGATCTTTATTTAAGGAAAACAATTCTTGTGCTTTCTTTTCTACATGCAATTTGTTCATGTTTTTTTTTTAATTTTTAATCAGTACAAAGCTTTGTAACTTCTTCATGTATCAGTAGGTAGATTTTTTTTTACATTTCTTTTGCATGTATGTTAAGGTTAATTTAATGGTTATGACCCTTTTTACATTCAGTGTTTCATGTTATTAAACATACACATTTTATAATTGAAATTATTTTTGCATTCTGATTTAGCAATCTTGTATAGTATCAGAAGATTTAAAATTTATATAAATCCCATTCTGTTTATAATCTATGTTTGTGCTCTAAATGTGTATAGCAGTTTAATTAAATATATAAATTTACGCACTGTTTCTTTACATGGGTTAAATAAAGCATCATTTTGGGAAGTCTACCTTTACAGTTTCTGCCCCTATTTTAGCCTTTCTATAAATGGATAGAACTGAAAATAATTGTCATTAAGTAGTGTTGTGTAACAAACTGGAGTGTTTTAAATTTTTTTGTGGTTCAAAATGATATTGCAGATGCCTTGATATCCTTGTGCATGCTCAGATGTTCGGTCACTTAACCTCAGTTAAAATTATGAGAATGTTGTCAATAGGTCTAGTGCAGAGTTAATTCAACAAAAACAAAATAATATGTGTGATCAATGAATTTAATCTGTATATAAAGTGCTTGCCTGTCCTACCTCTTATAAACAAAAAAGTTTCAAATTTAAATTATTTTTTACTGTTTTAATAAACCTACAATATCTCTGTACTAAATGTGTGTGCCAACTCAATTTAACTCGGGAAAATATGCATTAAAACACTGCAATGAGCTCCCTTTGATTACATTTCACTTGCATAGTGTAATGTTAAGTTGACAATTCAAGTAATAGCTCAACGTAAACAACCAGCAAGGTAATAGTCTCAAGGTAAAGACCCTTACTAGCTTTGTAACTTAACTACATCATCAACAAAAGACAAAATGTTATGGTTACAGACATAGTTGATCATACTCATGCTGAAGTTAGGCATGGGTTACTTATCTTCTACATGAGTGCCTTCTTTGCTGCTTAACCATATTTGTAGCACAGAGTTCCACAGAAATGGCTAATTACTTCATAAGCGGACGTGAACTTCCGAAAATGAAGCTTCCCCAATGTTAATGTATATAGGAATAAGTTTCATAATTAGTTGGTATTCATAGGTGTTGATAAGCCCCACGATTGTGCATTGTCTCTTAAGTTAATTGGGACCTTTTTTATGAGCTGACTAGCGAAATTAGACAGTGATTTAAAATAATGTGTACAAATAATATCTAGAATTTTGCTACATACAAACATGTTACTTATTAATACTCAAGCACACTCGCTAGTTCGAAAACAATAGATATACAATTGGGGATGCTAGTTAGGAAACAAACTGTCTGATTTATCCATAGGTTAACATTAAGGAAGTTAGTTTTTTTTTTAAATATGTGTCATATGTCCCCTTAAGGATGTATGACACCTTTTCTTTTATGTGTCTTAAAATGATTAAAAAGCATGCTTGGAAACTAAACACTTTGGGTCTCACATGAGGTTGACTGCCAGACATATGCCTTGCACCCTAGAGCCTTGGCCATGAAAACTGAAGTGGGCACAGCCTTAGCCCACCAATGGCTTTCTGTTGCCCTAGTTAAGTTTTAGCTTCCACACTAGTACGTTTATAACGTAAAAAGTGGAAGGTATTATAATCGTTCAGTTCTGTCTCCCACTTTCATGGGCCTAACTACAAATGCTACAACCAAGTGTGTTCTATTAAAAAGAGAAACATATTATCTATGTATTCTTTGAAATAAAATAAATGAAACTAGCCAAATTTGTTCTATTATAAACATTTACACGCTATTGTGTTTGGCGGCTTTTTCCCTGTTGAACACACATGTTGTGTGGCTGAGTGACCTATAACAACTGTACTTGTGTCAATGTGTGTAGGGTCAAGTGGGGTAAGTGTGATAGGGTTTCTGCATTTTTCATTAAGAAAATTCGTTCTCTGCCTCAAGTAAATTCTGAATCCTGAAATTGGTAGTGAATTATTATAAGAAACATACATATGTAGAAAAAAAATTATATGTTTGAATTCCAATTTTAAGTGTACAAAATTTGCATTTCAAAATCCATTGCTGTTTTATCACACTTACCCCACATAGAAAGACCCACATAAAAAGAAGACAGTTGCACTTAAATTCAAAAGCTCAAAACTTTCTTTAAACAAAAAATAAGGTCAATATTTCTTTTTAGTTTAATTGTAATATATTACAAACTTTCAGATTTTTAGAATGATTTCCAAAGTTACAAGAGCTGTTTATCACACTTACCCCCAATCACACTTATCCCACTTGACCCTACTGAGTGTTCTCTCTCCTTTTCAGGATGGGCTGGTGCACTCCGACACGGCGGTGGGCACCCCGGACTACATCTCCCCGGAGATCCTCAACAGCCAGTCGGGGAAGGGGGAGTACGGGAGGGAGTGCGACTTCTGGTCGGTCGGGGTCTTCCTCTACGAGATGCTCCTCGGTCAGTACTCACACCTACTCATACTCCTACTTATACTAAATGTAAAAGTTCTAGATTAGCAGTCGCCAACTGACGACTATTACATCAAAAGTGGCTACCTAACAATCGAACCCCAGTCACCGAAATTGGCGATCATAATTTTTCCCTTTTTGTTCAACAAATAATTAATACTGAAGCTGCATTTCTAAAATAATAATAATAAAACGCTCCAATTCGTTTCTGTCGGGAAGAAAGACTAATTTTTACAATGAACTTTCGCTACGCACCCTGTCGTTGAACTGCAGGTACATAAAATAATTTTTCTCCTTTCAATTATGGCCAATCACATAATACTTACTTATTTGGTATGATCCTTTTTTTTACTGTCAATCTTTTCATTTAAAAAATATCCGTAATAAAATTTTGTTTTGTGTTAAATAGCACTTTATTTTTGTCATATATAATTAGTTTAAATCTGGCTAATAAAAATCCAAATGTGGCTACCATTTCTTTTCACTCTGGTAGCCACTGGCTACTATTAAAAATTCCCAGTCTAGAGCATTAACTAAATGCCCTGGTATTTATAAATGACTAATAAATTTTTTCAAAGCTTTAAGGCATTTAAAAATAAAATGTTATATAATTAGATCAAAATTAAGAAATTATCATGCCTTTTCCATCCCTGCCCAACACTTAAATGAGAACACATGAAGTATATATGCAAGAGTATTTATATAAAATTATTAACTTTAACCCCTAATATTCAATGCTTAAAAATAATTTAATGTAAATAATTTGCTAATTTTGGGTATTACGTACTGGATATATTCAAAATTGAACTGGCACTACTCAGTCCTTTCTGTAGAGCAAACTACAGTGGCAAATTACTATTCATTTCTTAAGCAGGCCATTGATGGCATAGGAGAGAGGGTACTGAAAAATTTGAATTGGTAAATGTACACCTCTGTTCTTAAAGAAATAATCGTAAAATCAATTCAGGAATATTGTACTTTTTATCGTATTCCATCATTTTGGTTCAGTAATAGGAAATTTTAATTTTAACCTAAAAATATAAGGTTTTTTTTCTTTATACCATGTTTTGAAAAATAAGAGTTATGCCAAATGTTCCCTCTGCCTAACAGAAAGTTTGGTATTTTCCTGATATTTATTACCTATTTTACCAATAACTACTCTATCAATTAAGTGGTAATGTTTTATTTGTGTTTTTTTTTTTTAAACTTTTCTTTGTTAATGAAATTGAGAACAAATGGCTATAACTAATATGTACTTTTATTATTAATAATAAGACTTTGGCATTTTTTTCATTGTTTAAGGTAAATTTAGTACAGAGGGACAATTCTCTATTTACTATTTATTATAGTTCTGGCTTATATTGACAATAATTTAATTTAATAATTCTGATCTTAATGGGAGTGTGCTTCCACTGTTGCAGGTGATCCCCCCTTCTACGCGGAGTCCCTTGTGGGCACGTACGCCAAAATCATGGACCACAAGACCTCCCTCAGTTTCCCCAGTGATGTGCAGATCTCCAAGGAGGCCAAGCACCTCATCTGCTCCTTCCTGACAGACAGGTGGGTGGTCACTCACTCTATGTGCTTTCAGTAAAGAGTTTCATTTTTAGTATTGGGGCAATACTTAAATAATACTTCTGATTACAATGCAAGCTGGAAAACACTTTCTTTTCATGCGTTTGAAGCTCTGCTATGGGGTTAATTGCAATTGCTTTCTACTCAGCCAAACCCAAATTAGGTAGGTGGAGAACGAAAACACCGTTTCCTAGGAAACAACGCAAGTTAATATGGTAAAAAGCAATTTCGAAGCTTGCATTGTGATCGGCAGGACTATAATTAGTACACTTTAAGTGACGTTGAAAGATATTTTTCAAACAATGTAGACTTTATCTTAGCAGAAGATTAATTCTTAGCACTATACAACCAAATAAGTTAATACAAATACAGAGGGTAGCCATGAAATGTTTATCAAATTTTATTCTGAAAACAATATTACATTTTTTTGGTGATAAAAATAGATATTGAGTCATTCATGGAATCAGCACTAAAATTAAAAAAAGAATTGTCCTAAATGAGTTACACAAATAAATACAATAACTTTTATTATTGTTCTGCTACAATTTCACACTCCTAAATGGGTTTAAGCTACTTGGGAGTTTTGAGTAGGTCACTGATATGTGTCTCGTTTACATGCTAAATAATTATAACTCATAGAGTAAGTGTTTCAGGTAAATACTGTACAAGCCATTTTTTTTTATTGGCCTCTCCAGAGCTGGTTCAATGATTGTGTATGAAGGTTGAACCTTTTTTTTTTCTTCGCAGAGAGTTCCGTTTGGGAAGGAATGGCATCGAAGACATTAAGAGGCATCCCTTCTTTGAGAATGACCAGTGGACTTTCGACAATTTGAGAGATTGTAAGTGAAATTTGCTATTCCATAAACAACACTATAATGTGCAAAATGAGTTCCTTATAAGTTCCCTAGTGTAATTGAAAGTTATAATCCACCAAAGTGATGAAGTTAAGAAATCAATGAAAAGTAATCTAGTCACACCCGTTTACAATGATACACATTTAGGACATCATAAATGTTAGGTCCCTTGTATTTCTCATAAACCTCTCATGTTATAATATCTTCTTTATAACAAGAATTTTGAATTTATCCTCGTTTATAACACCAAAAATATTGTCATGATATCCAAAATGTCTTCTGAAAGTTTTTTTTTCACTTAGTTTTTACTGTTTGAATTTTATTTTAAGTTTTTTGCCAAGTGATACAAAAAGTCTTCAACTTAATATATTTCTTAAAAAGTTATTAAAATATTGGTCTAAAAGAAGCAGATATGAAACAGTTACTAATACTAAATAGGATTTAAATTTATTCAATGGATGTCATTTTATAATTTTGATTAATATTATAAGTACATAATACATATATTGCATGATTTACTTCGTTTAATAAATATTCAACTTTGTTTATGATATTGTTACCCATTTATAATGTCCCTTGAATGGCGCCATAACAAACTGGGTAACACTGTCATATGAGATTCAACCATAGAGATCTTAATAAAAGTATTAGAGTGGAGATCACGTGACCTATCTATGCTAATGACGGGACGAGCCTGGGGGCCGCCATCTTGAGTCCGAGACCAACTTTTTAAAGTGGAAAACACTTAGAAAAAAAATAAATTTAATTCTAAAATATTAAAACATACCATAAAAATACTAGCTGCATTTTGGAATATTTTTAGTGACTTTAAAAGAACTTTTAACGCTTTTCTAGTATTTTTATAATATTTATTTTGTAATTTTAGAATTTAATTTTATTTTTCCCGTATTCTTCTTCTTAATGTGACGGCGATGGCTGCAAGTTGCCAGTGTCGCCATCACATAAAGAAAAAGAATGCTAGGCAAAAAGTAAAATAATTCTAAAATTACAAAATAAATATTATAAAAATACTAGAAAAGCGTTAAAAGTTCTTTTAAAGTCACTAAAAATATTCCAAAATGCAGCTAGTATTTTTATGGTATGTTTTAATATTTTAGAATTAAATTTATTTTTTTTCTAAGCAATTTCGACTTTAAAAAGTTGGTCTCGGACTCAAGATGGCGGCCCCCAGGCTCGTCCCGTCATTAGCATAGATAGGTCACGTGATCTCCACTCTAATACTTTTATTAAGATCTCTATGGATTCAACGTTTAAATCTTACTTCTAGAGAATAAGTTGGAGAGTCCTTCTCTTTCCAGGTGTTCCCCCCGTGGTGCCTGAGCTGGTGACGGACGACGACACGAGCAACTTTGACGACATCGAGAAGGAGGAGGAGGGGGCGGAGGAGAAGTTCCCGGAGACCAAGACGTTCGCCGGCAACCACCTGCCTTTTGTGGGGTTCACCTACTCCGGGGACTACCAGTGAGTGCTTACTTTTGAGATGGAGTGATTAAAGGAATAATCGTATCCTTTCTGCCCAATAACTAAACCTCCTAATTCTTCAAATATTGTTTTTTTTTTCTTTTAAAACACAGGCACTGATGGATACTGAACTAAATTTTGTGGATTTTTTTTCATTTAAAAATAGTGTCAAATAGTTGTGGATAACTTGTCAAACATATATTGGATTTAGAAAAAAATATTGATTTCGATTTATTTTTATGCAATTGTTATGGCATTAAAAAGTATTATGGCATTAAAAAGTACATACCGATAAAAAACATTCAATATTGATTTTAAATTCTTCTGTGTCGGGCAAAGAACCCTTTGGAACATAATTGTATTGTCTGCAACTATTGTCCATATAACTATAATGTGTAATAATAGTTCACTATAATTATTGTTAATAAATCAACATAATTTAGAATAGTTACAGGAATTTTATAACTCCTTATTATTTCTTTTTCTAAGGGACTTTTGAAGAGGTTTTTTTTTCAAAATGTGTTTGGACCTTGTAGTTTTATGATTTGTATAGTATAAATGCATTTTTAAATTGTCCATATAACTTGGGTTTAAATTTAATTTTTAGTTTTCGTTCTTTGTCCATATTTCTTGGTTTAAATAGTCTAATTAAATAAACTGTGCAGATTAATAATTAAGTTATATCATAAATAATAAACACTCTAGGTTTCTGTGGTGTTTTTACTGCAAAATGGCTGAAGAAAGGAAAACCACAAAAAATACTCTCAACAACAGTTAAGAATACTTAGACTGTAATTTAATTTATGAAAACAAACCATTAACAGCCATGCAAAAACTAAATAGCCAATTTGACAACCCTAACCTTAATAACCCTTAAACACTGTTTATACGCAGTTTCCGTTTGGTGGCATTTTCCATCGCAAACTTACCTATATCGTTGTTCTTAAATTACATTTTGTAATGGTTGTTGTTGCAACATTGTCATTCTTAACTGCCTTAAAAAATTACCCAAATTATGTACCTGCTCAATATGCCCTTTCATACTTTTACAAGGTACTTTTAGAAGTACTTATTAATTGACTTATGTTTACTTTGGTTCTAAAAGTGCAACTTATTTTTTCATAAACTGGTTAAGTAGTTTTAGATAACATTTATTACCAATTTCATTTAAAGCTTATAGCGGTACATTTTTTTAAAAATAAAAGTTGTTTAAGAAAATAAAACTTGAATCCCTATTTTATGATCATAATAGCCCTATTCTTTAATTAATTCATATTATGAAATGTTTATATTAATTCCTAACAATCCATTCTTGCTATTTATGCATTTGTATAAATTAAAATCAATTTCAAATTTTAGGTTGATGTCCAGAGGTCTTGAAGCTTCCAACAACATGGACGAGGTTGGTTCGCTTTTTAATTTTGTTTTAGCCATTGAATTAAAAAAAAATGTTGTTTGGTTTTTAAATCAAACTTTTTTCCTTTTTTTATGCAATCCTGTTTCCTTTCATCAGATTGACAAGTTGATCTATTTTTAAATTAAAAGTTTGAAAAGTTTAACAGTAGAAAAACTAACTCTTTTAAAAATCTTATGCTGGGGCATCAACATATTGTCTTTTAAAGGCAGTATTTTAATTATGGAAGTATTTAGAGCAATTATACACTTGCAACCAAACGAGTAATTTTTACTTTGTAAAAATACATAGAAGCTAACATTAGAGCAATCAGTAATTTTTTTTTATAATAGATATGTTTTTATTTATTTTAATTGTATTTTTTGTTTTATGTATTTCTGGTATTCAATTTCAAATAACAGCTGTTTGTAATAGTTTTATTCATTTTGACTTACTCTGTATTATGATCATTCTCCCATTGATGTTGCTATATTTCTGAAACATGATTTTGCAACCTCAAAATTGAAAACTAACGTGCAAGACCTATTTGATTTTATTTTTGAAATGTTTATGAATAAGTTATAAATAAAATTTAAAAAATATATATGTGTCAAAGTAATATTTGTGATTGTTCAAACCTATTTTTTCTTCCTTTGAAGAGTAATGACACTTTGAAGAAAATAGAGAGGCTTGAGGAGCAAGTGTATCAGTTGAGTAGCTCAAATGAAGAACTAGAGAGGAAGTACAGGTAAGTTTTCTTTAAGAATTATATTCTTGTGCCAATTATCTGTTGGTATTCTAGTGTATTTCGAGTCAACCATTTATGTGCAGAAAAAGGATGGGTTAAACTAAATAGTTGGCATAATTGTGCTACTTTTGAATTTTTATTATCACAGGTTTAATATTTCTAAGTGGTTACTCACAGTTTTAAAGGGATTATGTTTGTTTCTGAATTTAATAAACTTTTTCCTTTGTCAAATGTTGAGCATGCTTAATATATGATTGTGCAACATTTTGACAAATGCTCTGCATTCACTTTTGATTGTTCTACGAAAAAATATTGCAGAGGTAGACATTTAGTGATATATTTATTTACATATTGGCATTTGATAAATAATAACTTAAACAAAGTACCTCAGAAAGCCAGTAGTTTGTAAAATATTTGGTTAATAAATAACATTTTAGAACTTTTTTAAACAATTTATCGAAGTGGTTTTTGTTTTTCCAAATTTTCTCTTTTTTATAGCATTTTGATTACAATTTTGTTTTTCAGATTTTCCTTGAATCAGCTAGAAAATTTTGCCAATCAAAAAGAAACCATATCTGCAATAGAGAAAGAGAATTATGAAATGGAAAAATGTGTCGCTGTTCTGTCGCATGATCTCAAAGAAGTAACAACCACAATTTTTTATAACTTTAATATTAGTATTTTATTAAAATAAGTGTTTTTTCTTTATCGGAATAAGATTATGTACCCAGGGTTGCCACAGTCCTTGAAAATCTTGAAAAGTGCTTGAAAATAAAACATTGATTTTCAAGGTCTTGAAAGTGCTTGAAAAACTTTATCAACCTTAAAAAGTCCTTAAATTTTTAACCAACCTTATAAGTCCTTCCAACCTTTAATTTTTTGTTTAGAGACAACTTGGTAGTGTTTTCCTTAATTGTGTAGTCAAATATAAACAGAAGTCTTAAAATGTCGTCTTCTAAGGCTGTTGCAAATGTTAAATTTGACTTCATTAAAAGCATTTTTTGTTCAATGTAAATTTGTTCCTATTTTACTTTTTGATTTATTGTTTATGAATAATTCAAGAAGGCAAAGTAAGTAATTTTAGATGAATTTTTTAACTAAATTGCTATTTTATACTACATATTAATTATCATTTGAAAGTTTTAGACAGCTCTTATTTGTTTTCTAAATTAATTTTTAAAAACTATTGTGAAATTGAGATGTTGCGTGTGCGAATATACAGTCCTGGGAAAATGGAGAAATGTATCCTTGAAGAGTTCTTAAATAGTCCTTCATTTTTTTAACCAAAAAGTGTGGCAACCCTATGTACCAAAAGAAATTTACATGTTATTTCCTTATTGATATAAATGTAATTGCATTCAAACTTTTTTCCCCTACAAATTAAAAGTTGGTTTTATTATACTAAAACTTAGTAATGTATTTGTTTTTCATACATAGGTCGACAACCTTCATTAAAAGAAAAGTCTCTGAAATTAGTTAAAATTATATTCATGCAATCCTAATTTCGAAAGTAGACTTGGATAACCTTGACATTTTCTCAGTTTTATGCTTAAATAATAGGATGTTTGTTGCAGATTGCATTCAATGCTAACACAACAGTTTATGCTATTTCAATCAGAAAACAAGATACTCAATCAGGGAAGGAATAGTTGATATATGAAACGTGACAGTTTTTCTAAAGTAGGGGCATGAATGGGACATTGAGCATAAATGTTTAGTTATTGATTGTTTTAGTTCCAGTTCAGTCAATAGATTGAACTAGAGGTTATTTTATTTTTTAACAAAGTAAAACTGCAATGATTGCTTCAGTGTTTAAAGTGAAATTTTCTATTTTTGAGGCCTCCAAGTAAATAATTGTTAATGTTTTAAAAAAAAAAGTAAAATATCGTATTTAATATAATATTATCTTTAGGTGCTAAATTGCTTGAAAATTATATTTTCCGTGTATTTAACTTTGTAAACTCCTGGATGAGTATACTTTATAAACTTTGGATTTTCCCAGTACATCTCCTAAAGCATAAAAGATGAATTGACCCTTTCCTTCCCCCCATGCCAATGCAAATAGGCCCAGCGCAAGTTGGACCACGAGCTGGAGAGCCGGAGGAAGGCCGAGTCCAAGGTGGAGGAGCTGTGGCAGCAGGTGGACCACGAGCAGAGCATGTGCGCCCAGCTGTCGGCGTCCCGCGCCCAGATGAACGACCGCGTCCTCGGCCTGGAGAACCAGCTGCGCGACACCAGCGACAAGCTCAAGCTGGAGCAGGACGCGGGGGCCAAGCTCAAGAAGAGCAACGCAGAGCTGCTCCTGGTGAGTGCCCGTCCTCGCTGTTGCTGCAAGATAACAAGTTTCCACTTTTTCGTAAACTTTAAGTTTAGTACATTTTTTACAGTTTGCAAGTTCCATCTTCAAAAGATCTGAGTGCAAACAAAAGCTTTAAATCGAAGCTCATTTTCACCTTTTGTCACTTAGCACATTTTTCCACTGAGATCTTCATTTATTCGAAACTAGTTATTACTAAATTCTATTGCTGGAGGGCAGATGCCTTTATCACATTTTATATTTAAAAAAATCCTTGTAAAAACATTCAATGTAGCCAGCGAAATGAAGCTTAGAATTTTTTTTCCGCTCTATTGGATATTGAGGCACTTTGGTTTGGAGACCCTCTGTCTTGCAGTATAGGAAATCCTTAAGATGCATTTCAACTTAAGATGTTATTGTAAGTAAATCCAGAGACATAAAATTTCTTATATTTCATGTCACAATGACAATTACCCAAGCATACTGCTATATTTATGATCATATAGAGTCATATTTCATGTCATGACATGTTTTTGATTGCTCACAGAGAGACAGTAGTGTGCCGACTCTCCTGGCAGCAAACTGTATCGTACCTGTTAAAAGTGTGTCGTTGTGCTTGGACACACATGTTTGTTTTACAGTTCGTATCAGAAATGTGCATGAATATGTGAGGCAACACATATCCTTCTACTAATTCTCTGTGTGTGTTTCTCTTTAAGGCGCGTGCGGAGAGCGAGCAGTGCGTCCGTGAGCTGCAGGAGCGGGTGGGTGCGCTGGTGGGGGCCAGCCGCATCCAGGAGAAGGAGATCCGCAACCTGGAGATGCAGCTGCAGCAGGGCAAGAACACGCTCTGCCAGCAGGCGGACAGGAGCCACGAGCTGGAGAGTGAGTAGTCCCCCCCCCCCTTCTCCCTCTACTCTACAATGAAAGATGGAAATACTTTCTACTAAGTACACTTAAGGCTAATTCCATGTATAAAGGGTGGGCTGTCACCCGAAAGATCCACACTAATTGACACCATTTCAGTAACAATAATTTAATAAACAAAGTAAAACAATTAACATGCAGCTGAACAAATGCACCAGTTTCGCTCATGCTGGTCCGAAACAGAGTGGGCGAGCTCCAGAGCTTGTTTTGTTTCCACAACTTGCTCTTTCTTCACTTCACTCCCCATGTGAGCTGGTGCCACTAAGGCTGCGTTAAAGTGGCCACATTAGAGCTACCAACATCGTGGTTGGATTTAACAAATTCTTTAAAATTTAAAGCATTTTGAAGAGTACCAGGGGAAGAACTCCTTCATAGATTGGGAATCTGTCTGCATCAGGTCTGCAAAGTGTCACTAATTTTGACAGAATTGTGCAGCTTTTAGCCACTGAATGAAAGAAGGACAGCAGAAAGCTTTGGGTTGACAGGAATGAACTAGATTTTAATGATAAGAACACGTATATATACAAGTAGAACTAAAAACAAATTTGCATAAATTTATCTTCTTGATGCGGTTTACAATTACCTTTATCTTATGAAAAACAATTTTATCGCTGACAAACGGCCCCATCATAAGATAATCGTTTAAAGTCTCTGATAGAATAAGTCTTTACAATATTTATTAAACTTGCAAAATTCAAGTGCTTTCGTGAGAATATCAGCAACATTAGTCTTCCCACATACATGATACAAATTAAACTCTCCTTGAGACAATAAACTTTTAACGAAATGAAACTTTATATTTTCTACAGCAATTTGCATAAATTTATCTTCTTGATGTGATTTAAAGTTATCTTTATCTTATGAAAAACAATTTATCGCTGACACAAAGATAGTGAGTCATCGCTTAAACTGGTGTGAAAAAAACTTTAGCCTTGGTTCTTATCACGCAGCACACGAATTTACTACTTCTATGATCGAGATTTACGGTGATGTTTGAACCATGGAAGATCCTAAATGTAAAACTTATTTTCAATCACCACTACTGGCCAAGCAGACCTCCAATCAGACAGATTCCCAGTTAATTAAGGGTTTCTCCCCTGTACTTTTCATTTATAACCATCCAGTACAAATATATAATTTTTTAAAAATTTTAGTTAAAAATTTTATTTTTAATATCATCCAGTGAAAACACATGTTTACACTCCAGCCAATTTCCTTATCACTCAGATGGTTAAATATTTATCAATGTATTCAACCAACGGATCAAATCCTGTCTCCATTGAAATTCATTTCCATAAGAGTGTATGAAATGTGTTGTCTAAATTCAGGAAGTCTTGTATCTTGGGCCATGTATCTGCCTTGTAGCCTAGGTCAGGGGCCATGGCACTGTAGCAAAGTAAAGCTTCTTGCATCTGTAATAAGGTGTCAAATTATATTTGCAAGTTTAACATTATGGACATTTAAAATGATTGAATGTGATGATTTGATGTGATTAGATATCAGTCTTGGTGTTTAATTAAGCACTTTAGGTTCTTAAAAACTTTTATTAAAATCTTTTATCGATTTAAAAATATTTTTTAAAGTTTGTGTATGTAAAAAAATAAATATTAAAAATTTTTTAGTTAGGAATTTGATGAATTTAACTAAACTTTGTTTAATTGAATCTACGATTGTATTTCCAGACCGAAAACATTCCCTGCAACTGGAATTGGAAAGAGTGATGGAGCGAGAAAAATCTCTTATCTATGAAAACAGAGAACTCAACAATAAATTTGTTGAACTGGAGAAGGTAGCTAAAAACATGTTTTGGCGTTTAATAATTATTTTTAAATTTAAGTCATATAATATTATATGTATCTCATTTATTTTATTGAGGTAGTCATCATTTTACAGTTTGTGTGTAATACTTATTGAAGTTGATTGCATAATCCTAAATCTTATATTTAAGACATTATATTGGAAGTTAATTAAGTTCATGTTTTGATAAGTTTTACTTGCGACTCCCAATATCAAAAGGAAAGTTACATCCATTGGGTACTAAACTGGTTAGTTGTTGTCGTTACTAATCCTCATCTCGTTTCGACAGTATTCAGACGAGCTAGAAGTGGTTGTTGCGACTCAGAAAGTCGATTGTCAAAAGGTTGGATTTTGTATCATGCATTTTAAGTCCAAGGATGTGTTTGAGCAGCACTTTTTACTAAGTCTGTTATGTCTTGGATCAATCCACAGAGGCACGTGATGTGCAAGTCTGGGGAAAAGCAGTCTGTGAGATGCCGTGACATTGCAAGTCTAACCAACACGTTGTTGGCAACAATTTGGTTACACTCCTTGCCAAGCTAAGTTGGGTAAATAGGGATATGCTATGGAGAAGATCCATCCACAGTTGTAAATCGTTCCATAAGTTATGTGTGAATCCATCCAGAAAACATGTTTAAAACATTAATTTCGTTTAAGGTCTAACAGATTTGTGTATTATTTGAGAAAATTTGGCAATTTTATCAGAATGTGTTAAGTTATCACGCAATTTGTGCCGCTGGTGATGATATAAGTGACGTCACAGTGTTAGGATCGGCATTTAAGCCGTGACGTCACGCAGCTCCGGAGATGTCGGCAATCACGTGACCACGTTGTTTGAGTTCGTGGCGAGTGGGAGTTTTCCACTCAGTCTCTCTCTTTGCTCTTGTGCCGACCGCGGTATTTGAAAGTTCGGAGGAACTATATTATTAATTTTTCGTAACTAAACTCGCTCAATTTCTAAACGTTCTTCATTGTTTTATTTCTTCAAATTCAGTAAGACTGTTTTGTTTATTCCTACTATTATTTGTCTGCAGTATGTTTTAAGAAGATTTTAATTAAAGTTTTATTCAACGGTTAATCTGTCTATTATTTATTCGAGTTATTTCTTCATCCACTGCAATATAAGGAGCCATGTTAGAGAGGCTATTAGAATGAAATGTGTATTTTGGTTAAATGGTATTCATATCATTTTGTATGAAAATATTACCTTACAAAGAGTTTCCAACTAACAACCAATCACACTTTTCTCTGAGAAATCTCCAATCACACTTTCTCTTCCTCTGCCTTTTCACTCAACTACCCAAGTTAGGTTGGCAATTACTGTAGACTGAATTGTGAAGTTAGTTCAATGCAGTTTCACTCATTCACTGAGTCTATGTTTTTTTAACATCTGAATTAACAAAAATTTATCATCTTAAAACTTATCCATTCTTGAGTTGGAAATTAAGAGTTCTGCTGTGAAAATATGTTTAAATGTATGCTATTTCACTTGTATAATATTAATTAGCCTCCCAAACAGCCATGGAAATGGGCAAATATGTATGATTGTTTTCATTTAATAAATTTAAAATTTCATTTATTTAAAAAAAATACTTATTTAAGAAATAAAATATGGTTTATTTTTAAATTATAAAATGTAAAAGATTTTTGTAAGAAAAACTGATGCACAAAATACAGAAAAAGACAGGTGTAAAAATTGGAGATTAATAAAAATATATAAAGGGTACAGGGTGGCGCAAATAAAAGTGGCCCCGGCATAGAGATATTAATGTATTGAGAAGATGCTTGAAGCTGTCTGTAAGCAAAACAAAAGATTATTCAAACGTGCAAGGGCTCCATTGGTCAAACCTGTTTTTGAATAGTTGGATTGGATTAACATCACATTAGAGGTACTTGCGGACTATTGTGCAGTTCAGAACTTATGATGAAGATTTCCTCTTATACAAATTTTGTGTCTTGCAATCAATTTAGAAAGTTTTGACTCAACAAAAACTAAAATGTCAGATTCTATAAAATAAATAACGGTTGAAATAATCACTTGTGGAGACTTTTTTTTAACTAATGTGCAAACCTTCAATGCATATTGCATTGAAACTAGCTTGTCAGACTATAGCATAGTTGCTGGCAAATTGTTTGCCAAGGGTTTGTCTGGGCTCAATATTGAAGTGATCAATAGCTTCACTTAGCACTCCCGTTTTTGCAGTGGTTTTTTGACCTGGCAACAATTCTATTGTATTCCTATCTCCATGACGAGTCCACCTTTATTTGCGCCACGCTTGCGTTAACCCATTTACAGTGTTATGATGTGTGACTTTTAACCCTTTCAGTCCCAAAAATTAACTACACTACAGAAACATCTGATATTTACAAAATAAGCTTATTTTAGGTCAAAAATAAGAATTCCATAAGAAAAAAATTCATTTTAATTTTTTATATAGTTTTTGAAATAATGACTTAAACTGTGGAAACAACATAATAAAAATATCTGTATTACCTAAAAACACTTCGAGTTATATTATTTTAAGGTATCCGACCATATTATTAAAAAAAATTTAGTAATTATTTTAACCGAAATAGTTTAAATTGTGTTTTAAATATGTGGAAATGAAGTGAACTTTTCAAAAATCAGGTGAAACGCTTGTTAGCTATTTTGTAAATTTAAAAAATAGTATTTCTGACTTCTATTGAGATTAATGCAAAATTTTGTCGAATAGAACAAAGTGTGAAGAATCGAATGATGTGTGTTTGGATGTCGTAACGGGACATAAACATTTGGAAAAAAATATTGAAAGTGGTGATGCCAAATGGCATCACTGGGACTGAAAGGGTTAAAAAGTGCCAGTTTAACCATTCTAAGTGCTTCCCTCCTTTCCTGGCAGACGCACGCCATGGTGGTGCTGGAGCTGAAGAACGTGCAGAACCGGTTCGAGCAGGAGGCGGCCGCACACCGGGAGGACGTGGACACGCTCACCGCTGACAAGAAGCGCATCCTCTCCTCCACCGAGGAGGCCAACTTCGAGCAGATCAAGGGTAGATATATATTGGGCATTATTTTTCTTGCATAAAAGACTTAAACACTTCAAAAACTTACTTGTAGCTTCTTCACTGTGTTTATAATGTAAAAAGTGGAAGGTGTTACAATCATTCAGTCCATCTAAATCAAAGTTCCTTTGAGGAAAGTTTTCTTTTATAAAATTCAAAGTATTCATAAGCAAACCGTTTTTACCCTCATTCTTTTAATCTAAAATGTTTTCAAATTGTATTAACAACACAAAACTGGGAACTTCACAAAATTCTGCTTACCTAACCAAGGTTATCTTTTGATGCCTGCAAATTCATCTACTAAAGTGCTCACTTTTACCTCTGTTTCTCAGTGAGACCCCTAGGCTTTTTGCATAATGTCCTTGTAAAACAAAGGATGTGTTGATGCTATACAAAAGTGGATAAGCTAGAAGCAAACTTAATGATGCATCTGCCAACTAGCACCTTCATTCTGGACAATCATGCACAACATTTTCGGTAAAAGGGTCCCCAACATGTGTTGTGCCTATAGTACAAGTTATTTTTCAAGCCCTGGCTAGTATCTTTTGATGCCCGCCAATCCATCTACTTGTTCCCCATTTTCTTTGTGGCAGGCCTTCAACTAACAGCACAACCCTGGGAATTTCTTAAAAAATCTTTGCTTATTGTGCTGTCTCCAGGGTGTATGTAGTGCTTTTTTGGGTGCCTCCAAATCTGTAATAACGTGTCTCCACTTTTCCAAATAGCCCTGCAGGCGAAGCTTGCGGAGGAGAAGGTGGTGCGTGCACGGGTGGAGGCGCGCGAGGAGGAGAAGGAGCGCGAGATCTCCATGCTCAGCGTGGACTACCGACAGCTGCAGGCGCAGCTGCAGAAGGCGCAGCACGAGCACGCAAAGGAGCAGGACAAGGTGAGAGCACCCTCTTGGCTACCCATAAGCTAAGGGGATTGGGGGGGGGGCTCCATATTTCCTTTGCAAGCTCTTTTTTTTATCCTAAGAAAAGAAAATGACCTTTAACTGCTTGTACCCCTAAGTTTTTTAAAAATAAATCTCATTAAACTTATAACTCCTTCAATTAATAAAAGTATAATTTGCGTCACATAGTGTAATTTATAACAGTTTGGAAAAATTATATTTGTTGAAAATTTAAGTTTAAATCTCACTTAGAAAAACTTGTCTGGGAATCTATGTGGGCTTCCAAACCAAATTGCACCTGTGTTAATCCAATGGAAATAAATTTCTATGCCATTTTTCTCTGGCTGTATTAAATATTTTTACAAATGGTTATTTTCTTATGATAAATGCAGCTGATTTACAGAGCTCTATAACCCCACTTTCACAATTGGTGCAAATATTTATTTTCCAATAAATAATTTAAAAACCAAATGTTGAAACCCATTTCAAATAGTGCAGTTACAGAGCTGTGTAAGTTGGCTACATTGATCATATGAAAATAACTATTTGTAAAAATATTCAATACAGCCGGAGGAATCTGGCATAGTAATGTTTCCCCCCATTTGATTAACACAGAGACACTTTGGTTTAAAGACCCCATGTGCCCATTTAAATGTCGTGAATCTTAGCCAATTTATTTTCCTTTTTTAACTTTCTTTGTTTTGTCACCCCCTTTTTGGGAAATGAAACTTTTACAGGTACATCTCTTTGCACCTGAATCCTGTATAATTACAAAATAAAACCAAAGATCTCTCACTTAAACTTCTCACTCGATAGTATAAATTCTTGACCAACCCCATAGTTCGTACGGTGCTTAAAAACCTTAGAAAGTACTTATTTTTTACATTCGTTTATAAGGCCCTTAAAAAGTGCTTAAAAAGTACTTATTTTTTTTACTTTATTCTTATTTTTAATTTTTAAACCAAAGTCCTTAATAAATGCTTATTTTTTCCTCGAAACCTTAGAATTTTCGTCAAATATTTCGTAATTAATTTTTTATTTGCCTTTTTTTTTGTTTTTATTTGTCATTTCTCGTTACTGCTTACAGCAGGGTTCGCAATTTGCCGACTTTCGGATCGCCGGGAGTTTCGCGACTTTCGGATTGCAGTTGTTTCGCGACTTTAGGATCGTCGGAGTTTCACGACTTTCGGGTCGGCGGAGTTTTGCGACTTTCGGGTCGGCGGAGTTTTGCGACTTTCGGACCGCCGAAGTTTTGCGACTTTCGGATCGCCGAAGTTTCGCGACTTTCGGATAGCAGTTGTTTTGCGACTTTAGGA
Source organism: Hylyphantes graminicola (assembly GCA_023701765.1). Lineage (NCBI taxonomy): Eukaryota > Metazoa > Arthropoda > Arachnida > Araneae > Linyphiidae > Hylyphantes > Hylyphantes graminicola. The sequence goes on along the minus strand of CM043118.1, from coordinate 1,632,729 downwards.
TTGCCGTTGTTTCGGATCGTCGGAGTTTCGCGACTTTCGGGTCGGCGGAGTTTTGAGACTTTCGGGTCGGCGGAGTTTTGAGACTTTCGGGTCGGCGGAGTTTTGCGACTTTCGGGTCGGAGGAGTTTTGCGACTTTCGGATCGCCGGAGTATCGCGACTTCCGACTCACCGGAGTTTTGCGACTTCCGGCTCGCCGGAGTTTCGCGACTTTCGGGTCGGCGGAGTTTTGAGACTTTCGGGTCGGCGGAGTTTTGAGACTTTCGGGTCGGCGGAGTTTTGAGACTTTCGTGTAGGCGGAGTTTTGAGGCTTTCTGGTCGGCGGAGTTTTGAGACTTTCGGGTCGGCGGAGTTTTGCGACTTTCGGATCGCCGGAGTATCGCGACTTCCGACTCACCGGAGTTTTGCGACTTCTGGCTCTCCGGAGTTTCGCGACTTTCGGATTCCAAAATATAAGAAAGTTTAAATTTGCAAGTCAGTACTATTCAATTAATACGTTGGTTATATTATTGTAAAATTTTATTTTAACAACTTTTGTAAGTTTTATTTCTTAATAAGACCACTATTGAATATTGTCTATATAAAACTGAAATTTTCCCTGCATGCTTTTTAATTTAGTATTTTATAGGTTTTGAATATTATTTCTCACCTGTTGCTGATAAATAATATAAAGCACAAATTTCTTTTTTTTTTCTGTTACCACATTTTTCTTAGTAAGACATTATTTTTTTTTGTATTTTCTCGAATTTTGTTACATAATCTTAACTGCCCAACAAATTTAAGCTTCCGATTGCTCTAAAACGTTTTTAATAAGGTCCTTAAAAAGTACTTATTTTTTTTTATAAAATTGGAGTACGAACCCTGAACCCCTGCATAAGCAAGGGGGAGACAAATTCATTCCTGCACCAAAACCGACCTTAAGTTTGCAGTATACAAATGTTCTAAGAGAAAAAGGGTAAATAGTTCTCATTTTGGAGTGCGAGAATCGAATACAAAAAGGTATTTACCATTCAATAAACAAATTTATTTGTTATTTTAATTTTTTTCCCTTCGATTTTGACGTAACAAGGCACACGAATATCAGGGTCAAAGGAGCAACCAATAGGAGCAGGCGAAATTTCGACGCCAGCAGCGTTGTCTACGCAGTTTCCTCCACCTAGTACATTTCTCTGCTGCAAACTTAAGGTCAGTTTTTGTATAGTGACATGCCAATCGATCAAACAAGACATCAAATTTGCTCCGACTCTCAATCCAAGCGGACCTGTGATGTCCTGAACAGCGAAGTAGCCCTCGTGTAGCTCTAGTGCGACGATAATTCAAACCATACCTGAACGGCGATATATTCTAATTGTTCTCTGTTACGTAGTTTGGGGCTTTTGCATGCCCTCCCTCACTAGGGTGGGCCGAAAAATTTTTTTTATTTTATTTCGGATCGCTATAGTGCGGAAAAGTTGCCATTGGTAAAGACATGAAAAATGCACTAATTATTATTTTTTTATGACTATATCTTCCGTTCGCGCAATGCCCTCAAAGTTGGCAAAAATTGTCAGAAACCGTAATTTTTCATAATTTTTTTAAACCCGATATATGCTTTTAATTGCTTTCCTATATCATGTTGTATGATTAAAATTTACAAAAAGTTAAAACTTTGAAATTTAGCAAAATATACGAATTTTCCTAATTTTATACTACGTTGAGTGGTCGGAAGATCTGACACAAATGTATAATAACTTATTATACTATATATTATAGCATTTATTATTAATAAGTGCTATAATATATGGATTTTACATACTTTTGGTAGTTAATTCATGATATAGGAACGTAATTAAAAACATCTGCCTTGTTTTAAAAAAATATATAAAAAATTACGCTTTTTAACAATTTTTCGCCAACTTTGAAGGCATTGCGCGAACGGAAGATATGGTAATAAAAAAATAATAATTAGTGCATTTTTCATGTCTTTACCTATGGCAACTTTTCCGCACTATAGCGATCCGAAATAAAATAAAAAGTTTTTTTCGGCCCACCCTATCCCCCTCTCCTAACCTCACTGTGTGTGCGTGCAGGTGGTGGTGCTGAGCCGCAGCCTGGAGGAGGAGTGCGGCAAGCGGGCGTCCCTGCAGAGCGACCTCTCGCACCACCTGTCCGAGGTGAGCATGCTGCGGACGCGCGAGCGACAGCTCACCAAGGAGGCCGCCGAGCTGAGGGAGGCGCGCAGGAACGCGGAGGACGAGCTCTACAAGATGCGCACGTGAGTGGGACCCATTGGAGCATATTATAAATGCATGGTTCAATGTCTAAGAAAGTCTTAAGAAATATCTTGCACACTTTTCATTTAGAAAGTTAGTCTTTAAAAAAACTTTAATATGTATATCCTTAAATATTTTTGTGTGTGCTCAAAGTCATTTTCAATCACAAACAGTATGTTTTAACACAAACATATAAAAAAAAATGAGTGGACTGTAGTCTTTATTCATTTGTATATGATTTTGATGTCAAGTGCTTCTTGTTACTGTCGTTCTAAACTGGACGTTGAGGTGGCACTCATCTTTGTTCCTGCAGTCATGAAGTTTTTAATACTTGCTACAGTCCATGTCAAAAGGCTGGTTTAGTAATAAATTTTTTTTAACTTTCAAAGCAAGTGCAAATCTCTGAAAAATTAAATTAAGACATAAGTGGGCCAACAACTAACTACCCTAACTGGTATTTGATCTTGACTCACATATACTAACCACTGCAACTTTTCTTAAAATTTGTAGATTTTTTTAATTATGAACTAATTATTCATATTGTTACTTATAATAATATTTTATCACACACAAACAATTTAAAAAGTTAATAGCACAAAATTAGGGTTTATGTTCTGGAAGTATATTTTTAGAGCACAATAACAGAGCTTCAATCAACAAATGTAAGGACACTTTTTGTATCTAAACATCTACCTTTAATTGGAAATGTATATTTTTGCACAAAAGAATCTCAAACATATACAATGATAATGCCCTTGGTTTAAAGCAGCAGCCTATTACAATTGATATTGTTTTTATTCTAGCTTCAAATCATTAAGCGATCTTCAGATGAAAGAATTACAAGACCAGTTAGAGGCTGAACAGTATTTCTCTGTTAGTAATCAAAGTTAAATTATTATAATTTATCCCTTTAAAGTGTTGGTGCTTGTATCTCTAATTTTACTCTTGTTTTTAAATAGACTCTATATAAATCCCAAGTGAAAGAAGTCAAAGATGAATTGGAAGAAAAGTTACAAATTATTATTGATTTTGAAAATGAAAGGTAATTAAGTTTTTTTCTTAAGCTTTTAACTCATTAAAGGTTGGTATTTGAACTGCATTAATGGGAAACAAAAAAATCTGCGATAGTGATTTTTTTAATGTGTGGCATAGCTGGATCCCATCATACTCTAAATCATTTACTGTAAAATATATTAGACAGGTATACACATTAGTTACTAACAACATTCTTTTTTTATTTTTTTAAAGAACATCTATTTCAAAACCAGGCTTAGTTAAATCTAAACATTTTGTTTTATTAACATTTTGAGATGTTCTTTCAGTTAAAAAAATGCTAAACATAAATAAAAATTACTTAGTATAATTTCTACCCTAGAATTCATTTGGGTAAAACTTAATAAAATTCCAAATATTTGCTGTTAATGATTTCCTGAATAGTATGCAGAAACATACAGAATTTTTTTAAACTTCTCATGTATTATAATATGAATTTAAAAGGCAGATATTAAAGAAAACCTTTTTTTCTGGCAAAATTAGACATGAAAAAATAAGCTCACTTTTACAGGGTGTCTACAGGTCCCGAAAGTCACGGAAGTCCCGAAAAAGTAACGAAATTAATACTAGGGTGGCAAATTTTTTAAAAAAAAAAAATGTTTGAAAATAACCCAATCATAAAAAACTCTGGAAAGTCCTTGAATTTCCAATTTGTGAAAAAAAAAACGATTTTTGTGGGGCGCAATTTTACTGCCTTGTCGGATCATCTCCATAAATAATAAAAAAACGATTCTAAAACGTAAGGATGATAAACCGAAACCGGTTGTTTGGCTTAGGTTAAACCGGTTTTCATTCGGTTACAAACCGGTTAAGCCGCAATCTGTCTAAAAGGCTTTTAGCATGGAAACCAGTTAAAAAAAACGCTTTTGCCTAGCGTGAATCACGTGACTTCGGTGCAATTAACCGCTTCATTGTTCTAAATGAAGAGCCAATCACAGCACAGTTAGGAATTATAAAAAGAAAAGGGCTGTGAGGTTTAGAAAATTATTTAATATTTTAACTGTTGTTCCTTCACCGAAAATCGAATGACGGTTTAGTCTTATTTTATTTCAAACAAAAACTGAATTGAAACGCGGAGTATCTTTTTTTTCTAAATTTAGTTTTTTCAGCATTTAATGTTTCTTCAAGTCGGATAAACAGCTTAACAACCAATTTATTATATTAAGAACCGGTTTTTGTCTATCATCGCAATTAACCGGTTATACTGTTTTTTTTGGCAGTTTAACCGGTTAAAAACTGGTTACACCGTTTACGATTTTCCATCCTCTGTAAAATCAAAAATGTTTCAAAAGTCTTGCTTAAACTTTTTCGTTTAGGCCTTTTGCAAAAACAAATTGAGGTTTCAGAGAAAAGGATTAAAACAGCAATGCTCTAATAAATCGAAGAAACTTATTTTTTATTTACAGAATACGAAATGTAATTGAATTTTTTTTTACTTTATATTATTTTTCCGCAATGCTCTATGTACTGATATAACTTTTTTGAAACATAATATTCAAATTGAAGATGCTGATTTTGTAAGTGTAAGAAAAAAATTACACCATATAAATAAATGGATGTATACGGAGTGTTGTTATTAGCATTAGCTTTATATTTTTAATTATAACTTAGTAGAGGAAAATTTATTTTGGAAAAAAAGATACGAAGTACTATATAAAGGTGAGATTATTTATATTCTTTTAAACAAAAACAGTGTTAGAAGGTCACTTAGTGGTTGGACCTGAATATTAACTTAGTTTTCATCAAAAAGTTGTGAAATTTTCCGTTCGTGAATTAACGATTTCATAAATTTGGTATTCTTTCGCGGTCATGGATTTTTTCTATGGAATCCCAAAAAGTCATGGAAAAGTAATGGAATTTGGCTTTGGGAATCCAGTAGACACCCTGTTTTAACAACCCTAGGGTAAAACTATACTTGAAGGTGCTGCTTGGCAAATTTGGTCTTTTTTGCTTTGCTGCTATTCTGATTCTGAACACAGTGCAAACAGTGATGGCGGCCGGAACATAATGAAATTTCAATGAAATCAAATCATCCACACAAATCGGAATCTGAACATTCGAAAATAATGCTTTACTAAACCAATCAGTATCGCGATTGCTAAATAAAACTAAATACATATTCATTAAAATATCGACGTTCCCTTAAAAAAGAAACAACATCACGCTATTTTTTTCCTAACGCTGCTCATTGTGTTGGAATGCTTCCCAGGAACACCCTGTCCCACCAGAGCCAGCTGTCGATCGCGCGCGCGGACTCCGAGTCGCTGGCGCGCTCCATCGCGGAGGAGACGATCGCCGACCTGGAGAAGGAGCGCACCATCCGCGAGCTGGAGCTCAAGGACCTCACCTCCAGGCACAGGGCGGACCTGGCCAACAGGGACACCGTCATCGCCAACGTGGGTTCTATTCATTCGCACTGTCACACAGGGGGGAAAAAACAAGAATTGAATCACCAACACAGAGAACATTAGTTAATACATACAATTACACAAATAGGGAAATGATGTCACATTTTGACTTCGGAAAAGTATCAAAGAAAATGTCGCGATGAGGGGGCAGAGTATAACTAGGTCAATGAAATGAGAAATGGATTGGTTATTAATATAATTTTTTTAAATACAATACTTTTTTTTTTTTTACAAATCCTCCAGGCTAGCGATAGCTAGACAAATTCCATGAGTTTATATACACGTAAAAAGTCCAGAAAACACAAGGGGTCCTTAAGAAGATCTTCCCAGGAAAGATTAAGGCAGTCCAAAATGTGGTCAGGCGAGGCCATTTCCGTAGTACACTTTGCACAAATTGGGAAAAGCACAAAGCAATTGTTGTGACACACATTGGAAGAGTACAGGTGAAAAACACCCTTACACAGGAATTTATCTGCATCAGGGCTCTTTGGCAACAATAGCCAAATATTGTCTAAACTGGAGTAAGGAAACCAGTTACTCGGTTCTTCTTTTACAGGAAGATTTATGTGCAATCAATGGGTTCTTCCCCTGGAGTCTTCATATATTTGAAGGACTGAGTGGAACAACATGATTTATCCTCTTCACTCCGGAATTCTACATAAAATCTTTATAAACACATTTCTCATATTCATTGCTTCAAAGCGATTTTGATCAAAGTGACCCAATGCTAATAGCATTTGTTTCATTAAAGTAGTAATTACTAATTTTGATACTTCAAAATCCATTTTAAATGTAATAGGTTAAATATCACTATTTTAAGTGGAACTCTATGTGCTTTAAACATTTATTGGTGATGCAAAATAATACTTTATTGTTGATGTTTTATGTAGCTCAAAGACAAAGAAAACGAGTATAAGAAAACTGTTGAGTTCTTAAACTTAGAAAAGGAAGACCTAGGAGTAAAGATTGCTTCCCTAGAAGAAGGTAAGCATTTTAATTTAGCTTAAAAGAATAAATTAATACCAGTACAGTACTTTCTTCTGAATTACAAGATTTCATAGCCACTGATAAAATTTCTGAGATTCAATTTCTAATAAAAAAAAATATATTATGGGAGTTGAGTTCTTGTTTCTGTTTGTTAAGAACTTTGCAAATAGTTAAATTATATTTTCTTATTTCTAGAACTAAATAACGTGAGAAATGAATCTGTAAATATTGATGACCAAATTCAACAATTGAGCAAGCAAATACAGCAAGAGCGTGTACTTAAAATGCAGGTTTGTATTTCAATACTTATAGTACTCAAAAGTATATTTAACTTGATTGATAGTAATACATATTCTAATAATATATTTATATAAATTATTAGTTAATTCTATAATGCTTCATGCATTTCAATATATTTTTTAATGTAAATTTTTCTTGCTTGTGTGATGATGCATTGTAAGCATACAAATATACTGTGTATAATCACAATATTTTTAGTTACCTTTTCAATGTATTTTTCTGTTGCACCTGTGTTTGTAGGCTGTTAACAAGTTGGCCGAAATCATGAACCGAAAAGACTGGACGGGCAAAAAGAACAAGTCAAGTGCCACTGATCTCCGTAAGAAAGAAAAGGAATGCCGTAAAATCCAACAGGAATTGGTTCTGGTGAGTATAGCATATCTCTTATTGCAACTTGGATATTGTAATTTAAATATTAATGCTTGTAAGATTTATATGCACCAGGCTCTTAAAAAATTGTCAAAAATTCCTTATGTTTAAAAATTGAATTTTAACGACATTACATGCACTTTGTTTGCGTTCTTATTTTATTTCAATATGTCTTTGTGTAGTTTCTGAAGAATAACTGCATTACTCTAAAGACAATTTCTGTTTTTATGTAAATCAATATATTTTATATGTATGTGGATCAGACTGATAGTAAATATTAAGAAAAAATTGCTGCTCCTTAAGCGGCTGTTTTTGTACAATGAAGGTCTTGACATTTGTATTTTATCATCAAACAAGAGCCCCTGATATAAGTGGGAAGTCAACTCCGATTCAACCCTCTCATGTTTATTTTGAAGGAATTTCTTGCAATTAATACTCGGGACTAAGAACTGTACATTAGAGGTATTCTTTTGTACGCCACTTCCCATTTTCAGTTGCTATTGTATTGTGCAATGAAAAAAGTGTAACTGAAGTTTTGTCGCTCTATTGCGGTGACAATAGAGTTTTGATAATGATAGCCTAACTATTGAATGTGGAACTGATTAACTTAATCAAAAATTATGTCACAACTTATATGAATCTCAAAAAATTGTAGTGTTTAGAAAATTTTAATTCTTGTCTGATACATTATTTTGGCCCACAGTGCTATATATTTCTTATCTACTTATAAGACTTAATTGACGTCATGATACCTTGAGACATCTTGCGTTGGCAATTAAAAATAGCTCAACGAACAGCAGCGACTATAATGCCCACAAACTCTTTTTCATATTTTTAAAATTGGATCACAGATAGTTGTTTTTTATTTTTGACAATTCAGTCCTTTTACATAAAAAAGCCTCCTAGTTGTGATAATCTGTTGATTCTATACTTAGTAAAACTCGGATGGTGGTGGGTCTGTAAGCACATAACTTCGTTCATCTTAAAATTGTACATTTGGGCACTGTAGAGGTCCAGAGTTTGTGGATAAATTGCATAAAATAGCATTTTTTTTTAATCCTCTGTGAATGTGCATATTTGCTCTGTAGCACAGGTTGCTCCTAGGTTTTTTTTCATAATCCTAATTCTATTTTTTCCCAATTGGGCTGCTTTGTTGTTGGCTAACCCTTTGCAGACTCAGCATATTCCCCAGAACTGAGGGCCATTTTTATGTGGCTCTTTTAAAGTGATTCTCCCTGGATCAATTTTGACGCTCTGGTGACAATGAATCTGAACTCAATGGTAATGTATGGCTAGATTTAATTTTGCCGAGAGAACCCAGTCCAAAAGGGTACTCAAGGGTTCTTTGACGTGCCACATAGTCATATGACATGCACACCCATGAGTTTTCCCTTCCAGAAAATCCGACAATATTTCAGCAGTATTTTGAACCCGCAAACTTGGGCTTGTGGGACAGACTAGTATATGTACCTCTCAGCCCTTGACCTGGACTTCCTAATTCTGACCTTTGTGTGTGCACACAGAGGGTTCTAATTCCCTAAATTTTTACTATATTTTAAAACTTGGATCATGTGGAAGGTCACAGTTTTTGGGTCTGTGCTTCTTTATATTCCAGTAAAATAACTGCCTACCTATAAGCGTCCTTTGCATGAAAAAAAAGTTCAAAAGAAAGATACCCCATGTAGAGGAAATGCACCTTAAATATATTTCAAAGTCCCAATGCTGTGTGCGATGTCATCCTTAGTGGTTAGCGTTGGGTGCTTACTCTCGTCACTTGACATTACAACAGACCTCGTGTGTCGCTTGAGTAGTGGCACTGACCTTCGGTTCTCTGTGTGTTGTGCGTAGGAGAAGGAGAAGTACGGCCAGGTGGTGAGCCGCTTCCAGAAGGAGCTGAGCGAGCTGCAGGCGCTGCTGTACGACGAGAGCCAGGCGCGGCTCAAGCTGCAGATGGAGCTGGACTCCAAGGACGCCGAGATCGAGCAGCTGCAGCACCGGGCCGACAACGTGGACAGCGCCTCCCTCAACTCCGGCGGCACGGACAACGACATGGACGACGGATTCCCCGGTGAGCACTTGCAGTAGACCGATGCATTGGTTGTTTGGAAATTTTACCATTGGAGGCCGATGGTAGTTTAGTGAAAAAAATCGGCCATCCGCCTCAAAAAACATCGGCCAACCGATGTTTTTTAAACCTACATTTTCGGCACGATCGGAAGGTCTCTACGACCAAATTGCCTCAATTCTTTCGGATCGCTGTAATTTCGCGACCTTCGGATCTCCTTACTTTTGTGATTTTCAGATAGCCGTAATTTTGTGACTTTCTGATCGCCGTAGTTTCACAACTTTCGGAACTCCGGAGTTCCGCGACTTTCGAGGGGGGTGGGGGATTTTTTGTGGAAGCTCCTGTTTATTGCAAGTGACAGTTTTTGTTACATGCCTTGTTATTCATTAATGATGTTTTCAGATACCAATTTTTTTATACTTTTTGTCGACCAGACTTTATAAATATCTGTGCCTATTGTAGAGTAACAGGAAACCAGTATAATATATATTTTTTCTAAACATTATGCTTTACCAAAACTGTCACGTCACCTGACTGTGGTTCTAAAATACGACGCCCGTCGCCAATAGCCCTCGTGTAGCTCTAGTACGACGATTTCAAACCTAACCTAACCAAAATTGTCATTTTGTTTCATAAAGGTTTGATCGAAATTGCCGTCATCTTTTTTTTTATTAGTGTTTTTTTAAATAATGGGAACTAATTCTTAAAGACAATTCTAAATATCTACAAATATTTTAATAGAAAATTGATTCGAATTCAGATACATTAGAACAGATGCCTACTATTTGTTAAATTTTTTCTTTCTGCAAATGAGTTTTTCACCCCCCATGTACCATTATTCATTATCGATTATCGCATTTAGTAAATTCAAAAATTATTTATTGAATAATTTTAATCATAATTAATTTTTAATATTTAATATTAATTTTTAATATTTAATATTATTTAATTTTTTAATTCAATTATTTATTATTTTAATGTATTTACAATTTAAATGTCTTTTTTTAGTAGAAATCCGACTTGAGGGATGGCTGTCTATACCAAACAAGCACAACATTAGGCGCCATGGTTGGAAGAAGCAGTATGTGGTCGTGAGCAGCCGCAAAATTATATTCTACAACAGTGAAGCAGACAAGGCTAATGCAGACCCAATCGTCATTTTAAATTTAAGGTAGGATATGGGTGGGTTAAGAACCTGTGTGTTGCAATTGGTTGAAGTTGGGCTTTACATTGCATTTATATCTCAAACTATATTTTCTTTCTTTTAATTTCTTTTAATTTTTCGAAATTTCTTGAAACTGCATAATAAAAATGTGTAAAAAATTTTTGCATAATTTTAACACGTATATTTGAAAAACATTTGGGGCCATCCTGGTCTTGAAAATCTACAATAAGGTTATTTTTAAAAAGCATTCAGTTAAGTATCAGTAAATATTGGCAAGAATATTATAAGCAATACATTTTTGGAAAAAGAAAGTAAGAATCCGTTCTTGTGATTAATACAACCCCTGGCAAAAAGTATCCGATCACCGAAAGCAGTGCCTACGATGCGTTCACATCGGTCGTCAATTTTTTTACAATTTTAATATTTTTTTGAAACTTTTGAGGGTTTTTTGTGAAAGATGACTAAATTAGTCAAGGAATATTAAATATAAACAGAAAATAAAATTGTAGTTAACAATTTTCACAAGGAAATACATTGAATCGTGAAGGAAAAAAGTTTCCGATCATCCTTTCGTGGAGAAAAAAATATTCGATCGCTAGCAAACATGACGTATTTTAAGTGAAATATGCAACTTTTTTTGGCTCGGCTCGCGAGTACAAGATCTAAGTAAACAATATAAAAAGTTGAAACAAAAAATAGGTTATATGCTATAGGTTATAAACTAGTTTGACAGTTAAAAATTGTAAAAAATTGACGACCGATGTGAACGTATCGTAGGCAGTGCTTTAGGTGATTGGATACTTTTTGCCAGGGGTTGTATGTTCATAAAGTCTGTATTTTTCCACACAAAAAACTTCTATTGCATCATTTAATGTTCATTGTCTTGTCACTGATGGAATCCACCTTCCTTTTGTTCCCCTCATTAGCAAGCTGTTCCACGTGCGTCCCGTGACACAGGGGGACGTGATCCGGGCGGACGCCAAGGACATCCCCCGCATCTTCCAGCTGCTGTACGCGGGGGAGGGGGAGAGCAGGAAGCCGGAGGACATGCAGATCATGCCCAAGGACGTGAGTAGAGACTCAACTGCTACACAGGAGAGCATGCTTTTTCTGTAGTTAATTCTAATAAGGAGAGGCGATTAGACATCCAAAGATTATTTCATATATATCCAGACTTAAACTTATATTTCTAACCCCAATTAAACTTAATAATTTAAATTACTGTTTTCACATATCCTCAATATCACTTACCTTTAACATCCCTAAAAACAGCTTCGTCTAGTTTTACCATCTAGCCAGCCGTTCCCACAGAAACTGTTAAGTCGGCACTGTACTATTTGCATTGAAAACTCTCTTCTGCAGGAGACGTTTTATTTTAGGACAACACAAAGTAACAGACAATTTAAACGTAGAATTCTGGATTTCTAGGACAAAGATGTTAAGCAGTCACAATTTTCTCAATTTCTTACAAAAACGTCGCCAAAGCGAATGCCCGAATTTCACACATTCTTTTTCACTTCAGTTTACAAAAACAAAATCAGTCATTACGAAAAATTATCATGTAATAGAACGTCATGCAATTACGGCACATTTTAATGGTGAACCTTAAACCTTTCCCATCACTGATCCTAACTAACTTCTAATTGGTCAATCAGAGCGTATCGCCATTTTTTGTGAATCTCTCCTCCACTATCTCAACACGAGGATGTCCAAAAATCTTCTCCATATGTCTTATATTGAATTAAAGCTACTATAATTTCGCCAAAGGTTCCCTGTCAACTTATACTCTACATATATATTTATCTTAAATGTATTTTAAAAAGTTATGACAGCCATCAAAATACAAAATGACTACTTTTAAGTTTTGATAGAAACTAAACACCTCAAAACTGATTACATTTGTTATGTGACTTTTAGAAAGACTTTTAGTTTTCTTTGCAAGGTTCTTGTCCAGTTGTGGGGGAGCCTTCGTAGATCTGGCTTACAAACTTTGAGTTTCAGATATTAGTATATAGACTCAATACTTTTAATATGAGTTCTTTATTTTGGTCACTCTTTTTAATGGTCACTATTTTTATTTTTTTACAACTATTCCTTGGTTTGACCCCTGTATTTTCCTTCCTGAGTAAATACCGTGGTAAAAATCAATGGTTACTGAACTAGGGAAAATTACAATTTCCCCACCTGGGGAAAACTGATTGTTGAAACAACGCTTATTTAATACATTTTATTCAAAATTTCTTCATTAAAAATATTTTAATTGGGTATTTTATTAAATTATTTATTGTTGGCAGTACTTGAATAATTATTTATGTTGAGGCAGATGTGAACTTCAAATAAGCAAAATAAAAGTACTTGTATGTTATATTATCATATTAAAATAATGATTAACAATTTGTCAATTTTTCAAAATTAAAGTGTTCTAGAACCCATTCTTTACTATTAAAAAAATTATCAATATATTTTTTTGCTAAATTAGATGTGTACAATGCCTTGTTAACTTTGCATGCTATGCAGAGCAAGGGAACTTAAGTAATCGACCCAACAGAGACAACATCATGGCGTAGTAATAGTGCTGCCTTCTATCGTGTTGCTGTTGAACAAGGAACACATGTAATCGACTTGAACAAGGAACTTGCATAGTAGACTTCATAGGGAGAAGCGTGATATTTTTGGGCTACCTTCCATGCCGCATGAAGAAGCAGTGGTGGACTCTTCAGCTTGGGGCAGAGGGTGGCTCCTATTGCCGCATCACTTCGGCAGAGCTCCCACCAAGTCACTTTTCTCCCTAAAAGTCACCTTTTTCTTTAGTTATTATTGGCCAAAAGTAGTCACTACAGTCCCTATTTTTTTTTTAATTATATGCCATATAACCATTCATAAACCTTGCATGTATTGAGAGAGATTGTTTCAAGAATATAAATTGATAATTTTTAGTTTATGTTTCAATGAGTATGGTTTCAAATGAATGAAATGTCTGTGAATGAGTGTTGATTTTTGGTGAAAGGGATTTGGGGGTTGGTACAAAATGCCCCCCAAATACAGAAGTGCCTCCACAAAATAAAGACGATAGAGAGTTGTGTGTGACAGAGTGTGTTTCCCTCTTTTGCAGCTGATGCAGCTGGGGGTGCTGGAGCACAAGGGGCACGACTTTGTGTCCATCTCGTTCCACATGCCCACCACCTGCGAGGTGTGCCCCCGCCCCATGTGGCACATGTTCCGCCCGCCCCCCGCCCTCGAGTGCAGGAGTGAGTATCCACTCGGACCCCCAGGTCCCATTAGAGCTCATTTGCATTACTCTTGGAATCACAAAAGAATCGCAGTGCCATGTGATCCCCTTTTCACCAGGCATGGGAATCATCGTAACATCAAAATGAAACAAAGGCCCTCGCCAGATAAGACGGTGAAAAATGCCCCCATTCCAATCGGGCTAATTTTTTTTCTGAAAATACCTCATAGTATGGACAACTTCTCAGCCAAGTTTCAGCTCAAAAATATGACGCATTTTTGAGTAAAAAATTAAAAAAAAATTTCTTTATAAATTGATTATTCCCTGAATATATTTGATAAATCCAAAAAACAACTCATGAGTTTTTAGATATCATTGCGTAGTATTCTCAGAAAAATCCGCTCATAAATCTGATCGAGCGATCATTCTTAAAAAAAAATTTCATGCCAAAATCGTTTGATCACAACTTAGGATTTTGTCTCTACATATTCCTCTATTATCAATCTATAATATATTTTTTTTTCAGATTTTTAAAATTATTGGACGATAGTTTAAAAAAATAATTCTTAAAGCCTGATTTTTTGCTCTAAAATCCATAGATTTAGAAATAGCATGCCCACCGATTGCGCAATCCCGTACAACGCAATGATGCGTGATGAATCCACATTTCGTCGTTTTCGCAATGCATCACGGGATACTGATCCACAAAAATGGTTTTTCCGAAGAGTTACATACAATAAAAACTGCATTTTTAACTTGCTTTTTTGTGAATATATACCTCATGCCTTACAGAAATTATCAATACGCATGCAGCTATAAAATTATGCTAGCGAAACTTGTAAAAGTTTTAATTAGTTAATATTGAATATATATCTTTTATTAGTCGAATTATCTCATGGTGCCATCTGGTGGCGTATGGCATGCCATGTGCAAGAGCTTGCGAACTGCCGTATGGGATAATGGTTAACAAATGGCTTCACCTTTCCCCCTAGAGGCAGATCTGCTACTTTCTAAATCTATGCTATATTCTTTAGTCCGAAAGAAATTCTCCCAGATTGAATTTCCCCGCCTTTGTTAGGAGTGCCATCTGCCGAGTAAGTAGTGCGAAAAGTCAGGTTTTAAGAATATTTTATTTTTTTTAAACTATCGTCCAATAATTTTAAAAATCTGAAAAAAATATATATTATAGATTGATAATAGAGGAATATGTAGAGACAAAATCCTAAGTTGTGACCAAACGATTTGGACATGAAATTTTTTTTTGAAAAATAAAAATGCATTTTTAAGAATGATCGCTCGATCAGATTTATGAGCGGATTTTTCTGAGAATACTACTCAATGATATCTAAAAACTCATGAGTAGTTTTTTGGATTTATCAAATATATTCAGGGAATAATCAATTTAAAAAGAAAAAAAACTTTAATTTTTTACTCAAAAATGCGTCATATTTTTGAGCTGAAACTTGGCTGAGAAGTTGTCCATACTATGAGGTATTTTCAGAAAAAAATTAGCCCGATTGGAATGGGGGCATTTTTCACCGTCTTATCTGGCGAGGGCCTTTGTAAAGATAATAACATCCAGTTATTTAATTGTTATTGGATTAAATTTTAGAATAGTGTCGCCACCTGCTGTATATTTTTGTTATTTTAAAACTTCAAAAGTATAAAATTCAATAACAAGATAACATTTTAGCTTTGAATTTGTTTCATTTCGATGTTATGTTGGTTCCCATACCTGGGGAGAATGGTCTAACATGGCACTGCAATACTTCTGTGGAAGCTGGGATTCCAATACTAATGCATTAGCTCTATTATACTGACAGTCCCTCTTCAACCTAAAAAACATTTGAATCAGATTTACTGGACGGTCACCCTTGGCACACTTTTTTTTTGCATTTGGCTATAAATAACTTTTCTGGCAACCATTCCCTGAATTGGCTCACATATTGTAAGGGTATTATTTATTTTTCAATAAGCTCCTTTCGTTAAATCGTTGTCCTTAAAAAAAATCCTCAAAATGCCGACTTCCTTTGAGATTTTAGAAAATTTGCCAAGGGTGACCGTACATTAAATTTTACCGAACATTAAGTTCAGAATTGAAGAGCTTAGTGTAAGAATATGCTGCATGACAAGAAGGTGAAAACAAGCTTTAAAGTTTTAATTTTCACTTAGGTCCTTTAAAAAACTATACCTGGTGATTAAAAAATGTACTTAACTTAAAGTTTATTACAAAAGAGGAAACTATCTTACATTTAATGTTATGATGTAGCCAACATGTATGATTTAAAATCCGACTGTGTATGATCCTTTTATATAGCTTTAAAAATATTACCTAACCTTGAAAACACTGTTACATTTGTCAAAAGAAAAGTTTAGTGCCGGTTCCCTTCTTTCTGTATGGGAAAATTTTTTGCTAACATAAGGGGTTACATCTTTTCTTTTGAACAAGAGCACCCTGTCGGTAACCTCCCTTGCTTGGAAATTGAGTGCATCTGTGCATTGCCAAAATGGCTACTATCAAATAAAGTCCGTCATAACTAATAAATTTAAATGGCTTGTCTAAAAGTTTCTGGCAAAATTAGACAGGAGAGAGTACATCTACTTTTAACAAAATTTTATGAATTAATTAAAATTTTATAATTTTTTTTAATTAACTCATGTTCCCCAACGCAGTCTAATTCTTCTTTTTGAATTCCCCCGCAAGGGTGCCGCCTGAAGGTGCACAAGGACCACCTGGAGAAGAAAGAGGAGGTGGTGGCGCCCTGCAAGGTGAACTACGACCCCACCTCCGCCCGGGAGCTGCTCCTGCTGGCCCCCTCCCCCAAGGAGCAGCAGCTGTGGGTGGCGCGCCTCCGCAGGAAGATCGAGAAGTGCGGGTACGCGGCCGCCCAGCAGCAGGGGGGAGGGGACTCCTCCAGGGGGGGATCCCCCAGGTAAGGCCCCCCGCTCTCTCTCTCTTTCTCCGATGTGGTGTATGAACATCAAGAAAGGATATCTGCTGTCTAACGTTAGACTTTGCATGCATTTATTTCATTAAAAATGTATCGTGTATAAGCTTGTGTAAGCCAAGAAAGTTTGGAAAAATGTGAGTGCCTTAAATAGAAACAGGGTCCATACAATAAATGAAACAAAAACGAAAAAACAACAAACACTCTGCTCATACTACTCTACTTTGACAAGGGGACAGAGTATAAGCAGATGGAGGTTTTTTTTTCTGTTTGCTGTCAATTATAAGATCAAGTACCACAACTGTCCTCAACACCCAGCAAAGAAAGAAAAAGGGGAGCTCCAACAAACCAAGAAAATGGGCCATAAGCTCAATATAAACACCTGAATCAAAACGGTCAACTTGCCCACGATTCATCAACATGTAACCGAATTTCTATAAAGCTAAGGTTTTGATGCTATCTATTAAAAATTATGACGCAGTTAATTTTAATGTTGAAATAAGATTGGTGACTGTTAATGATCTACAAATGGTTCCTAATTGTTAGTTTTTGGTGCAGGACATGGTTAGCATATTGTAGTTTTGGTATAGGGCAGTTCAGTCAACCAGTCTTCAAGTGTGTAAAGGAAACAGTGTCGGTTCCATGACCTTAGCACAGAGCTACCTTTTAAAACTATTTTTCCTCACCAGATAATAACAGAAAGGATAATTCAGTTTAGAGACCCGACGTACAATCCAATTCCTAAATAAATACTAGCTTTACGAGGCTGAAAGATCTCATTGAAAATTTAAATAAGAAATATTAAAATGTAGGCTGAAACCCTTTTGGATGTTTCAGCTCAGTGAACAAACAAGAGATCTCTATAAAATAGTCCACTAATTGCTTTCTTTCATGGACTTAATGTAAGAATGTGTCCTGTTTTTCAAATATCCGGGCATTTCTTCCTCGCAGCCCCCCCCCCCCCCCCCCCCACTTTTCCGATTTATTTATCCCTTCCCCAAATAATACCCCTTTTCCTTCATTTCAAACAATAGCCCAATTAATAAGATACGTTTAATAATACGCCAATAACTAATAGATACTTACCATTATCTTGAGTAATCAAGTATATAATTGAAGGACTAATAGTAGTTTTTAAGTCATTTTAACATTTATAAGAGTATTCACAATTTTTTGTAAAATTCTTATATTCTCTCCTTTTTTGAGACTTTAACAGGAAAGTGGGATGACTGTTATTAAAGAGAGGGATTATTTGGTTGGACAGCCGGACCACAGGAGAGTGACACAAAAAGCGGACTGTCCTGACTAAAAACGGGAAGTCTGAAACGGGAAATATTCTTAGAAAACACATTTTCGAATACCAAAACAAAAATTATTCCAGACAACAAAGGAAAACAAACTGTTAGAGCTGTTCTGTTGCCATCAACGGCGTCAAAAAACTTCATTAGGTTTTGAAAATAAATTGTTTTTTTCCAGGGCCTCCATGCGTTCCACCACCAAGTACCAGCCCCAAAAGTCAGCCACATTGCCAACGAATGTCATGTCCAGTAATATGAGGAAGTAGAAGCTGAAACAGGGTGTACTCTTGTAAATGTTGTATGTAGCAAGATTTTTGTTGGAGTGAAAGAGAGGATAGAATATCACAATATTTTATAAATATTTTCTAATCTATCCATCCTATTTCAAAAATGGTATAGTTAAATAATTTTTTTTAATTGCTCGTATTTTTCTCTAAAATTCTACCCCAATATGTGCAAAATGATGATTGACTCTTTATAAATACAATTTTGATGGTATTGTTAAGCTTTTATAGACTTGTTTCTTTTTAATATGTATGTGATCATAACAAGGTTGCTATCCAACCTAAAAGAACTGATAAAATTTCCTTTCGAAATGTGTGTGCAGTAGCAATCCTACGTAAGCATCTGTTATTTTGTATGTTTACAGTTTACACATCATGTTTGTCGCTAAGTGGTGGTTAATTACTTTTCATTGAAAAAAGTATTTCTGATTCATCATTTAAACTTTAATTTTCATTTAAAACTGTGTTTGTCAAATCAGATATGGCTACTTAAATTTAGTCGGATCAGCTTTTGCAAATAAATTGGCTCGGTTAAGTTTAGTCTGTAATAATTGATAACAATTATAATATATATATATTTAATTTTTAAAAAATCACACTCAATTGTTCAAAGCCACTGTACCCTTCTGGTATTGGTATTGAAGTAGCAGTAAGGTCCAATATCTGTTGTAATAAGCGTTATAAAATTGAATAAATAATATGTTTGATATATTTGCTATGCTGATTATTCTCAGGAAATGCTTAAAGTGAATTTTTCTAGTTCTTGTTAAACCAAGAAAATTCATTTTACAATGGGGACCATTTTTTAAAAGATCAGTTGATCATACTGATTGTGCATTTGTAGATCATTTTTCTATTAAAGTTTTATTAGTGTTATAAAACTTATTGTTTAATGTTCTTAAGTAAGCTATAAAAGAGTATTAATTTTTGAAATAGAATACAAGTTTATTCGATGCATTTGTATTGCTTAGCATGAGTTGAGTACCAAATAAAAGTGTCAATTTCTTAATGTCTCTCCAAAATGCTGGAGTACCATCATACTATTTGCAATGTAATTCTAAGTAGAAAATTAGAATAACCACATTCCAATATGAATAGTTTTATAACATGACCAAGTTATCAACAATGTATTTCATTTCATTGTTATATGTATTACTCTTAATTACTCAACGTGCTTAAGTAATTGCAGATTAAATCATTGAAATCTTTTATAAATATTTTTAAACTGTGCATACTTACCTACAGGTTTCAGACGTTTAATTGGCATACTTGTATTTAAAAAAAAAAACATTTTGTACTTGATACTTCTGTACTTAAGCTTATCTAATAGAAAGATATTGATTACCAGAATTTGATAGTTTCTTAATATTTTATAATGATATTTTTGTATGAATTAATTAACATGTGATACTTATTGCCAAGCTACCAAAACGAAGTGAATAATATTTAAAAAAAACTTTTCTAAAGAAAAAAAAAATTGCTAATTATTAGATAGTTTAGTAAAAAAACAATGTTTATAGTAAACCCCTTCGCTACCACACCAATTTGGAGACCGTATTTCAAATACAACTTTTTTCTCTAATTGAGTTAGACCTTGATAGATATATTTCCCTCTAAAGGGGCGTGAATTTCCAAAAATGAAACCAACTTTGCCTATATTATGAAGAAATTGGATAGTTTTTCCATGACTATCATCCGTAATTTTATACCTATTCCCCCTGAACTTGTTGTTATGCCTATATATTAAGCCCCATGTTGTTGTGTAACAAAATCCTTGATAGTTTTGAAAAATAATATTAGTCCACTGTAAAGCATTGTTTTGCTTTGAAAGTTTATGAAAGGATGTAATGAATTTAGAGACAATTTAAAAATGCAGCAACATCTGGCTTATCATTAGAAGTCATACCAAGTTATAAATGCTGTGTCTCCTTTTGGGTAATACTGGTGTATACTCTTGGCAAATAAATACTTAGTTGCAAAAGGGTTAATAACAAAACTAATCATGTAAAATAACTTCTTGCAAGTGCCTAAATTAGAACTTATTAATTGTTTATATTTCGTCCGGTAAGATTTTATTAATATTCTATTTCCTTGTGTTATGCCATTGTTATTTCATAAGCTGTGATGAGACGTTTCTACTGTTGTGTACAGCCATAATATTGAAGATTCTCTAAATGGAGTTGCTAAATATTCAGCACTGTTAAGATTTTCTTATATTCCCAACACAAATTCTAAAAGTGTAAAAATTGTCATTTATATTTTCGTATTCCCTGTTTAGGAAACATCTTATGAAGAAATGTGCTGTTTTTAAAAAGTTTTATATTAAGTAGTGTAGCAAATGTATTCTTTCTTTTAATAATTTCTATTTTACAAAAAAAAAAGAATCTGTTTATTTTACTCAACTTTTTTAATTTCAAATACTTCCAAATTTTATTGAAACAAAAATTAATCAAAATTAATTTTAAACCAATTAATTTTTTAAAAATTCTTATTTGATAGTAAGGGAAAATTACTGCATTAAATATGTACAAGTACATAATTTCATTAATTTTTTTTAATAAAGTTGTATTTTTTAATAAAATTTAGTTTTTCTATTTCAAAGTACTTAAATATAGATGTCCATGTGTCTTATAAATGTGCCTTTTTATTAAATTTATAAAACCATATATTTTTTAAGTAAGTTGTGCACAAATAGTTTGTGAATATAAAGTGTAATATAATATATGTTTAGCTTTAAAGTTATTATTTCATAATCTTTTTAATTGCAAGAGTATTTAAAGGATATATGGTGGAGTAATTTCTTGCTAATGTGCTTAAAAATCAAAAACATTTGTTAATATATTTGTATTTTTATATAATAAATTGAATATTAAGAGAAGTTGTGATACCATGTGTAGTATTATTGTATGAACTTGCAAAATAGTATTACAACTGGTCACTTAAAGGTATAGTGTTGCTGCTAATGCTATGTTTTGCTTGTATTTTTTTTATTTTGGAAACACTTTGAGGATGTCTTCCTTCGAACAATAAGAATATTGGTTGTTATTCAAACGTTGCTCAGTGAAAAGGGTAATTCGACATTGGAAGAAGATAAGTGGAAGAATGGGCTACGTCATAAAAAGCTGGAAACGACAAATGGGATTTTAGTTACCTCTTAGCTCGTTTAAAACGGTATCACAAAAGGTAAAAATGCTTAACTTAATGCTTGTGAAAAGGAATTGTTATCTTTAAACGAGGGAATAATATGCAAATGGGCACAAAAATGTCTATTTTTTTTTTCAACTATGTCACATAGCCTGTTCTTTCCCTAAGCTCTTCCATTGTTCTTTGTATTCAAATTGCGGAAAATTATGCTTTCTTCCTCCATTTGCAAAATTGTTGAAAATCTCTACTGCTTCTGATAAATATTATATGTTGTCACATCATTTTGTTCGTTATTTTTCCCATGCTACTTTAAGGTGCACTGTATTCTTAAAGTGTTTGCAAGCATGAGAATCTCGTTTGTGCATGCGTGCGAGATGATAGTAACCAAAGTATGTTAGTCATGTATGATAAAGAAAAAGTGTTAACTGTATTGCATTACAAATGGAACTTGTAACACCAAGTGCTTCTGATAAAAGACTGTATAAACTGTAAATAGTGTTTCTGAAACCCTTTAATTTCAGATATTTAAACGTTGTGTGTAAATATACCTTTTAGGAAAATCCAAATTGAAGATGTGCCTCTTCTTTAAAATTGTGTCGTTACTTCTATTATTTCTGTCAAACACCTCTATTGAAGCATGTTTTAAATTAAGAATTCATTATGTGTTTTAAGTTAATAAAAGATGATAATCTTTTTATTATGGTTACTATTTTTTTAATCACTACATTAGTTTCTTTTAATCACTTAATGTCAAAAACTTTATACCCACAGGGCTCTTACTTTCAATATTAAGATCTTTTTTACTTTTGTTTACCTTTAATAAATATATGGTAATGTTGTATTGTGACGGGGGTCAAAAATCTGGAATGGAGATTTCGCGCAACAATCGGGTTAAATACTCATGGGAGAAGAGAAAGGTCATCATCAAAACCTGAAAATCACATGTACACTATTAATCACTTAAAATAAACAGAAAAAGTGGCATCTGACTTTCTGAATTTTTTCATAAATTGAATTCAGGTGTGCTTGCAAAATGTAATTAATTGCACTTGGAAGTGTGATTAATACTGCTTTAGTTATGTATGTAGTTTTTTATACATTTTTTTAATCAATTTTAAAAGCCAGTATATTGATTTTTAAAATTAATGATCTAGTTTCAATCGCAGTCTCCTCTTTTGTTTCAAAGCAAGAACATCCAATACTTGTAAAGGAGATACATTAGTTGCTGATCAAATTTTTTAAAAATGTATATATAACAAAAGGAGTAAAAAAATACAAATGCAAGTGAATAAAAAAGTACTTTAAAGGTTTATAAATAAGTCAGTAGTTTAAGTTTTTTGTAGTTTGTAAGTTTTTGAAAAATAAATTGTTTAATAATTTTAATTGATATCTAATTGTGAAATTTTATCATCGATAAATTACGGAATTTTTCGCAAATTTTGAAAACTTTAAAACTATAAGCAATGACTTCAAAGAGAATTGTAGGGTAGAGTAGGATAGGTACATATAAGGCTCTGGAAAAAAAAATATACCGTCGAAGAAATAACCAGTGAAACTTGGATTTATAGAAATTTGTCGGATAGGAAATACGAAGTATGCAAATGAGGGCCATATTGAATATGAAACGTTTCTGCTGATGAAAAAAGTATAAGGTCAACAAGTTTTTTTTTTGACGAAAATGCAAATTTTCTGTGGTCCAAGAAAGCAGGAAATCAAAAAGGCAACATAACAATGCCTTTAGAGTTAATTTAGTCTTTACCTGTGCTATTGATATCGATGACGAGGTCGAATCAATGGTCCGATGTAAAACGCGGGTAAATCTTTGGAATGAAAGCGTGTGGAATGAGTTTCTTAGCTATTTCCTGGTCTATCGGTAGGTCTAAAACGGTAGTCAATAATTTCTTTAAAAAGGTTAAGTATGGTGAATGCAAGCGCACAGAAAGACCAAGTGTACTTTCAAGGCACCAAAAATCGAACGTTTTTCAATGTGCGGGCGGCAAAAAAAAAATGTTCCCTTCTAAAATAGTCATAGAATTAGGAAGGAGGTGTAGAGGGGTCCATCAGTTCAAATGGTTTGAAGCAGGGCAATCAGGTTTTTCGAGCTACTGCTCATAACAAACCGGCGCTGAGGTATCCCAAGATGCATCGCTTTAGCAGTTTTTTTTTAGCTACTCCGTATAATATAGTAGCCGAAACTATGGAAACTGGCACTGAGGAATCCCAAGATGCACCGCCTGTGGCACTAGCCTGTGCTTTTTGTGCGTTACTGCTCACATACATGGACCACTCTATTCTCTTTCCTCACCATGAAAATAGTTCGTGATTTTAATATAGCATGTACGAGCCGAACTGTCCGCAATTTTTTAAGTTCCGACCCGAGGTCACAGTCCGTGAAATTATTTAAAAGTGCTCCCCTAATTGAGGAGATATATATTGATAATAAACTTTCTCTGAATTCAAGTACTACAAAATAACTGCATATCTAAAAATAGAATTTCAAACTAAAGTTCTAGGGAGAATTTCTACTTTATTGTCTAAATATTATTAAAAAATATATACTTTTATTTTTATTAGAAAATAAAAATTAAACTGTATTGTAAAAACTTATAATAAGAACATTTATGAGAAAAATACAGCAGAAAATCTTATTTTTTTACAAATATAAAAACACAAAAATTACAATTATTCATAAACAAATTATCTTCCTATAAAAGTTTTTACATTCGAAGCAATATTTTAAATAGGTAATCAGGTACGTAAAACAAAAGACTTAACTTTACAATGATACCTCATAAGTATAAATTGTAAAAAATATGCAATGTCGACTTTTAAAACCACAAATGTATTAATGTTTGAACATTCGGTGAATTATTACACTGAACATGGATATTTACTAGACACGCAAAACATCAAAAATTAGCTAGGATCCTCAGGAAAATGGTTGATTTGAAGTTGAAATCTTTGATTTGGTACACACCGGAATTCGGTAGCTAGGACTGAGTGCTATATAAAACCTAAACGGTGACAATCATGAAATGAAATCTAATTGTTCCAAAGCACACCCAACTCCTATATTCGAGAAATATAAGATAAATTGTTTGTTTATAGTTATTTTGTACTATATTACATTGTATTTTACTATACTAATACTCTGTCAGGAAGGAAGTAGATCTACGTTCCTCCGTGTTACACAGTGAGGGACACGAAAGCATAAATCCTTCGATGTTCTGTCAGTTTTTCCAGCACTGCATTTAATTTTTACCAATTCTTGCATTTCATAAATTTTGTTCAATTTTAAAGTTTAAAGCATTGAGGAGCAAGTTTAATAAAACATTTACACCTTAAATTGATTTGCCAAGGGGTTTCCGTAGCTCAGTCGTCAGAACATCGGCCTTTCATACGGAGGGTCCCGCGTTCAAAACTTAGCCACATCTAGCCTACAGGCAGATAGTTGTTTGCACAAATAAGAATAAAATCGACTTAAATACGGGGTTACCCGAAAACACTTGGACAGCTGTGCTCGTTAAACATGCGGAGTCCAAAGTACCGAATTGGCTGTGTTAAAGACCTAGAAATAGACAGACGGAAAAGATTGAATTTCCAAACGTATGAAATAAGAAATTAATTAGAAAATTTAAATCCTCTATTGTGAAAAAAGTTTGCACTTTTTAAAAATTGTTTATATCTCCAGATACTCCACAAAACCACGGGTCAGCTATTAGCTTCAAACTAATGCGCCAGAGGGCGCCAAATGGCTGTCACGCATTCTCATTGCTGCAATCCCAACTCGTTGTAAAGACAATTACAATATAATCTAATCCTATTCCTAGGAGACAAAAAGGAATAATTAAAAGATTTATTAAATGAAAATTTATGTGTTCATAATGAAAGGGTTTATAAGAATTAATCAAATATTATAAGATGTAATACACTGTAAGGAAAACGTAAATGGACAGTTTTTTTTTTTTTGTAAATATTGCTTTTATTGTACTGCTTTTGATTGAATTTTTGAAGAGGTTGTTTCATTAGTTCTTCAAATTTTGTTAAGTGGGATCAATACTTAAATGCAGTGAGTTTCGCTTACTTTACAGAAAGTTTCAATGATTAACAACTTTAATTAAGAAAAAAGAGGATGGCAATTCCGAAAAATCGATTTAGAAGCTGTTGGAAACCATACGAAGGCTTGCGGGAATTTTTCCTTAATTTTTATGAGGAGTAAAGTATTTAGACATATATTCATACTTTTTGTTAACTTTAGAGTGCCTAAACGAAACTCCTTAAGTAAGGTCTTGAAGGGCTAAGCTAGTGGCCTACAAAATGCAAAAGAGATTGCACAGCAGCGATGTATCATTTCTAATGCTATTACAAACTTTCTAAAAAGCATTGAAAGTGGCAGAAGAAAAAAGAAGACAGGTAGGCTAAAAATGAAACTTGCACAACGTGGCCAGCGAAAAATCATTCGCGAACTCATTTACAGGTGGAAGCGCCAGCGTAGGCAATGTCAATCAGAAATGTCACATGTAATCAAAAGAACTGTCTATAACTACATATTTTTTAATGCTGATTTTAAAAAAAAAGGAAGCACCACTGCACCGTCCTAAGTGAAATGAAGAGCACAGTTCATGATCTAGATGGTTATCAGAACTATTTGCATGTTCAATATGGCTGTCAGTACTCTAGTAGTATTGGCAGTAATGAAGAAGAGATTTATTCGACTCAACACATGGATAGTCTAAGGGTTTAGTTAGAATTTGGTTACGAAGGTAGGATAAGTCTTTCGAAATGGTAGCCAGATTCATACAGACTACATCTCGATTACAATTTCAAATATTCTTAAGTATGGCACTGAGTTATAAGAGCTGACTGGATTTTTCAGCAAAAACGGAGCATCAGTTAAAATTCCATGCGGAAAGAATCCCACATACATGAATATCGTCACCCGTGTTTTTACAATTTCTTTCTACTTTTTTCGCAGTTTAAGTAATCGTCAAAACCAAATTTTCATTAAGTGTCCTTTGAGAAAATTTGTACTTATTTTTTTTATGTAGATACAGGTATCTGCTTGTGAAAATGTTTAATATAAAATAATTATTTAAAAAGTACTGCGTTATTCATTTATCTAAATTAAGCTGGTGTCATTTTTCACATAGTGTTCGAAAATTCTTCGACAAAAAATAGTATCACTCATGGCTCATGAGTTAGGATAGGCATATGAGCTCATCATCCTTGCTCGTGGGGTGATGCTTCTGATCAAGTGAACGTGACACTCAGTGACGTGTTTGAAACTGTTTACGACCATCGAACACCGAAAGCGGACGATGTTTTACGACTAGCCTCTCTCTGCGTTTTTATTACCTCTACAAGGAGGATTCCATTAAAAAAGAACTTCATTTAGTAATGCTACAGCAGCGAAGGAAGACATCTTGCTCCAAAGGTTGGATGCGTAGACCTTAGGTGATTATAATTGACTTCGCAATATAAAATCTAAAAAGTAGCTAATATCAAACTAAAGTTTCTTGTGCGTTTGAATATGTGGCAACAATGGACAGAGTGAAAAAAAAAAAAGGGGGGAATTCCCTTTAGATTTAAACCGACTACTTTTTCATTTTAAAAGAACTTTTAATTTAAATTCTGTAATCATTATCTGCGTTTCGCGCCATTTTGTAGCAATTCAAACAATATTTATTTTCAATAAAAAATGCACAGCAAAATATTCGAACCAATTTCAACAAATGTGTTTATAGAGATCTGTAAATCAGCTACATTCATCACTTGAAAAAAAAAAAAACTTGTAAAAATATTCAATACAGTCATAGTAATGTGACCCGTAGTCATTCGGTCTTAGCATGTACTGAATGATGCACGACATTTTGGGGACCCATTTTTGCATTTAAAGATTTGAATGTCCCCTCTTCTTCTGTCACGTCAAAATGGCCGTGAAATATGCGCCTCCGAAAGCAAAGAGAGGCCGTAATAAACCGGATTTCAACTCCGGGAAAATATCAGCAGGAGGCGCCATTAACCGAGTGATGGATACCCGCACGCATATTTCTAATCCTTACATTCAACTGACACCATGACAGTGACGTCAGACTTGCTGGGCGGGAACGAAATAAATGTAACCAATCATTGGCCGTCTTGGTGCAGCGTTCAGCGTTGTGTAAGAATTATATTGTCTTGTAGGGTTTATCATTGTTTTGAGATTTTAATTATGCGCACAAAAAATACCAAAATTAGCTGAAAAAATATTGAATGGTATTTATCTGTAAAAATTGAAGTGATGATTATTATAGCTAGATAATTTTAGATGTTCTGAACGCTAAGACAGATTTTAGATCTCGTGTGTTCGTTCGTGCTGCCATCTATATTCAAATTCAGCAACTAAATCCTGCATAATATAACAAACATTAAAAAAAAACATTCTTGAATTTTACTAAAATAGCTTTTAAAAATATTCCTTTTTCCGAATACATCGGAATTAAATAAGAACTCCCCTCCCATTTTTTTTAAATAAATGTTTTTATTTAATTTTTTAATCGAATGTGCAATTAATATACAGATTTCAAGGCTTCTGCCTAATATCATGTACCTAAAAATAGTTAAGCTTCATTTTACCCTGCTAAAACATGTTCGCAAATAATACACCGGATTCGAAATGTATGCCTATATTCGAAATGTATTTCTATATATTTCACAAAGCCTGTGATAATGTAATTACATTCCCTTAACTGGGGATTCAGTAAATATTTTTTTTACTAGAAATTATTTACGGACAATATATTATTGATATTAATAATATAAAACACTTTGTTTCTCATTCTCTTATTTAATGTGATTTAAAAATTACAGAATACATGTTTCTATGAATTAGCTATATGTGTCTATTAGATATAATAAATGTTCTGTTCTATTGAATGATAGTTAGGGCAGGCGCATTAATTAACTAGAGGGGGGGCCGGAGGATTTTGGAATACATCTGTAAATAAAAAGGCTGACCCCCCCTTGGGAACTGAAATATAAAATGTGGACCCCCCCCCCCCCCCCCCAAAAAAAAAAAAAAAAAAAAAATCTTAAAAATAAAACATCAAAAATATTCCGTCATCCGATACACCGTCAGACTCCGATAAATTGCTGGTTCTTCTAGAAAGCAATGTTTTTGATCACGAGGCTAAGCTTTTCAGATTGTGATGATTGATAACATTTACACAAATAAAATGTTTAGTAATTAGTAGCATATATCATAATTGTGTCCTGAATGTAATTTTTTTCGTAGGTTGGGTCTACATTTGTTAAGGTGCGAAAAATTAAAGATAATATTACTTTATTATTCTAAAAACAGTTTTGTTTATGGTGAAATTTTATTCTTAATGATTTTTTTAGCAAAACATTTTAATTTCCATTTGAAATGTTAGGATGATATAAGTAAGTAAACTTGTTTAAGATTTTTTTTTTTTTTTTTTTTTTTTTTGCAGAAATTGTTTATGTTCTCAAAAGTTGGGAAGAACTGTCGATCGCAATAAGCAGCTTTTTTACAACTGCGTTGACGGTCTTAGCTGCAGGTTGAAAAAGAGAATCTTCAAATTAACTATTTGTCGACTTGATAAGTTAATCAAAATGATGCAACTCACAGTAATTACGATATATAATTTAAAAAAGTTTTACTTTATGCATTTGTTGTATAACTAACTTATTTAGTTAAATTTGAAAGGCATCAATTTTACACATTTAGTGTGATATTAATTTTATATGCTTCCGGTAATATATATATTTTTTTTTCTGAAGATATTAAAACTTAATCAAAATAAATTCAGCGGCTCAGTGGATGAGAGGTTAAACGTGTCCGCCTCGTAAGGCTGTAATGTGACACTTGGACAAGGTAAACAGACAAGGAGCCAAACAGGACAATTCCATTATGCTGTATTTTTCCCCTCCCAAGAAAAGCTCGAATTTCGGGAAAGCGAAATGTTCCCTTCTTAGAAGTGGAATGTCAAAATTGGCATAAGACAGCTTTCAGAAAGTAATGGAAAAGTAAAGAAAGTTACTCCAATCCCTGATAAAAGTTCTAACCCCCCCCCCCCCTTGGTAAAAAAATTGGAATATTAACACCAGACCCCCCCTTTCAAGGATAAAATTTAATCATGACCCCCCCCCCCTATAATCCTCCGGCCCCCCCTCTAACTAAATAATGCACTTGCCCTTAATAGTAGTCATGTTGTTAGAAAAAATCAATACGAACCCTTAAAAATTTGTCAGTCTTCTTTGACAATCTCTAATTTAACCTTTAAGTAAATTTTCGCAGTGCAATCACAATTTTTTGATTGCCCTTTATTCTCTTCTGGAGACACTTTCATAAAGACTTTTCATTTCCCCGCCCAGTAGCCTGACGTCACTGTCATAGTGTCGGTTGAATGTAAGGATTAGAAATATGCTACCCGCACTGCCATCTGCCTGTCGAATCTGAAGAATGGTATTTTTTTTTCTATAAAGCCCAAATACTCGAATTAGTTGCGCTAGAGACGGTCTGTTATTTTTACCTCTCTTGATGGTTTTAAACTTCTGTTTTTATAGGGTGGTTTAGATGGCATTCATATCATGTGTTATTTATCACGCATTTTCTTTTTTCTTTTTAACGAATAGACTTCTATCTGACTTTTTTATTTCTATTTTTTAAATGTCAAGGTAGTGTTAGGTTAGGTTGAACGCTTCCGGCTTTTTATTGCTAGCTTCTGAGGAGCTTTAAATCATCCGAATAATACCTCGTAACTTTGAATCGCGATCAAGTGACGAGAGCGGCATACAAATAGACTCCGAGAAACATCGTACGCTTGGACGTCGTCGGGAAATTGTGACTCCACACATTTAATGAGCACACCTGTCTCAAAAACATTCAAGGAACGATAATCCCACTTTTTCAAATGGGTTCGGATATATTTTTTTAAAATTTCAATAAATGATTTTACAACAAAATATTCTAACCGATTTTTAAAAATAGGATTACAGAGTCCCATAAGACAGCTACATTTATAAAAAAAAAATTAAAAATAAATCAATGCAGCCGGAGTCATGTAGCACAGAATTTATTTCTATTCCTATTGGATTAACATGAATCATGAATACATTCTGGTGTGGAGATACCCGCATCCACCCCCCCCCCCCCCCAAACTCGACCAAACTTACAAGCTGCATGCTCTCGGGCCGGAAGGGCAGTCTAGAAAAGAAAGGGGTGTGCGCAGATCTCTAATAACACCGTGATCTCCCTTGACCTCTCCCGTAACGGAACATGGTGGGGAAGGCCGATCCCACTATTTCATTTGGTCACACTTTGTGATGAGAAGAATCTAGTTTTGGCGCAGGCATTCGAGATACCTTTGCGCCATTCAACCTCCACTCCCATCGATCCATCGTTCAGTAGCACTTCAGCTATTTCTATCCTCTGACTACAATAGCTTTGAGCTTAATAAAAATGTTTTAAAAATGCATGCCAGTGCTACATTAAAAATGACATCATTCGGGGGTTTTTTTCTGCTCACAATTGCACGAATGCAAGCCTACAAGTTTGTTTCAGAAACAAACACACTTTTTTTTTTTTTTTAGAATCAAGAACTTATTAACGAGAGCGTCAGCATTTTGTATGAAAGCTTCCATTCTGGTCTCCGATTTTGGATCCGCTTGAGTGCTGGTGCGACCCAGAACAACGCGGCGAGCCGACTGAGCTGCGACAAGGTCAGGGAGCTGTGTCCAGGCAGTCGGAAGGTCCCGGGTTCGAATCCTGTTGTGTGGGTATGGGTATTTGTGCTTTTCTGTATTTCTCCTGAGTATACACTGAGAAAAAAATTCTGTAAACATGCAGAATTTTTTTTTAGTAGTGTTACAGAAATAATCAATTTTACAAAAAAAGTTTTTGTAATTATGGACAGAAATTTTAATTTCTGCAGTTACTAAAAAAATTGTAGTATTTGCAATTTGTTTCAACCAATCATGTTCTTCTACATGAAGTGTCACGCGCATCGCCACTAAAGTTTGGTTAGGTTAGGTTTGAATTATCGTCGCACTAGAGCTACACGAACTAAAGTTTGGCCCCGATCGTGATTCAAGACCAATAATCGCTATTTTAAATTAAATAAATCTAATAACTTAGTTGATTGTTTCAAATGAATTCCACTTCTCATTTCCTGACGATCTGTGTGCCGACATACTACAGTTGGGAGAGTGTTCGATTGGACATCTAAAGGTTCCTGGTTCGATCCCGGGGTTCGGTTTCGGCAGTCTGCTATTCCTCGGTAGTGTAGTGGCCTGTCACGCGGGAGACCGGGGTTTGATTCCAAGCAGGGAAATCAGACATTTTGTTTTTTCTTTGCAATTGCACGGAAAATGATGGTATCCATAAATTTGTATAGTTACAGAAACATTACTTGTATGGTATACATAAAATAGTCTTGTAAATCTACATGATATAAACATGTAATGTTAACAAAAATATATTATGTGTTTTTACAGCACTATTTTTAGTAACTATTTACTAGAAATTTTCTAGGAAAAGTTTTTTACAAAAAATATTTTTGTAATGGTTACGGATTTTTTTCACTGTGTACACTGCGACTTACGCGGCCCTTGAAGTCGACCTTTCAAAACAATCGCAATAAGCTGGCGATATAGGTTTGATTTTGTTGGCCGCACAGGTGTCCTAAACAATCAAGCGTAATATGCATTAAAGCTTCAAGGAAGCTAGCAATAAACAGCCGTTAAACGTGTAACCTGACCTGACCTTAAGTGCGAGGCACCGCGGAGCCCCGCTGTATTCCGAAGTGGGATGCGTTCCCGAGTCAGCAAGGAAGATCTCTGAGGGTCTTTCATAATAAGAGGTCATCAGAAACGTGATACCATCCCAGGCAGTAAGGAATCCGCATTCAAATACATGGGCAGTTGGGGGCGTTAGATGTGCTCTTTCGCTGTTTTAACCGAGTACTTCTCTGATAAAGTTAAACAAAGAGTGAACAAGAACCTTTTTAAAATGGGCTCATCACTCAACTCAATACACACTGGAGTGCGGAGAGTTCTCGCCCTCCTCTCCTAAACAGCATTACGCTGATTTTGCAGAAGCGGTCAAAAAATTTACTACACGCGACTGTAAAGAAGTCTGGCTCGCAATGTCTAGATGATGCTATACGCTAATAAACTTAAACTTCGTAATGAATGGGGCAAAAGGCAAGCTACACGCTGCGCGAGTACTGCAGTCTAGAGATAAAGTTAAGAGAGTTGGGTACCTATATGCGCATTATAGATTCTCTGTAGTTTTTACTTCTTATTCAATTATTTGTATTCTTCCATTTGGGAATTTAATTTACTATAGGATAGAATTAGAAAGTCCTCACTTCACGGTGTAATAAGCTCTTTGAGGTAAATACGATTGCTCAAGTAACTTAGATCTCCCCAAAAAACTTCGTAAAAGTAAACAAACGCCAATCTAAAAAAAAAACCTATTTATTTTATTAAAAAACAAGTCATTATGAAAGTTGTGGCTAAAAAAGCCGTGATATAAAATGAATGCCAATCTCTTGTGTATAACTTCCTGGTCATAATAAATAGTATAATTTAAGTTTTCCTGCCATAAAAAAATTGCACTGTTTGAGGTTGGTGCCCCCCCCCCCCCCCCATCTTAACCGCCCTCTATGCCCTTATATAAATGTATTGAGATCATACATTTGTCAAAGTTTTTTTTTTAAGTATATCCTTCATTATTCTGATTTAGTAATTCAAGTTCATTTGCCTTGATTTAATTTTTTTAGGGGGATTAAGATGGGCACCAACCTCAAACAGTGCAATTTTTTTATGGCAGGAAAACTTAAATTATACTATTTATTATGACCAGGAAGTTATACACAAGAGATTGGCATTCATTTTATATCACGGCTTTTTTAGCCACAACTTTCATAATGACTTGTTTTTTAATAAAATAAATAGTTTTTTTTTTTTTAGATTGGCGTTTGTTTACTTTTACGAAGTTTTTTGGGGAGATATCAGTAGTTTTTTTTTTTAATAACAAAAGATACAGACACAATATGACTACAAAATTGACGACGTGATTTCAATGTTTATAGAGAGTTATATAACCGTTATATAACTCGCACTCGGAAATTAGAACTATTTATCCTTTTCCCCGTAGAACATTTGTATACTGCATGCTTAAATTAAACTGTGGTGAGGTACAGATGACGCGTTTTATTCCCGATACATTGATTTCGACACATTTCGAGATTACATCGCAGCTTTTATTTTTTTTGTACCTCAACCGTCTCTTATGCCTAGTTTTTTGTTTTCACTTTTGTAGGCATATTTATTTTCAATTTTCTTTCATAAAACTAAAAAATATCCAGCCTAATTCAAGAAAAAACAATAACCAAATACGTTTCTTAGGTTACTGTTATGTGTTATAATACAAACATTTAGTAGCAGCTCATGTTAAAAAATGTAACTTTAATTATAAAATATTACTTTGGCATAATAAAATATTCCTCAATAAATTTTAGGAAAAAAATATCATTTCTTTTCATAAAAAATAAGCAAAGATTACTTTGACATAATTAAATATTCCTCAGTAAGTTTTAGAAAAAATATATATTTCTTACTTTTTATGAAAAAAACCCCAAAAGACTATTTTTTAATGGTATTGGTAACTGAATATGGCAACCAATTAGGCAAATATGATTGTTTACAATTCTCGATCAATCGATCGAGTTATTCATAAGTTTTCTAAATAAAAACGCCAAAAAGTTTAAAAGAAGCATTTCGTTTATTAATAAGAATTTTTTTTCAATCTGACTATTCAGATATTATATTAATCATATATTTTAGAAGCTGTAATAATAACTTAATAGTTAACGGCGCTGCTATGCGGCTCTTCGATGAAAATACAGTAAATCTTGGTTCGTTTTCGGAGGTACTTGGCCGCTAGGAAATCTTGTTTATCGCACATTCATACAGCCAAAGGTAATATAGATTTTAATTAATTAAAAATAGAAAAAGTTATTTTTGAAACTTCAAACCTATGAAAGGGGATGAATTGGAGCATTCTGAATCGTTTAGTAAAAACCGCTTCCAGATTCATGGTCTAGTAATGGCTGTAGGTCACTTCAAAAATTTGTTCGAAATTTGACTAAAACTGCTCGAAAGATTTCATTTTCGAAAATTTCATTAATTTTTTTCTCCGCTGTTTTTGACTCTAGAATAACCAATTTTTTTTTTATTTAAAGTAATCCACAAAATCCTTCTACTGTATTTTTTTTATTGTTCGACGAAGTTTAGTTTGCCTAGCAGAAAATAAAATCAATTTCGCTGTTAACATAGCGAAATGTTTTCTGTATATATACATAACTGCCGTTTAGCCCTTGGCGTCATTTTGAGATTGGCGGGCGGAACGACCGTTCCGTCTGATAACTAAACTATAACCAACGCCTATTCCTGGGCTCTCGGCATTCGACGCCAAACCTCCCAATCTCCATTGACGACGTCGTATTTCTGATTCAGTACAGCGCAGTGCTTGAGATGGTCGCCATCGATCCAATAATTTTTATTGCGTCCTACGCCAGCTCTGCAGCCTAGTCAAGCCAGTGGAGAGTGAAGGTAGAAAGTGAAGGTAGAATCTCAGTAATTTATTTCCGGTAGTAAAGCGAAAGAATGCAACAGCATTGGTTCTCTCTTCAGGTGTCTCAAAATAGACTTGGCTGTGGTTATGACTTTCCATTGCTTACCAAGACTTTCGTATCTTTGGGCCATTACAGAAGACGTGTTGACAGGTGGATAATCATATGCCGCGCTTTGTTATGCAAATTGCTCCCCTTGTCCGACTTTTTTGTCAGAATTTTCGTTGCCAGGGATTGCGACTTGTGTTGGGACATATAGTTGTATTGCTGTCGTGATCCTCTAGGACATATCCTGGAAGAAAGGATGTGCAGTAGCATCTGTTGCCCTAACTCTAGCTCCGAAAAGGCGCCACCTCTCAATCAACCTCCGCTGAAAGGGAGGGGCAATTTTATCCAGACAACATGCATCAATTGTAACACTCATAAAAATTTTCTTAAAATGCAGACCAGCAGTTTTTAGAGCTTATGCGTGACTAATAAGTCACATTGTAAGACATAAAAACGTAAACATTTTAAAATATTTTCTAAATTTTCACACAGCGGTTTAAATTGAGTGTTGTCGTAAGTATAAATCTTTGAAAGGAAAAAAATCGTACTAGATTCTAATGAATTTTTTTATTATATTACTTATTAATCATTTAAGTATCATCGAATCTACTGATGTATTAGGCCAGTTAAAAGGACCGCTGCGCAAAAGCAGAACTTCCAGACCTAAAAATGGCATTCTCCGGATGCAATCAAACCCTTGGCATTGTTTCCCTCGTCCTCATCCACCAAAGACCCCCCCCTGACAAAGTCGGTCATTCCTTATCGGCCAATCCGATCAAGATCCTGCATTGCCGAATTCCATCCATTCGTCGAGAGGGGGAACGGGGGACACATCCATTCTGCTCGGAGGGGGTCACCCATGTCAGTCGTGATAGTCAGCACATCCCATTTTTATATCATTTTCCGGGGGGACACTAGATGAGGCCTTTTGTTTTATTCTTGCTTGAGGGGCATTTCTTTTAAGCCGAATGATACTCATATTTTACAATCGGGGACATTTATTACATGCGAGTGAAAAGAAATCTGGCTCTTAATGTCTAGATGATGTTATGCTAATAAAATTCATAATTGATGGGGCACCAAAAAGCTAAGTACGCGTCGTACGAGTTCTGCATCCTGAATCCTAGAGATAAAGTAAGAGTCACTGTTAGACGGCAAAACACACAAAGGAAGCTATCATTTCATTACTACAATAACAGCAACTAAAATGTAGTAATGTATCCGTATTTTAGTGAAATTTCTTGACAAAAGGGGGGTGGTATATTAGCTTGGAAGTATCTTATAGGTCGGAAGGAGGAAAGCTGCCCCCCAACAATTTTGCAGAGGGCTTCATCTTGAGCGCCGTGAAACTCCCAAACTTTTGCTCTTAATTTTTTCACAATGAACTTCATTAGTTGTTAACTGGATTACTGGTGGGAACTAGCGGCGCCATCTGCTGGTGTTCTTTCCTTTTTTGTGAGGTTCCCACATTGGTCCTTCCCCCTAGAATATTATCAGACATTGAACTCGATAAATGGTACTATACCATTTCCAGCCAGAATGTAAGCGACTCTCTTCGCCTATAATTCACTGGGTTTTCTACGAAAATGGGGGAACATCGCTTATCTAATCCTAGCGCGCTTGAGGTTTACACTCAAAACAGTTAGTATTTCCCCATGTAAGGTGGGGAAAAAACACGCTCCCGCCGTTTCAGAGAAAACCGCATGCGGGGAAGGGGAGGAAAATGTTTTCCAAGCTTGCATTCAAGATATACCTACTATAACAGCTAATAATTGACGTTTTATTACTTTGAGAAACTTCACTGATATCGCTTTTAATTATAAATATTTCATTGCATTCCCATTTTTTTTGTTTATTTACTATTTACTTTTACATTCCTGTTTGAAACTAGCTAGTCTAATACTGAAAGAATTTTTTTAGAAAATGCATAGTATGTAGCAAGGCATTCACATAATAGATATTTCTATCTTTCTGCCCGAACTCCCCGTAAACATAATTTTTGTGTGCAACTCATTGTTTAGCAAAACTGAAAAGGATCAACGAAAAGGAGTTAATTTAAACTTGGAATAAAGCTGACAAAAGTCGTGTTTTTAGATAGTTAGGAGGGGGGACTCTGCGCAGGCATATTCTATAAACTTCTGAAAATAAAAGCTAGTAAGCAAAAACAAAATAAATTTAGTAACATGAACGAAGACGTATGGGACAGTGTGGACAATTTTTAACAAACTGGACGACTTAGCGGAGATGTTGTAATATCGGCTTTTTAAATCACTGTAGTAGTTGTTAACCAAATTACTGGTAAATTTGCAGCGCCGTCTGCTGGCATTCTTTTCGTGATTTTCTTATCGTAATTTTTTTAATACAAAAAAACAGTTCTGAACACAAATGAGTAACTGGTGCTAATATCTATCAATGTAGCGAACTTGTTACTACATACTTGTAACTATTTGAATTCGACAGATTTGATTTAAATGGCGACAACAAGTAATAAGTAACCAGATTTCTATTTCTTTATTTCTCAAATAACTTAAATATCAATGGTTAAAGTCAGTAAGGAGAAAAATTCTAAGTTATGGGGCACACTACGTCCGAAATGTGTCTTTCTAAATTTATGTCCATTTGTGTTTTTAAATGTATAACCACTTCTAATGAACCCTCATTTCTCTCCCATGGTCCAAGCACCTCAAGTGTGTGGTCTGTGTGCAGGCTATTGTGGGCGTGGCCCCCTTAATTGTTTCTCCGGCCAATTTGGCGAGCAAAGGGTTGCTGCCTCCATTCAATTACCGCGGCGGCGAAGGCGACAGAGTGAGTAATGCTTGTTGGTTTGGGCGAGAGTCGAAATGGATTTCAACCAACAACAATTTGTCATCCGAGGTTGGGGCAAGAGAGAAATGCTTGGCGTTCAAGGGAACTGAAGCCAAATGAAGGCCGCCAAAACGAACATTTACAATACACTTTAAATGTGATTTCAACACGCATTGGTTGTTGTTAAAATTAGGATGATAGGTTTTAGGACTCTTAGAAATTACAATTTGCATACAGTTTAGTTGCATTGTATAATCTTAAGATACCTGAATTCTAGCACTATCTTTCGATCTTCCTTGATGGATAAGCGTGTTGTTTCTCATCCCCACTGGTCTAGCGGAGCTAGCGCTGGACCAGTGGGATGAGAAACAACAAAACCGTTGTTGTACGTATTACAGCTTGATTGGCTTCTGAAAATAGCGCCAAATAATTATCTAAGCTTTTATTTGGCGTTGGTTTGGTTCCCTTGCTAAGGCGATGAAGGGCTTCACTTTAAAAATAGGTTTTTTCACTGAGTTTTAGCAAGACAACACCTTTATCTTATTCCTTTCTCCATGCCCGATGTTTGAAGGGTTGAGGGTCGAGAGAAATAAAAATTTCTAAGAGGCAACCAGTCCTGAATATTTTCGGGGAGGTTTGGACACCGGGTCATCGAGTTGGCATCCAAGCAAATGAAATAAACTCGGGCATCGAACACGATGGAAATCAGTGTTTCGATGGGCAAAAGATGAATGGCTGAAATGGGAGAAAGGATTCTTTTTGCGGTAAATCATTCCTTGCTATATTGGGCTTGAAGGTGAAAATTGCTTTCCTTCTGTTTAACATTTCAAAAATAGTTTTCTATTATCGGAAATTAACATTGAATTTTTAATGCTATATTTAAAAATGTCAAAAAAAGTAATCTCGACACTCACGTATATGCAAAAAGCAACCCGAACTATATTTTGCAAAGCATTGATGCAATTTAGTCATTCAGTTACTTTTCAGCTTAAAGCTCAACGTACAACGCCAATTTATTTTGTCGAATCTCATCTTCTCTCAATTTCCGCTGCTGTTTGATAAAAGTCATTTGACTGTGGTTCAAAATTTTTAGACCCTTCTCGATTGACTTATGTGTTATTCCATAGTGCAAAAAAGAAAAAAAAAATCCTAATCAGTCGGGTAGGGGTACGGTTGGTACATGACTACATGTACATTCTATTCCGGCTTGATCCGGGACCCGCTTATAAGCCTTCGTCGATTAAGACAGATACAGAAATAATTTTTTTACTGGCACAGAGAGAGGAAATAATACACCCAGGGCGAAGGTTAAAATTGAACCCGTACCCGTTACAGCGCGCAGATTTCTAGCTTAATGGTCTGCGATCCAAACCATTAGGCCATCCGGGCACCATCCTAATCAGTATTCTTCTTCTTCGGCACTACAGCCTAGGACTGGCCAGGGCCGTCTCAACGAGTTTATGCCATCTTTTCCTATCGGAAACAATTGATCTCCATTTAAAATTGACCTCCATAGTAAAAAGTTTAACAGGCATGACACCAGAAACCTGCCCTGCAAACTAAAGTATGTTTTGCAATGAATTCTTTGTAAAATAATTATTTAATATTTGCTGAAGGGTATTTTTTGTGCTATGAATGCACCCAACTGACATTTATTTTTAGTTAATCCCAAATTTAAAAAGAAATCGATGCAAAATGCCTTTTCAATATATTGTTTTATTTTTTTTTTTAAATCGTTCTCTCCCCCCCCGCTCGCCATGAAGTTTGTTAAAAGCAAATACACGGCAGACGCTTTTAGCAGTCTTGATATCTGCATTTTTGAGAAACTTGAACGATTTCTTAAATACTATATTATCGTTTGGTTTATAGCAGGAAAGCTATCATTAAGAGATGCAAATTAAAGTTCGGGGGGTGAGAACTACACTCCACATAAGTCAGCGTGCGTGAACCTATGGAATAAAGAGATGAAGTAGCAGAAAAGTGGGCTGCTTAAGTTTCTTCAAAACTTCTTATCTGTTTGACCCCGCCATTCTGATGCTGTTTCCATTGGATTTATTTTTATTAAATGGAAACAAGTTCAAGCTGTTTCACTTGAGCGCCGTATATTGCAAAGAAACACATAAAACTGTAATTTGTAAATCACTAAAATAAAATACGTCGTTTTCAAAGATTTCAGTAACAGTTTTGAATTTACAGGCAATGCATATTTCGTGGACTCCTAACTGCAAGGCCATCCTTAAAAGGCGATAAAATTACAAGGAAACTGGTATCAAACAACCAAAGACAACAACAAGCATGCATGTCAACTGCTCTTGTAAGTTATATTCAAGGAGCAGGCAGGGCCGGATTTAAAGATTTGCCTCCTGTAGGCTACGATTGTTTTGCCGCCAATGTCATAAAATTATCCCTTTTCGGAGAAAGATAGCTGGTTAAGTGCAAAATCGGGCGGTATGTGCTGTTTAAAATCGATACACCATATTAGAATAAAGGCAAATTTTTTAAACTGTCCTGCCATTTTCTTTCAACTTCGAAATCCGGGAGGAGGGGGTGTAATTGCCCTCGCAGCGACCACGTTTGCTACGAAGTACAGGGTGAGGCAAACAAAACCGGCCCCGATCTAGAGATGGGAATAAGTTGAAGTGGCGAGTTCAGATCTTAGTTCGCATTGTATAAAGACGTCCAATAATGCAAATTTTGTGTCTTGCAATCAATTTAGAATGCTTTGTATTACCAAAAACAAAAAGATCCGATTCTCTAGGTTAGGATAAATAACAACCGAAACAATCAAATAATCACTAAATCTTGATCAGCTCTACTAACCTTGTTTATATTCCATTTTAACTAGCTTCTAAAAGCGTGGCGTAGTTGCTGGCAAATAAGTCGCCAAGCGTTTGTTTGGGCCTAATATTTGAAGGGATCAATAGCTTCAGTAAGCAAACATGTTTTTGTAATGGTTTTAGACTTGGCAACATTTCTGTCGTATTCTTATCTCCACCTCGGGGCCGGTTTTGTTTGCCTCACCCTGTATTACTGCTGTATATACGTTTACGGTTTACGCATTAATGTTTATTTCATTATTTGTTTTCTTTCTTGAAAATATTCGCATCTCTATAATAACTTCTTAATGCCGAATGCCGCTTTGATTGGTAGTACAATTTGCAGCCCCAAAAAATTTGCCGCTCTAGGATACAGCCTACTTAGCCTATTTAGAAATCCGGCCCTGTTAGCAGCCGATATTTGTTTGGGGTTCTGTTGAATATCTCCTATTGCGCCATTGTGCTTGGGCATACTTTTTGGAACTGTGGTCAAATGACGAAGTCGGCACATGTGCGTACACTCAACTCGATCAAATACCGGCACCAACCACAATCTCGACTTTGGCTCATGGTTGATTTAACACATATATCAATTTCTCTATATACGGAGTTTTTTCTTTGGGTTTTGTAACTACGCAATCCCTTATTGGGTGATACTGTAGGAAACAGCATTTGCTCCGAGGATTTGAAAGCCCGATGTCCAACTGTGCGATCTGAAACTAAACATAGATGACCACGTAAGTCTTTCCAGATGGATATACAAGGAGTAAAGCCATTCTTTATCACTTACATAAACTACGCGTGCTAGTGTGGCTACGATTACCCCTCTAGAGACTATATACGTATACGATGTACTAGTTCGTCCTTCTTTTCAGGCTAGCAAGTGCTTTCTGTTTACAAAAATCTGAAAATGAACTGGAATGCACAGACATTCTAATTTCTCTTTGTTCTGAATGCGGGAAACAATGGCAGCTACCGGAAACCGAAAGGAACCTTTTGTGTTCGCATTCTTGAATTATTCTTTTCCTGCCCACCCAGAACCTTATAACAGAATGTTTTCACTGAATATGTGTGAGCCATTGACCTCTTGCAAAATCCACGAGGGTACTTCCAGACACTGTTACATTTTATTTCACAATTTGCATGGGAATGGCGACCCGTGATTTATCGGGTCCGGCCCCCTCCGCGCGCGGAACCAAAGACTCGTAAAGGAAAGGGCGAGGCGAAACGAGGGCCAACATGACGCCCCAAGTCATGTGGCTTGTTTGTAAGACCTCTCACTCAAAATAATGAAATAATATAGGCTAATTTCTACAAATACAGTGGCGTGTGTTTCCTAGCATTGTATAAATTGTGGCAGCGCTTGTGTGGTGCTTGCCGGATTTCCATTCCATCAACATGGGTTCGCATACGAGTCTAGTAGCTAGTTGAGTCGTCTGGTTAAAAAAAAACTTTAAATTAGAGTCGTAGATTGCTTTTTTTTCTATCTAACTCCACTGCACTAACATTTTGGCAAGGCAACAACAACAGTAAAAGTGTGGGGTGGTCAGCATAAATA
Organism: Hylyphantes graminicola; assembly: GCA_023701765.1. Lineage (NCBI taxonomy): Eukaryota > Metazoa > Arthropoda > Arachnida > Araneae > Linyphiidae > Hylyphantes > Hylyphantes graminicola. Next base: position 1,590,362 of record CM043118.1, on the reverse strand, counting down.
CCCAATTCAAGTCCTCGAGACCGAGTAATATATAATTTTGTCGCAGGCGATTCCGTATTGGGGCTGGGCATGCAAAAGGTTTTGGGGTAGACTATATGTCCGGTATTTTACTATGCGAGCCCCGAAAAGACATTTCCCCTCTATCCCTTAGCTTGGGGTTTTCTAGGAAACGGGGAATGTAGCATCTCTTTTTTTAAAAAACCAAAACGCGTTTGAAGATCTGTTCTGTGGTTAGCAATCCGAACAGTTCAAACTCAATTAGGAAAAAAGGTGAAGGCTAAATGTTATGCCAAAGAATCCGTATAAACAATCATCTGAACGAAATATTAATAAGTATGGGTGGCTAGCCCCATGAATGCTACTACGAATTTTATTTATATTACCGCTGAAGAAGATAGCGTTTAATTTTCAAACAAATGCATTATATTTTTGGATTCTTTAACTTACTATTTTTAAAATTAGGAAATTCAATTACATGTTGTTAGTTATACTTCTAAAAAATGCTGTTTTGGTCAATAGCATTGGAGGTTTTGTCATTTGATCGACAAAAATAATATGAACTGAGAGTAACTTTTAAAAAAAATACAAAATTATAAAAGCACCCTTAATAGGATTGTGTCAGTCAATGGGAACGCTCGTTTTTCATTTTCACTGATCATTGATTCATTTTCTATGGCGAGCTTTTCTTTTAACGAATGATTTAAGCAACGAAGCAGCACAGCTAGATAGAGTTGACATTTTAAAAATTTAACGAATAAAATTTATCTTTAAGAAAAACTCATTTTTCGTATACCAAAGCAAAAGTAATTCCAGAATAAAAAAAATGAAAAGCCAAGACCTTTCGAGCGTGTTGCCATTCAGGACGTGAAACAACACCATACCGTACTTTTGCT
>CM043118.1:1382129-1588969 GCA_023701765.1 Hylyphantes graminicola | reverse complement strand
ATTGTAGATGTAGTTGAAGAAACAGAGAAAGATGACAAGTAAGTAGTGTTTTAATGTATGATGTTCTCTAGTTCCGACAAAATTCTACCTGTGTGGGTTTTGTAATCACTAGAGGTAAATTAAATAATAGGTACTCTTGTGTTTTCAACTATGTAGTTGAGAATATAAAATTCTGTTATACAAACTGAAGTACACTATTGATTGTATTCCCTTTTAATAGAATTTATAAGTTCATCACACATTTGTAAGTTAGCTTTTTTTCTGCTCTAGTGCTTCATAAATTCCCTCTGGTTCCGACAAAATCCAATTTGTATTGCTTTTGTAATCACTTGAGGAACATTAAGTAACAGATATTCTTGTGTCTTCAACTATGTTTTTTTAGTTGAATATAGAATTCTGTGGCACACACTTACTCATGCTTAGTTAAATGTAAAAGTTAGCAAGTGTTTCATGTTATCATAATCATACCTAATTCTTGTTTTTTAATTCCTAGGTTACATAAACTCATTCAAGAAATCATGAATGAAAAAGAAAACAAGGTGAGATTTTTACTATTTAAAAATAAATTTACGAATTCAAGTTTTAGTGTTGTGATTAGTTTGTTCATGTTCGTTCTTTCTCCCCAGACAATCGTTTTTGCGGAGACCAAAAGGCGCGTGGACGACCTCACCCGCTACATGCGAAGGCAAGGTTTCCCAGCTATGTGTATCCACGGAAACAAATCTCAACAGGAGAGAGACTGGGTGCTGACAGGTAAGGTCTATATTTCATGTTTATTAGTAATGAATTGAACTTATCAACATGCATTTGATTTAAATGCAGCAAAGACTCTCCTCCATTACTGACAGAATTCGCTTATTTTAGCGAGTCTCCTGTAATCATTGGAGGTACAACAAGTAACAGATTCTCTTGTGTTTTCAACTAGGTAGTTGGGAATATAAAATACTGTAAGACATACCAAGTGTATTTGTATGTTCGATTCTTCTGGTAATTTCAATTCTTTAGTAGGGTAGAGCAGTAATCTTGATTGCTGTTCTAGAATTTATTATTTAGGCAAACTCTCCATTGCTGACAGTATTCTCTTTGAAGTACTGAAATTTTTCGAGGTTTTTTAGCAAGATTCTCTTGTGTCTCAACTTGATAGTTGATAATTCTGAAAACGAAGAGATGTGCTAGGCAGTTTATATTTAGGAACTAAAATTAAAAAGTAGTTTTAATTACGGTTGTTTCCTTTATTTCAGAATTCCGCAATGGATCATCTCCCATTTTGGTGGCTACAGATGTTGCTGCTCGTGGCTTAGGTAAACAATTTCCTTCATTTTTGGCTAATTCACCTCTAATAACATAGATCAGAATCTTATTTTTGTCCTTTTAGTTATGTTTTTCATTGCAGTGAATCGTAATATTCACTGAACTTATTTTATTTAATGCAAACTTTTTAATTTTACAGTAGTTTGAATTAAATATTTTATCTCTTAACAGTTAATCAATTCCTTACTTTAACAAAGTTTTATAAAACATACTATATTTGCTTTTTGAAAAATGCTGAGATCATGCCTTAATTAATATTTTATTTCTTTTTCTTTTTCAGAGGCACATGGATAAAAATTAGTGCCTCTGTTATGAAAAAAATACTATAGTATGTTATACGAAGAACTCTACTATCTTGCTCTTACCAAAAACAAAGTGCAAGACCTTATCCAAAGCCAAGTTACTATCATTTTGGCTAATATTTCTCGATAAAAACAACCTTGGTATTCGGATAAGAAGTGGAGTTGGTTAGTTTGTGAGGAAGTTAGTTAAGTAAAATAAAAAAAAATCTTGAGTCATCCGTCCAGTAATGACAGTACATCGCTAGTGCGGAGGCAAGGTTCTTTATTTAACACAATGCAGAGGTCGTTTCTCTCCCTCTGTATGCGTGTGTTTGGATCCTAGTGTCTTGCCTGTTATCTAGAGGTGATGCTGAGACTTGGTGGAATGGACTTAAGTGACCGGCATTCAGGTTGTAGTATAATTTCTTTTCATATGCATATCCAAAGCGGTGAGGTGTCTTTGGTTATGATAGGTTCAATAACATTTCTGACGAGCAAGGTTGTTAATTTCTGTTAGTAATTTTTTCCATTGATTATTCTGGCTGGCCAATACGTTATCAAAAGAAGTTAAATAAATCTATTACTTTGTTGGCAACCTTGTTAAGTTGTCATTTGGCTTCAATTTTGAAATTTTTAGTTAGAAGAAATTGATACTATGAATGAGATAATGTACTTTCAGGAGTTAAGAAATAACGAAAGGCACCTCACTGTGTTCTTCTCCTGTCTGTGCTTTGTCTACAACTCAATCTCTTTTGTTCCTTGCTAGCTTTGTATAGTGTTTAGAGTTAATATTTGGCAATAAACCTTTATTTAACTTTTATTGCTTTGTTTCTATACTTTGGTGGGTGCTCTGTGTATATACCTTCTTTACTTTTGTGTTTAGTTTACTGTAGGCCATTTAATGTGACGCCTTGTGTGACCGCTGATAGTTAGACCTAAATTTTAAAGAAATGGTTTGCTTTTGTAGTTATTTAGATATTGGTAGCTTAACTCATCTAAAGCTTCTTACAAAGGTGTCACGAATGGTCTACTGTGCCACTATTGTGCCTACCCTTTACTAATTTTTTGCATTTGGCTATACAGATGTGGATGACGTTAAGTTCGTGATAAACGTTGACTTCCCCAATTGCTCTGAGGACTACATCCACAGAATTGGGCGAACGGCAAGGTCCAACAACACTGGAACTGCCTACACCTTCTTCACCTTTGGCAACATGAAGCAAGCCAAAGACCTGGTGGACGTGCTGACTGAAGCCAACCAGACAATCAACCCAAAATTGATGCACCTTGTGGAGATGTCCAAGTCCTTTGGCAGGGGAGGAGGTGAGTGTTTAGACTTTTTGTTACAGGGTTGGGTTTTTACCGGTAAAAACTAGTTTTTACCAAGACGTGGTAAAAACTTGGTATTTACCGGTAAAAACCAGGTTTTTACCGGGAAAAACCAATTTACTTTGTATGCTTAAAAACAAATATTTTCCAATACGTATATAATTTACGCTTATTATATGTAGACACACATGTGTGTATAATTGGACATGTTTCCTAGTAAATAGAAATGATATGATCTATATTGTTATCAAAAGATTGCATTTTTGGCCAAGACTTGGAGGACATTACACATTTCAGCATTCTGTAACTATTAATCAGTTGGATGAATCTATGTTCTGGATTCAAAACTAAGTCATTCAAATAATTAGAGAAGAACACATGCAGAATGTAAAAAATAGTAAGGTGTTCTTGATGCTTTTTTTTTTCTTCCTCTTGTGGTATGAATATTTTTGGAAAAAAATAATATATAGTAATTTGTATAGAATATTCGTTCTTCAAACACATCCATGCCATAATAAAGAAAACTAGAATTCATCATTATCAATAAGAACATAAATTATTGATTTATCTTTTTTATTAATAAATATAATGTTATTTCAGAAGGTGGGAAAACATGTTTTTTTTATCCAAGGGTGGGAAAAACATGCTTTTTACCAAGAGTGGTAAAAACCATGGTAAAAACATGTTTTTACCAAGGCGGTAAAAACCATGGTAAATACCGGTAAAAACCGTACATGGTAAATACCGTGCCAACCCTGTTTTGTTAGCATAGTTCAAGTTCTGGAATCAGAGATGAAAATTGTTTATTAGTAAGATCTTAATGACAAAGCCATTAAAATTGTTTTTCTCTTCCATCCTGTTGCAAAGCAAATAAGGTGTGAAATTATTGTGTTGTATTGTAATCTTTGTCTAATATTTTGTGTTGCAATTTTTAGGCAACAGGAGATGGGGTGGCCGCAACACCGGCGGACGATCCTTTGGGGGCCAGAGAAACAACAACTATGGGGGCGGCGGCAGGTTTGAGAGCAGGGACAACAAATACAGCAATAACAAATACGAAGGTAACAGTGGTCGGTCCAACACCTATAACAGCGGTGGCTCTGGGGGGCAACAGCAGTATAACAACTCCAGGAGTGGCCCTTCTACTTTTGGTGGCCACCACCAGGGTGCGTCTGGATATCAGCGGCTGTCGGGATTCGCTGCAGCTGGCGGGCCTCCCCAGCATTCAGCCGGCTACCCCCCCTCTGCCCAAGCCACGGCTGCACCCAACACTAACTATTACTGATGATTATTCTGTGATACCGTGTGGATATATTCTCATTCCTGTTTGTTTTGGTGTATAATGTTTCAACAGCAACTGCTAGCTTTTTTTTCTTCCTATTATTGTGATATTCAGTTGCTTCTTTTCATTTATTATTGTGCTTTACTTATCTAACTTAAATGTTGGTGTGATCAAATGACACAATTTAAAAGTAGGATGAGTTTACAGCCTCCCGCAGGTTTGATCTGAAAGATGTGTCAAGGGAACAATTTTAGTTTTTTGCAAGGCTGCCTCCTGTACTGCTTCTTTCATTCTTTGTATCTAAAATATTTTGCACTTTTTTAATAGGCAAAAAAAAAAAAAAATTAAATTCGGCAATATAACAGATGACAGCCACACCTCAGTCGCTGTTTCCTTGTTTTGTTTAACTGAGTAAAAATGCTGTTGTGATGCATGAATTTTTAAAAGTATTTTAGATATTGATTTTATGAGTCTCGGCTTTGTTTTGCTTGTCCTAATAGTTTTGTGTGTTTATCTCACTAGGCAATGGGACGCGCAAGACGTTCGTGTGAAATCCTGGTAAAATGGCGGCAGTTTGGGGGTTCCATAGGTCATCCTGGCATACAGATTAATAAACTGTGTGTGCATTTGTACAGTTCACATGGAGAAATTCCTTTTCTAAAAAAATAAAAAGATGGGCACTTCTGTGTGTTATTAAGTTTCTTTGTATATTTTGTTTCCTTATTTTTCTATGTAATGTCCTTTAGATGCCAACAAGTCTTCAATATCATTGTTTCACAGATATGTATGGACAGTATTATATAACACACAGACATGCTTGTCTTGCATTCAGTTTTGGACAATAGAATAAAAATCAAATTTCTCACACACAGTTAAATAGTATGCTTTTTATTTTCTTCCCACTATGTTTCCTACTTGTAGGGATCACACAAGCATTTAGGTGCAATCAAAATTGAGTACCATTTGTACATATAACCTCAGTTTTTGTTCATACATGAAAATATTGTATTCTATCTTAAGTTATTAGGTGCACTGTTCTGAAAGCTTTCTGAAAAGTGCTTGGAGCTGTCTTATTTAATAAACACTGTTTTAAAGAAGTTTGCTGTGTTGTTTTTAAAGCATTGAATTTTTGTTAAGCATGCACTATATTTTATGAGGATTGATTTTAAACTGTATATAGACAAGCTGAACTGCCTTGAAATAGAGCAGCTTTTCAAGAAATAATCCTCTGTAAGGAGTATAACTCGGTAACATGATTAAAAATGTATCTGTGGCTTGCTTCTAACAGGGCCAATGTCATCAACTAACATTTTTGACTAGGGCCATTTTAGAACCAAGCCACAGATTGATATATGGGTAAATATGTTCGAGGTGGGTGAGACTATATTTGATTCTGAACTTGTCCAATGTCCGTCTTTTACATTTGATTTTACAGAAAGTGAGTGAAGCTAAAAAACATTTTTTTCGAGTTTAATTGAAAAAAATCTTGCATTAATTTTTTTCTTTTCAATTTTATACATTTTTATGAATGAAGTAAATTTTAAACTTCTATATTGGACTTTTTATTTTATCAAAAATTAAACCAATTTAATATACATCTTTCTCATTTGCAAAAAGAACTGAAATATTTCATGTCACCGATAAGCGAAACTATCCCCTTCGGAACAGAATGGGTTCAATTGTCAAGCCTCTTAATTTGGAGGCGTGGTGGTTACAGTTCATTTTCCCCCTTCTGGAATCGCATTTTATTTTGGATAATACAATATTTTCTTGCCTTACTATGGGGCTGGGAAGCCCAGTCGTCGGTTAGGCGTATGGGTTGATCGTAAATAGGTCCCAGGTTAGGGTCCGGGCCATGATATCTGCCGCCCTATAAACGGCCTCTGCAGCCCAAAAATATCTCGCGGATAATACCCCGGAGATGGAGGGTGTGTGGTGTTAAATATTTTTAATGCTGCGTACGATGTCGCCCTTAGAAGTTGCATTGGGTTCCTACTGGCAAAGCTCCTTCTACACCAAGTTAGGACACACCATACATTCGATCGGAGCCAAGGTTTTTCCCGCTAGAGGCGCTGCGATACGCTGAAGGCCGAAAATGACGAAAAAGCGTTATGTTCCGGGCTGCAAATTTGGATATAAAACTTAAATTAACTGTCGATTTTCCTTGTTTAAAGCACCTAATAATGAAGAGGATCTTAAATTGCGGCAAAAGAATATCCCTAGGAAGGATCGTCTGCTGAAAAGTACCGAAATGGTGATTTTTTAAGGGGAAGTCAAACACCTCTCTTCCCTTTTCACTTCCCTTGTTAAGTCTATGGGACAGTTTTTAATGCTCACTGACTTTTTCCCGCTAGAGGCGCTGCGATACGCTGAAGGCCGAAAATGCACCGAACCAGTTGAGCCACTCTCTCCCATAGACATCCAGCGTTATGGCCCAACTTGGTGTAGAAGGAGCTTTGCTACTGGTATGTCGGCTTGTCGCTTGACTGTTATGACGCTCGTCGCCAATAGCCCTCGTAAATCTCTAGTATGACGATAATTCAAACCTACCTTACCTTACTCAGGGTGGTAACAAAATCAGGGAATTTTTTTTGAAATCATGGAAATGTCAGGGAACTTTTTTTTTCTAGGATTTTGTGACCACCCCCTGTTACTACACTGCTCAAAAGAATAAGAGGAATGCATTGTTAGATGGAAGAATCATGTCTCTTGAAGGTTTAAATAATGTTGTATATTAAATAAAAGAAAATAAGAAAAACAGGGAAAAACAAAATTCACTTTATGAAATTCTTCATTAACCCTTAAATCTTCACGCTTGCATTCTTGGATGTTTAAAAGTTATGATTTAAAATTCCCCCCTCCCCCTTAAATTTTATTGGAACAGCTTAGAATTTTTTCCCATATTTTTTACCATTTCATTCTGGATGCATAATGAATCTAATTCACAAATTTTAGATTTCACGAATAAAAAATAAAACGATGGAACAGAAAGATTAATAAAAGTACGTTAAGTGCTTCACTAATTGTTTTGGGCAGTGTAAATCTGGAATGAATGTTGTGTTCAAACTTCTGTCGTTAGAACTGAAGCTTTTTTTTTTGTGAATCAATTACTGTTTCGCGATTTTGCTTAATTTCTCCGTATAAGTTATAACGCGAAATATCATGTCAACCGAAGGTTTCCAACGACGTGCTAATGTTTTGGTAATGCTTTGCACCCTTGCGATTAAAGGCGATAAAGATTGATAAATAGCAGGAATGAAAGCAAATAGCAGACGATGAAAACGCACTCTCTGAGAGAAAACAAAACAACCCAAGAAATTAAAACAAGAAGCGGTTGCGTTGTGTGCCTATTCAGGTGTCGGCTCGTCACTTGACTGTGGCTCTAAAATGCGACGCCCGTCAACAGTAGCTCTAGTGCGACGATAATTCAAATCAAATCTAACCTCCCTCCGAAACAAGAAGCTACTCATCAGGTTTGGGGCAATAGCGCACGGTTTTACCGTCTTCATTGTCTCTCCGTGTGTGGCAGCCACTTCTCGACCTTAAACACTTTTATTCAAACCAACAAAATAATGCGTTCCTCTGTGAGTGGGCATTTTTGAAGCATTGCAACCACTCAACTTCATGACTTTCTTTGGAAGGCCAAATGAAATCAAAACACATGCGAAAAATTATTGAAAAATACCAATTTTAAATTTTTATTCATTTAACAAAAATAAATGGTATTATGCTTCGTCACGTAAGGTATGAAAATAGTTAAGCTGTTGTTTGACTTGAAATTTACAAAATTTGATTTTTATTTGCGTTCTATTTTTTAAGAAATATCACATAACGCAATATATAAGGAACAGTTATGTAATATGGTAAAAATCATAGATATCATGGTAAAAATGCAAATAAAACATTTATTTCATGGCAAAGAGATAAAAAGTAGTAATAATTAAAGTCCTTTTAAAAAAAGTAAATTACATAGTGTTGTGGAGGTCCTGCTCATATTAGGTTCTGCCGGTCGAATGAGTGATGTAGTTGGTAAATTCCTATAAAATAAAGAAGTACTACAAAATTTTGCCAAAAGTCGGTATTTTGGCGAATTTTTTCGCAACCATGTTGAGAAAATTGATAAAAGTAAATCCCTGAAGTTGTAATTATGAAAAATAACCAATTTTGAGAATAGTTGCCAAAAAAATTCTTTATCGCCAAATATGAAAAAATGGCGCCAAGGGTGATCGTATAGTTAATCAAATCCAGCTATGGAATGATTAATCAAAGAAAAAGTTAATACATAAAGCATTACTTCTCCACACTTGTTTTGCATAAGGAAGAATATAAAACATTTTAAAATCATTTGACAATTTCATGGTACAATAATTTAGGGTTAAAGTATTTGTAAAACAAATGATTTTGATTTCTTCTTAAATTTATCCAATCTTTTTTGAAAGAGGGGAAACTTGTTATCTTTAGAGGGTAAAAACATGTTCATTGGCTGAAAAATCTCAATTTTTTGTCGTAAATGTAGCTTAGCACATTCTTTCACTAAGCTCTTCATTTGTGTTTACAACTTTCGAGTTTTCTTAATTCAAATTTTGTTTCAAATTTGGGATGCGATTTATGGAGTCGCGAAAAATTGCTAGCTTAAGTCATAAATTTGGGACTTTTCATTTTTGGTAGAGACCCTGAACCTGTGGATGCATCTAAAGAGCAATAATTATTATGATTAATTTGGGCTCAACCAATGACAATTATTAACTGAATATTCAAAAATGAAATCAGCCAATATAGGTTACAATATTCTGTTACCTCATGTGTAAACAATAAAAATATGATTTTAGTACCCTCTACTATTTTTTAAAATTTAGGATATGTTCGTTCGTTTAATAATTGGGAGTTTGGCAGGAGGGGTTAGACGCAGGGTTGGATAATATAGACGAACGCGCGAACGCCGTTTGCAGAAAATATTTTACTCTTGCAGAAAATTTCAGGTTATTAAAAAAAAATTATCAGTTTCAATATTTAAATATATATATATATATATATATATATATATATATATATATATATATATATATATAGTACAAATAAAACAAACAAGTAATTAAAAGGCATATAGAATAAATGAAAAGGGAGGCAATGTAAAATATATATATATATATATATATATATATATTATATATATATATATATATATATATATATATATATATATATATATATATATATATATATATATATGACTTTTGCTCATAGAGATTACACAATTTATGTTTTTACAATGTATAATAATTCCATGATAGCCTACAGGTTAAAAAAGTTAATTATTATTAATATTTTTTGCAGCAAATTTTTACTTCAAATCTTGTGCCCGCAGCAAGTTTTTTTAACTCGTCATTTTATCTAACTCTCTAACTCTGGTTAGACGAACGAAATGTCTCTTGCTCAGGCTCTCGTTATTTTTAAACTTCCAAGTAACAAAATAACTTATAATTATGGAACATTTATTCAATGTATGAAAACTTGGTCGACCACATGAAAAGCAAAATCACCTTTCCTAAATGATAGCCCTGATTTATAGAACCATTAATATGTTACTGGGATATTTCTGTAGCAGGACAGGGGCTGAGGAGCCCAGTCGGTAAGGCAGGTTCGGGTCTGGGCCTCATCAAAATAACTGCCGACCTATAAACGGCCCGTGCAGCCAAAAATTGAACGCGAATATCACCCCATGCAGAGGAAGTGCACGTTAAATACGCTTCAAAGTCCCAAGCTGCGTACAATGTTATCCTTAACTACATATAAGAGTGCCTACTCAGGTGTCGATTCGTCACTTGACTGTGGCTCTAAATTACGACGCCCTTTGCCAATAGCCCTCGTGTGGCTCTAGTTTGACAATAATTCAAACCTATTTATCTGTTACAGGACAATACAATATCAAGGATCTTTTGAAAGTTTTGAGACATGACAGTAGAATAATATTATAAATTCTATGCACTAAGTTATGTTCTTAACACCTACAACCCCAAACCAAAAATATTTTTCAGCTGGAACTTTATATTTATATTTTTGCTGGGTAACTTTCTGTACTTTGCAATCGTTAACAAAAGTTTGCTGCACAGAGATTTATGATACTTGTGTGCTCTTTTGAGTACTTAAAACTATTTTAATCATTTTTCTGTTTTTATAATTTTACAGCATCAGGATATGGAGCTCCCCGATAGATTTGTGTAAAGTTTCACCTGCATTTAGCAAACTACTAGCCTTACAAACCAGGTAAGTAACTTTTGGTATTATTCTAATTTGTTTGTCGATATCATGAATTCCTTTGTGCTGAATCCCTAGTTTTAAGTGTTCTCGATATTCCTGAAAAAGTTAAATTCTGTCCAAGTTAATGAAGCCCCTCTCCATTTCTTTAAGAATGAGGTGCTAATTTTCTATGCCAAATGGCTAGTTTGATGATGAAATTCAAGTTTACAACCCATGTTAAGTTGTACAAGTTTAAACACTTTGAACCTACATCATTGGGTTGTGCACCTGCATAACCAAATTGTTCAACTTAGTTTGGGTCTTATAACCTAAACGCCACCCTGGTTGTGATTAGTTAAGACCCTTTGTAAAGTTGTTTAATTTTTGTTGTTAAATTTTTAATTATTTATTATGTAAAAACACTCAGCTGTTTGGTTTCATTCAAATCATTTTCTAAACACTTTAAAAAAAGTCAGAACTTTTTAAAAATCATCTGTAATTACATCAGTTCACATTGTTCATCTTTATCTACCGAACCACATTCGAGTTACTGAGGCGGTTTTAATAAGGTTCAATTCCCCCATCATGCAAACAATTTTTCAGAAATGTTGTTTAAGGCTTGAGTAAACCACCATACAAACAACTATACAACAACAATAAACAACTATTATTTTAAAATTTACCTATAAAATATAATTTTTACACGTTTGAAAATCTTAGTGCCATTTTTAACAACATTACAACTTTTGTCATTTAACTTTTTGTCATTTAGCATTTAATGTTGCCCAAATTAGACAAACAATTTGTGTGTGTTCAATAATTGTTTATTTTTTTTTGTTTATTTGCAAAAAATGCCTTTAGAATATTGTATTGTAAAGCATAATTTTAATAAAAGAAAATTAATAGTTTTTGAGTTACAAATAGTTTCGTTTTTAATTTTCAGAAAGTATCGAGGGCAAGGTCTGTTCTACGATGAAGACAGTGACTCTCCCGATCCTAGAAACCGAAGACCAGGAAGATTTCCCACAGATGATGACGAGGATGCCCAATATAACCAAAGTTACCGCTCCAATCGAAATGACTATCGAAGCAACAGGAATTATGGGGACAACTACCGATCTCGGCGGAATGATTTCCAAAATAACAGGGACTATGAAGGGGATGAAGACAATTTCGGCAGACCAAGGAGTTACTCCAGAGGTTTAAATCGCCAAGACTATGGCTCACGGAACCGTAATTCGTCGTATGGGTCAGGCGGCGGTCTGAAGTATAGAGATAGTTTTCAACAGCTTAGAAAGCCAACAATAGATTTTAAAGATCTGCCACCGGTTAATAAGGATTTTTATGTTGAGCATCCGGATGTGTCTGCACGTTCAGCTGTAAGTATGGTTGTGCCCATTCTGCTCATATTTCTCGAGTCTGCTGAATTGGCATGGTTTACAACCCTTTTTATTGTTTTTAAATTTTGACCTTCTGAAGAGTTTGGAAATGGGTAAAAATGGATGTTTTTTCTGCTATATTTTGTTTTAAAACTCTATATTTGTTTGCAATTCATTTTTTGTAATCACAAAATGATTTCTAAATGGGAAAAAAAGTAAGCACCAAAATGTGTGTTTATTGCTAGAAAATGAGTGCACAAAATACAGAAAACACCGGGTCTAACACTCAGAGAGTTGAAACACTTGGTTACAGTCCACTGAGCCGAATAAGACTCAGCCGAATGCTCTAAACCGCAAAATCTCGCCAAATTTCATGGCAACATATTCACCATTATGGCGATAATGTTTTCAACATAGATTTTTCTTTTGCTATCCAGCACTTCAAGATGGCTAACAATTTGGCTGGTTTATCGCTCGAAAATAGCAAGGGTGTTTAAGAAACCAAAGCACCAGATACGGCCCCTCCGAAGTAGCTTTTCACGAAGGGGCTGGGGAGTGTTACTGAAGAGAGCGGTTGTCACAATGATTTATTGGCTCTGCGGGTGGTCAGTGTCCACTGTTCAAGCAAAGCGATTTGGTTGCTAAAATCGAATGTTGCCATGCGTGTACAAATAAATAATTCTTATTCATTTTTTAGTTTAATTAACGTAGAATTAGAGGCTAATATGTCTATACTAAGTTAATCGTCTAATTTTCAACTACTGTTTTTATATTAGCAGTGCATCTACAATATTACTACGTGATTTAGATATAGGTTCATGAAAACCTTTTTTTTTCATGACAATAAGGGTGTGATGTAGATCAGTCATGGGGTCTTGTCTCATCATGATGTACTAAACTTTTGAAAATTAAACAAAAGTTTTAGTTCCAAAAGCAAAAGTTTTAACATAAAAATACCTTATGATAATAGGTTAGTTGGTTAGTTTAGTATGAATATCATCGCACTAGAGTTACAGTAGGGCTATTGGCGACAGGCCTCATAATTTAGAACCACGGTCAAGTGAAGAGACGACACCTGAGTAGTGACCCAACGAAACCGTTTAGGACGACATCATAAGCAGCGTTGAGACATTGTCATATTTTACGTACACTACCTCTACACGAAGTAGTATTTGTCGAACACTTATGGCTTATAGGTCGGTAATTATTTAGGTGTTTGGGTCAAAAATTTCGAATTTCTGTTTTTCTTTTTTCTTTTGATTATCCCCTTAAATTTATATTTTCAATCAATAATAGTTTTGTTGCAAGGATAAAACTTTATTTTGAAAGGAACCGTTCCGTTTTTCTTGCAACAAATACACGATAATTACTAAAAAGGATTAAGCGCATAAAATATTTATTGTTGCAAAATCAGCAATTAGTTTATAGGTTAACATTAAAACGAAGCGCAGCTGTACTTAACCTTGCTTAGATTATTATTCCGATTAGTATATATATAAATTAGCTGGTAATATTGTCTAGTTGTAGTAAATTATTAATAGATATTGCTATTTAATTAGTAGTTGCTAACCAATTAGTAACTTAATCAATAATATTGCTACCATATAACTACTTATTTGTACCATTTTCTTTTATTGGTGACTTGCTGATTTAAAATTATCATTCAACAAAAACACATTTTAATGAATGTATAGCATTTTTTTTAGAGGAATGTAATAAAAAACCGTTACACAAAATTTAACTCTCTATTGCATACTGTTGCAATGTGGAAATATACACGTTAATCCGTTTTAATGATTTAAAATATTGTTGATGTTCATACGAATCAAATTCCAGGGAAAAGAGCTTTTCAAACAAATTACTTTCAAGTTCGACACAAGTACATATCAGGGAAATTTCCTTTGAAATGACCTGTTAAATAACTGACTGCCTTACATTGGAGCGATTTCTCGAAAAGTTATTTCGATATAATCCTATATTGTCCTCCCATTATGAAATGTCGCATTTTTTAACTTGTATTTCTAAAAAAAATGAATATTTAAAAAATATATGTTTAGCATATCGGATTAAAAAGCATACAAATTTTCTACAGCTGTTTTAAAGACTTCATAGTGTTGCCGAATTCATCCAATTTGCGGCGTTCTGAGGGTCGATGGGGCATGTTTCACGTCTTGAGTGGCAACAGTTGCACAGGAATGAAAATAGTAATAAGAAGCCAAATAGTATATGTATTTCTGGGCTACACATGCATGATTTTTAAGGTTTTAATGAAAATATATATGAGTTATAAACCAAGCATTATGTCAAACAACAAGTGAACATAAACCAAAAATTTGACGTATTTAGTTAAATCGGTACCTTCTACCTTGTAAGGAAAATGTTGTGTGTACACGAAAATTTATTGTGCAAGTTACTTTACATAATTAAATCGCATCAAAATACAATTATAAATGTTAAAGAATCTTTCTAAATTGTAAAATGGGTTTCATTTGACCAAAATTAACATATTTATAATGCACAGAAACTAAATTTAAATAAACTAAGATTTTTTAAAAATAAAATTGAAATAAAAAGCTAGAGAACGTATTTTAATTTTTTCGTAGCCTTTATAAATTGTATAAGTATGGTTAACGTTTTTAAATTTGTTTCAAGTAATTTGGTTAACCCATTAACGATGGTTTGTAAACACCGTTAGCACCCCTTTTTCCATTTGAAAACGCTGATTTTAAGTTTTCTAAATTTGTTTTTTGTGTCAATTAGTTTGCCCCAAATTAATTTCCCAACAATGTTCTTTACTTGTCGTATGGTTTGTTAACTTTAAACATAAAATTCCTTTTCGTGTGGCAACTTTTTTTACCAATCGTACTTGATGTGTTTAACAGAAATGGAGTTGTCATGTGCCAAGTTACAAATACATGTGACTTAACCATTTGGTCTTGCATTGAAAAAATCCTGCCTCTTCAATAAAGCCGTGTACCGTGTATATATGGGACTGGCGCACGTTAAATCCGTCGTAGTTTACTGCTCTGACAACTCATATAAGAAGTCGCTATTAGGTTGGTTACATAAGTGCCAATTTGAGTTTCGGCATCGTTACTTAATCCTGGTTATGAAAGAGGGCTGGGGAGCCCAGTCGGTTAGGCACTCGCCTAGCATGCAAAAGTTCCCAGGTTCGGGTCCGGGCATCGCCAAAATAACTGCCGTCCTATAAACGGCCCGTGCAGCCAAAAATGTCCGACGAATAATGCCCCGTGTAAGGTAGTGCACGTTAAATATCCTTCAAAGTCCTAACGCTGCGTACGATGTCGCATTTAATAGTTGCGTTGGGTGCCTATTCAGGTGTCGGCTCGTCACTTAACTGTGGCTCTAAAATACGACGCCCGTCGCCAATAGCCCCCGTGTTGCTCTAGTGCGACGATAATTCAAAGCCTAACCTAACCTAACCTGGTTATGAAATATGAGGTCCGTCGCCACAATAGTCCCCTTGTAGTTCTACAATAATGCGACGTTAATTCAACCCAAACACAAACATCATTGGTCCACGTAAGAAGAATCCTCTAAAGCAGCATATATTTTTTTTTACATATTCACAAACGTACATACATACAAACAACAACATATTTGGGATTCACATCGCCCTTAAATTACGCAGGGATATTGGCGACTACATGACTTTTACATGATTTTAAACCGCGGAACAGTGACGGGGACTATACTTGAGCAAAGCTGTAGCTCCACGCAATCTTATAGCGACAGCGTGCAACGTGCATGATATCAGAACTTTGAATGTATACAGATTTAACGTGCACCAGTCATACATACATGGCGTTTAAAAGGCGAGATGTTTTTGAGTCTAGAATGGGCTGTTACTAATATGGCTAAGACGCTCACAGAACATGAGACGGTATTTATGGTGTCATAATCCAACTCTTCACGCTATGGCGCCGCGCCTTACAATAAATGAAATATTGACTTATGTGAACTTAATATTATATAACCAGATTTTTATATCGTAAGTTAAATACAGAATTGCTTAAATATTAGAAGTGCCCATCATACAACTTTAAATTGAGAGTTGAACTGAACACATAATTTGAGAGAACTTAGAAACTGATCTTTTGCAACAAAGAATATTGAGGACCGAAAAGGCTGAAATTATCTCAAAACCAAAGCGTTGAGGTACAGGGGAGAGTGGGGACAAGGGGCATAAAGAGGGGGAAAATACCCTCTTAAAACAAAGGAGTGAAATCCACTCTTGTAGGGGAAGTGCATTTTTGACACTGGAAAGGTGTGAATATTAACTCAGACTGAGTTAAAATCACACGTTAGGAGTGATCTTGTCGCAGATTCAACATACAAAGGTTCCACTCCTGTAGGAGAAGTGCATTTTCGACACTGGAGAAGTGAAAATTAACTCAGACTGAGTTAAAATCGCTCGTTTGCTTTAAGAGTGAATACTTTTTTACAAATATTTCTACACTAAATCATTGTAACAGTTTGACTTCACATTTTAACAACCGAAGATCAGGCATTTAAAGCAATGTTGATCAGCCATAAAGCATGTGTTGAAGTGGAGAGAAGAAGTATTGTTTTGGAGAATACAAAGTTAGTTAAAAGTGTATTTTTTTTAGCTTTTAAAGTATTAAATAAAACTTTCTATGAATTAAGCCATAGTTTTAGTTAGGTGATTATAGCATAGATTCAGGTATTAGTATATGTCAAATACCCATGTGGTGAAATACACGTGATTTTGTGTTGGATTCTTTATAAAAAAAACAACGCTGTGGTGTCAAATGGGACACGAATAAACCTAGCTTTGTATGCTTATCTTGAGGAATCCTTATAAATCTTTAAAGACTTATTCACTCAAATAGCCAAAAACATTTTGAAACTTTAAAATTTAAATTTTTGAACTTTTTTTTCTTATAATAAGAGAAAGTTCATGAGCTTTATGTTCATGAGCTCAAGTTCAAGAGAAGCTTTATGAGTGACAAATGCAATTCCTTTAATTACATCTGAACAGAGCTTGGTAAAGATAAATAATTTGTTTTTGGTAAAATTTGCTGGAAAGCAAACTATTTCTTTATAACGATAGATTTATTTCTGAAATAGAAAGCGATGAACTCCGGGTGAGCTATTTAAAATAAAGGCCGTCTTTTTAAATTCACGTACCCTGAAAAAAGGACAAGTTTGAGAAAAATTTTAGAGGATTTAGTAACAAAGCTATCCTTTCTGATGATTCAATAAAAATTATGGACGCATCTTCGATTTTGAGTTTTAACTTTGATAGTTCACATTTCAATGATAAATAATTGTTTTAAAAAAATACATTTTTATTGTGTACACATTATGTTAATGTTGTTTGCTTTAAAATTTTATTTTCATGTCATTTTATGATTATTTTTACCTTTTTTTTAATTTTAAATAAAGCTAATATTTCCCATTTCCCATTAGCTCTGCACCCTGTCCCATTAGACCCCACGTGTGATGGGGGCTAATGTATAATGGGACATTTGCATGTTTTTTTTAAATGCTCAGTAACTAAGACATGGTAATGTTTTAACATTTGTCGAATGACTTTTTAAGTAAACGAAAGTTCATTTTATAAGCTTTAAAAAAAAAAAAGAAAATTCTTGAATTTTTGCTGAAATACAGAGGTTAATAAAAATTTGTTCGAATAGCCCCCACTATCCAATATGAAAAGTTTATGTTATGACAAAAGAATTCAATTATCAGTGATAACAACTGCCAAGCTTTAAGTCGTAATATTTTACAGTAATAATTGATGATAATTAAGTTTAAAAAAATAGATTAAATTTTAAAGCAATACGTAAATCTCGTCCGTGATAAAATAGCTAATAATTTCTCTCCTTGCATTTAGTTAACTGCTAAATGCAAAATATCAATTAGTAAATAAAAAAATAATATTGATCCCTTCGTTTAATATAGCTCTATTTAAAAATTATTTTGTATTTTTGTCTCTTATCTTGATAAGTAGAGCATTGAAAACAAGTTTAAACCCTCCAACCATCCTTTCAACGCTGTTGTCTGGTTAGACATTTGTCGCCTGAAACGTGATCGGTCTGAGTTCCAGGGGGTCTCTTTTATGACTTCTACGAAGATCGCATTCTATTTTGCAATACACAATGATTAGGGAGCGTTCACCAATTGTAAAACTTTCACTTTGGCTTTGTACTTTGTACGCAGCTTTCGGTTGAATTTTTATCGCCAACGCTCTTGTAAGAGAAAAGCAACCACAAGCTCTTATCAGCAGAGGGGGATCTCTTCGCCAAGCAACACCCCACCCTCTCACCAAGTTGGCTGCTTTTTGCGGTTTCGGCTGAGTCTCATTCGGCTGAGTGGGGTGCCACGAAACACTTTGTTTCTTTCAAAATTAGCTTTGGGGGGAAGATAAGCATTTCCTTTCACTTACCACTTTAAGTCTATAGAAGTGTAATTTCTAGTTTACCATAAGAAAAGAAAGTTATTTAATGTACTCAAAATAGAAGACTGAGTTAACTAGAAATTGTCACACAGATTTAATTGAGAAGTGAAAGAAGATGTTTCACTTCTCCTTGAACTGTTCTTTTTGCTGTCTTAATATATCAATTTAGCTTCAAGAATTTGAAGCATAAAGCACTCATAATTTTTAATGCTGTCAAGGTATTTTTTTGGTAGTTAACCACTTCTCTATTAATTAAAAAGGATAGTGATTGCAGAATTTTTTTTTTACTATGTAAAGCTCTTCTGATTACAGCACAAGCTTCAAAAATACTTTCTTCCCCCACACCCAGGGCCTGTTCTAGGAAATCTCAGACGATGGACACAACCTATTTTGGGGGCCCCTTTAGGGAAAATGTTATGTATGATTTCCAGTAATGATGTTGTTGCATGCATGATCTATGTAACAAATTTTTGCTACAATTCCTTAAAAAAAATCGATCGGAACAATCATGTTAGGTCAATTTCTGAGTCGAAATTGAGCGAAAAACAAAGTGCAGGCCTCCCAACGGGTCCCTTTTTCCCCTCCTAAAAGTCCTTTTTTACATCTGAAGTCCCTAAAACTTCTTATTTCATGAACCTGGTCCCTAATTTCCCTTTTTCAGGATAAACAGGTGGATGTTTTCTCTTGTCCCCACTTATTGGATAGAAAAATTTCCGTTGCCCAATAGAATTTCTTCTCCCTACTACAAACGACATACGACGTCACTGAAGACGACACTTCGGTGTGGTATAAGCGAGCTTCTGGCAAAGCAGTAAACCAGTTACAGGGCTGCCAGTGGCGACTTTAAAGGCTACTAAAGCGACTATTTTAGCGTCTAGGCGACTATGGCTACTATTTAAGTCCAAAAAGGGCCCAAAACGACTATTTTAAGCAAAACCTTCAACTATTTTCGGTCTTGGGCGACTTTTTTTAGTTATATAATTTTCACATAGATGGCGCCACTATAATACTGCCGATGCACAAAATGTGAGTTTTCGTTTGGTTCTCATCTCAAATCCAACAGCACAAAACAAAAGCAAAACCATGTGCTTTTGAAATTGCAATTGATTATGATTTTTTTTAGAAGCCTATGTAAAGTTCATAGAAACTCAAACTTTCATTTTGTATGCTTTGTTGAAGATTTTTTTAATACTGCATTTGGATAGGATTTGCATCTGTCTGTTTGTTATTAATTTGCTTTGTTTTCAATAAGTTGGCGAGAAGGCCTAATACTGCATGATAACAAAACATACCATAACTTGATTAAAATTAAGTTAGTTTTAATTAATCCAATTAAATTTGATTAAGTCACATTTTACTAGTTTTAAATAAATTTTTTTACTGAAAAATTATATTGTTGCCAAATTAAGTTTTTGTTTAAAGTTTTTTTTTTTAATTTTTAATAAAATATGTATATAAAAGAATTGTGTATCAAAATACGTTTAAAAATTTTTTTAAAAAAGTAATATTTTCTTTGAATTTATTTTGGATTCTAGATTGTTGTAAACAAGAATACCTATATTTAAAAAATTTAAGTAGTTTTAATTTAGCCCTCCTAGCTTGATTTTAAAATCTGCGAAATATTTCAGTGAAACATATTAACATGGATTAGTATTGATCCTTATGTTTCTTGAATAACTGATAAAAATAAATTTATTTTAAATAGTTAATATATTTATATATATTTTAAAATAAATTTTTTTTCAAGTATATTTAATTTTACTTGGCATTATCAATCCTTTCATATGATAGTTGTTGTTGCAATTTGTAAATTTAAGTTTTAGTTTTAAATTTTTGGCAGTATTTAGCATTTAAACTTCTTCTTTCTCGCTTCTGTGAAATGACAGACTTTTTCTAGATGAATGAATGTTGTTTTTTCTAGATTTTTTTTAAGTCAAGCTGAAACAAATGAAAAATTAAAAATATATTGCCCGTACACATATATAATATATTTTTGGAGGACAAAAAAAGGCACTTTTATGACTGTTTCTCAAAAATTATCCAATCGTTAACAAAATGTTTTTTTTTTTTTTTTTAAATTTTTATGTAATTTGCTAAATAAGTTCAAATACAAATAAGTATTGATTTAAAATATTTTCCCCAAATTTATGTTTTATATATAAATTGGTTTAATAATTTAACATGAAATTTTCTGTTGCAATACATCTGAAAAACTTTGGGAGTTTTATCAATCCTTTCAACTGAGTGTTAGTGCTACAATTCTAAGGTTTGCACTAATACAAGTCTTAATTTTTAGTTTTTAAGTTTGTGCATCGAAGCATATTAAACTAATATATCACTTTTTTTGGAAAATTTATGTAATCGCAGATAACATTCAATGCAAATATTTTTTAAGAAATTACTTATTATATTATCTAACAATTAAAAGTTGTTTATTTAGTTAGGTAAAAGAGGATACTATTTTGGCTACTATTTTTTAACATCTGAGGCTACTAAAGCAACTATTTTCAAAGCTTTCTGGCACTGGCAGCCCTGAGTTACCACTTGCAACAAACAAATACTTCGGTCTTCGGTGGTTTGCACTCCGATAGGTTTTAGAGCACAGTCATTTCATCAAAACCTGCATCTGAGCTGATTGCTGTTGTATGTTATTACTTCAAAGAATGGTCTTCTAGATTGGAAGATCTTATGAATATCCAATAAGAAAAGAATATGCCAATACAGAATTTTACTAAGCATATAAGTTCTTGTTGGTTGACAATTGAACCCGCTGCAAACAGAGTACTTGAGCAATGGGACGCTGTCAACAATGGCGTAATGTAATAATGAGGGCCATGTTATTGTTTCCATTAAAAAAACTAAATTTTCCGCCCTTGGTCTTTAGGAGCCTGAAGACTAGCTAAAAATTTGACCCCTGAACCTGTTCCTGTTACGAAGAATACAATATAGCATTTTACTTGATATATTTAGGTCTCCCCTTTTCCCTTTTTTTAAAATGCAGAGTCCCTTTTTCCCTTGGGGACAAATTGAAAATCTGTTGGGAGGCCTGAAATTGGAGTATCAGTTTTTTTTAGTTTAGTGATATTTTGCAGATTTACAGCATTTAGCATAATGTAAACTGAAATTTAGGGCCCCCCTAAAATTTTGGGGGCCCTTTTTTGTCCCTAGGCCCGGGCAACATCCACTTGTGTTTTTCCAGGAAACAGTGCTAGGTGTTGCTGTTCTAAACCTACCTTGTTTGATGCTCTTCTGTGAGGACAATCACAATTGTTTTCTAGTGTTTGGAGGTGCAACAGGTAGCTCATTTAGCTCAAGTCGAAGTCATAGAGACCCAACTGGTCCCAAACACAACATTGATTCATACCTGATTATGTAATGATGTTTGATGTGACAGTGGAGTGGCGGGAACAGAGCCCCATCTACACACATCAACAATCAATTAAGCAACATCTACCTAGTCCAAACCAAAGTTGAGCAAGGCGATAAAAAACGTAGCAGCTACTCTCACGTCATAGCAGCAAACATGTCCACCTCGTAAGTCCAAGATCGGGAGTTCAAGCCCTGGCTGTGTCATTAGATTTTCTGGATGGGGAAATCGTGGGCAAACATGTCATATGATTATGTTGCATGTAAAATATTCCTTCAGGTCCCATTTGGCTTGGGTTCTCTTGGCAAAATTAAATCTCGGCATACTTTAACATCGACAGAGAGCTCAGATTCATCATAATCTGCGCTTCAAAATTAGTAGCGAGAGTTGCCTAGATGGTGCCACAAAAAATGACTCTGTTCTGCCGAATATGCTGAGTCTGCAAAAGCTTGACCGCTAGAATTGCAGCCCCATTAGAGAAAAAAAGAAAAAGAAAACTCTTTTCCTAGAAAACCACATGATGAGGGAGTGGGAAATGAAAGTGATTTTGTAGCTTGTGTTTGTAATCAGAAAGACTATAGTAGAATAGTATTAGTTATTTTTAACAATTAAAAAGCAAGGAAATATTCATATATGTTTTTTTAATTTCCCTTTCTTTGAACAAGATTTCTTTCTTGCATTCAAAAATCAAAACATATGTGGGGCAGAAAGCTTAGAATCATTTCATGTCCCTCTACATTTTTAATTTTAGTAATGATCAACCAAATACTGCAAAAGATAATTATTGTTTTCTGAAATTGTGTATATCTATTTATAGGAGGAAGTTGAAGCTTACCGAGAACGTTTAAACGTTTCAGTCAGGGGAACAAATATACCAAAGCCAATCTGCAGTTTTGAGGAATTATCATTGCCTGGTAAGTTTTTTTATTGTTTAAAATTCCTGTTAGAAATATCAAAAATTAATTGTAACTTCTCAAACAACTTTTGAAAGGTCATAAGGAGAGTGTTAAAACTTCAAGATTTTATTATGCCTTATACTCTAAACTTCAGTTTTTTTTTTATATATTTTATTGAATTTATTTTAAAGAACTTAGTAAAGATTCAATATAAGTGTAAGTGTGCTACATTAATTGTATGTCATAAACACAAGGTAATGATATTTAGGGTCCAATTTCTAATCATTCAAAATAAATAAAAATAAGTAAATTGTAATTAAAGTATCGATAACAAGCTTTTTCACTATATATTTAATTAAAGATTACAGAAATTAAATATGTAAGTGTACTAGTGCTGATTTGAAATATGAAATATTAAACTGAGTTCATAGATCAAGTTTGTTTGTATATTTAAAAAAAATTGAGGTTCTTTGATAAAAATTGTTTTCTCAAAATTGTACATTTTTCCCGATTGTTGAAAGAAATGAACTTGTGTTGCTCTAGGGCCAAATGAAATCCAACTTAAGAAATTGTTATACACCTTGTCTATCCAGAATGCGAACCTCAAAAGAATTTCCCTCCCACATACCCGATGTGGTTTTCTTCGAAACTGCGTTAGCATGTTCCCCCCACCCCCTCCCCACCCTACTTGGGTTTGAACTGTTTGGATTGTTAAACTTGCACCAGAACCTCAAATGTGTTATGTTTAGAAAAGCGACGCTCCCCCGTTTCCTGCTAAACCAAGTGAAGGATTGGGGGGAGAAAATGCTTTCCAGGCTCGTATTTTGAATAGACAAGATATAACTGACCAAACTAACTGAATACCATAATAGTTGTAGGTAGGCGAGTACCCAAAATTCTAAAATTTTACTATCACTTTAATCTTTTCCAAATTTGGCATAGTGATTTCAAATATAATGAACAATGCTTTTTGGGCAATTTTTTTATTTAAATATAATTGATTTATTTTAAATGGTGTTTTTCAACTAAAAAAAGGGGTTTACGCCAACACTTCTAGCATAAAAAGTTTTACATTAATTTACATGAAATTTTTTACAGATGCTATTTCAATATATATATCTGTGCCATGAACCTCTAACATCTGGTGTAAATATACTAGTTTTTTTAAAAAAAAGTCCAAGTGTAAGTTAATCGAAAAAAAATTCTTTTTTGTGTGGTTAACTTATAACATTTTTCTTAATAACTTCTTTTCTTGTAATTTGTATGTAACTCTAGAGGATCATTGCATGTATCAGTTCAAAACGAAGAATTTAACACATAATTAATGTTCATAGGATGAAAATTCAATGTGGTAGACTTGTTAGCGTAAACCTCTTTTTTTAGTAGAAAAACACCATTTAAATTAAATAAATTGTTATTAAATAAAAAAATGCCTAAATAGTATTATTTGAAATCACTATGCCAAATTTGGAAAAGATTAAAGTAATAGTAAATATTTTAGAATTTTGGGTGTTAGCCTACCTTAAGTAATATTCTTTAGATGGTTTTTTTTATTGGGTTGAGCTGTTTTCTAAACTTATTTTAAATGTGCGCCTTTTTCTTTGTCAGATAATTTGAAGCAAGCTGTGGACGACCAAGAATATTCTGAACCTACTCCGATTCAGGCTCAAGGCTGGCCTGTGGCTCTGAATGGGAGGGACATGGTGGGGATATCTCAGACAGGATCTGGAAAAACTCTAGTGGTATGTTCTGAACTTACTTAATTTAATGTTCCTTTATTTACTAATATATTTTTTTTGTCAAGTGTGATTTTTAGTAAATCAATATAGTTTTATTTCTATTTAATGCTGTAATTCATAATAAATCATGTGTATTTTTACTTAGAAACTTTACTTTACCTTAGAAAAGTTTAGTATTCTTTCAAAATATTTTGTAAATCTATCTTAAAGCACACTTTTATGTGTCTGTTAAAGACATGGGTTTTGAATGTAGTAAATTTTCTAACCTTTATTTTTTCGTCTTCTAAATATTATATTATTACAAATTATTTCATTATAATTTTTCATCTGGTAAGCAGAGTTAAAGTTGATGTAGTTTGGCAATTTTTTTTTCACTTTTAATGATGAGAAATTGATAATATTTAATGATGATTTCTACATCCGTACTAATATTAAATAATGCAATAAAATAAATAAATTTATTCTGAGCAATAAAGTTTGCCATTACTTGCTGTTACTTTATCTCTTATTCGTATGCCAATTTCATGTGTTCATTTAGAATTGTTGTTGTTTTAGTTTATGTTGCCTGCAATAGTACATGCCACAAATCAACCAGAAATGAAAGTGGAAAGATATGAGTGTAATCCACAAGTAAGTTACAGCCAAAACATTTGTTAAATGAAATCAGTTTCATAGAAACTGTTTTAGTAAAACTAATACATATTTTGGTTCTGGTTTTATCACTGTTAGACTGTTTATTGGGATGGTAATTTTTTTATGTGTTTTAGTAGAGTCAAGTATCTTCTGTTTTTGTTTTGTCACTTTGTACAAGAAATTAAAACTGATTAAAATCATTCATTTTATTTGCCACTAACCGACGGCATAACATTAAGTTAAACAAACTAAATATAAAAGAGAGAAGTAAAGCTATCAAATCAGTCTTTAATCAATATATATCATTACAAAAGTAAAAGGTCTTCTTGTATATACTACCAAAGTTCATCTTCAAAAACTCCAAAATGCAATTTACAAATAATTCAGTAAAAATATAAAACATTCTTCTGAGCGGCACTTTTCACAGTAGGAGTTGTTTGCCGACGACCGCCACTACTATAGCTACAGGTGTTTATACCCCAACATTTTTTTTTATAGATACAGAAAACAGGCATTGTATTCAAATTAATTTGCAATCAATGGTTTTGGGAAATAATACTAAGGTTACAATTAGCGTTTTAGAGTTAAGATAAAATATTATGCTAATGAAAATTCAAAACACTTATGATGGCAAGTATTTCAAAACTTTGCGGTATTTGTAGATTTTTTTTTTCAAAATTTGTAAAATGTGTTAAAAAACTAGAAATTATGTGACTAATTATATGCCATTTTAATTATACTTATCTGCTATCCATGGAAAACTAGTACTATTAATTTCATAGATCAAATCAAAAGCGTGAATATTGATCAAATTATTGATATACAAAATTGTTTTTACCATTAAGTTAATGCTCTTTTCATGTTTAAGGTCTTGGTTTTGGCTCCAACAAGAGAGCTGGTTCAACAAATATTGAGTGTCAGTGAAAACTTCAGCCAATCCTGTGGATTGATAAGTGGTTGTGCTTATGGTGGAGCCTCAAAAAATGTCCAACTGCGCTCTTTGAGAGGTAATCTTAATCTGTATTATCTTAAGCAATATAATGGATATTTTATTGTTAACCTACTATATGTAAACTTATCAAGTATTTTTCAAAATACGGTAGAGTCCCGCTTATCCGAAAGGTACACGACCGGAGCACTTTTGGTTAATTGAGATTCCATAGGAGTTTTTGGATAATCGGGAATAATTTATTTCGCGCCTAGAAAAAGGTTGAAATGATCAAGAAATTTTAGTCGCTGTGGTAAACAGGGTGTTCTCTAGTTTAAAAAATAGTGGGACAGGGCTGTTTTAAAATCGACCAAATACAACTTTTAAAGAATGTATTAAATGTTTGTTTTTTTTACTTATATTTATGCATACATTTCATATTTTAAAAATAAAATTCTGGAGCCTTTCGGTTAAGCCAAATTTTGGATAACCGGGATTCAGATAACTGGGACTGTACTGTAATCAGAGATCATTCTAGGCGTTTTTCTCGGGGCGCTGCGCCCTGCCCGCCTTTTTTAAATATAAATCCCGCCCTAAATGCCCTTTTTTACAAAATAAATCCCGCCCTAAATGCCCTTTTTTACAAAATAAATCCCGCCCTAAATGCCCTTTTTTACAAAATAAATCCCGCCCTCATTGCCGATTTTTTTAAAAAAAATTTCCGCGTTTTCCCGAGTTTTTCAAAAATTCCGCTTATCCAACTCTCTTTTTCAAAAATTTATTTAACCCAGGTTACGTTATATTATACTTTTAGACCCGTTTTTCTAAACTAAATCATTAAAAAATGCCAAAGATAATCAATTTTAGAATCAGATAGACAATAGAGAACTTTGAGCAAAAATGATGCTTTGAACAAGGGGGTCAGCTTTAAACGGCTTAACCGTAAGACTTAAAATTTTCCACAAACTAAAAAAAATTTAGTTCATTATCTATATTGATGAAAACTAAACTTAAATTTTGATAAATAACAAGTTTAAATAATGGATTTTAACAATAAAAGTAAAAAATTTAATTAAAATTTTAAGGATGAATTAGGATTATATTACACTAAGATGTCTTCAAATATTGACCAACAGCCAACGGGTGCAATCCCTCATTGAAAGAGGATCATCTTCATCCGGACCAAAAATGTGCAATTCATGCTTCTTGATTTGATAATTTTCTCGCCTAGTAATTTTTTAGAAATCTACCGATGACGTCACATTGCCTACTCAATGATTGACAGTTCGCGGGCTCTGCGTTTGCGTGGTCGGAAAGAGTGTCTCAATACTTTTGCAGCTCCGGTTCAGGCCTTATTGGACCAACCAGAATATTTTCTTCTGATCTATCGTTTTGAGTCGTGACCTTGTGATCACAAGAGCAGCTTGAATGTTAAGATTTTTTTGTTTACATTTGAAACTTGTGCTTGTTTTTATTTTGTCTTTTACCGGGGTTTCAGATTAGTTTTAGTTGTTTTTATGGAGTGTTGACTTATACACGCTTAATATATTAAAATTTTTGTTAGTAATTAAGTTCTTGAATTTTTCTGGAAAAAATTCTTGAATAGTATGCAGTAGAACTAAAATTATCTAAGCAATTGGAATTGGAACCTAACCACGTTCATATAATTTTAAATTTGGATAATTGGAGTTAATTGGAGAAAATATATATTTTAATCAATTACTCAAAATATATTGTTGGGCTGTGAGATAATGAAGTTGTAATTTCGGTTTAACCAAATCTAAATTATAAGATGTTGTTTGGGTTATACCTTTTGTTTCAGTTTGAGTTACATCATTTTATAATAGTTTTTTTTTCTTTCAACTTTTGTTAGAATCTTGGAAAAAGTGTACTAAAATTTATATGCGATTTATAACTTATACTCGGCCTATTTTTTTCTATACGTCTCTGTTGGATGTCATGCCTGCCTAGTATTTTTTTGTGGGTACAAAAAAAAAAATACTAGACATGACATTGAATAAAGAGGAACAGTAACAGGTAGGCCAAGTTAAATTTTTCTGGCATTCTTATAATCAGCACCTCTTCGAATAATTGGAGTTCTACTAAACTTGGAAAAAGTTTATGAACCATGCTTTTAATTTTAAATGCTAGAGCTAAATGCAAACAAAATGTTTGATTAGTAGCATTAATAATTTCCTCCACCTTGCTCATCTGTTTGCAGTTCTGGCTCGTTGTTAGGCATAAGTGCCTTATTTTGTTCCTTCATATACTAAAAAGATGTTTCATAAAATGATGGAGTAGCAAACTAATAAATTTTGTGTGTGAGTGTGTATTCTATTTTCTAAAAATCCGGAAAAAAAAATATTTTATCGCATTTTTAGATGCCCTAAACTTTTTGCAAGTGCCCTTTTTGTGTTTGAAGCGCCCTGCCCTTTTTTAATTCTAGAATGAACTCTGCTGTAATATTTTTTTTTTACCTGCTGTGGCATTGAAAGGCTTTTAGTTAAAAATTTTAATAATTGAATATGTTTCTAATTAGATGGAACCTTGAGATTTCTCTCTTTCATTACTATTTGCTCCAGATTTTAGCAAAAGCAAACATATGTAAATTTATCCCCAGTTTTGGATATTTTTATGAATAAACTTTTTACAGGGTTTTTAGACAGATTAAGTACCGTATGATATTGTGGTGGGTGGCTCACCACAAATCCAAAAACAGCAACAATTTAATGGAGTTTGCTTGCAGGATGATCCCATTTTTGTATTTCATATTGTTCTCTCATAAAAGGAAAGCATGGTGTTTTCTTTAAAACCCCTAAAGGATAAGAACATTTAGAAATAGTGTAAATTTATTTTTACTGCATGAACTAACAAAAAACCTGGTTGTCATATTATAGATTTATCTTCTGTATGCCTTAGTTAAATTTTTACTTTATCATTCTTTTGATTTTTATGCAAAGAAATATTAAATGTAGCAAAAGGATTATTTTAATTTCAGGTGCAAATATTTGTGTGGCTACCCCAGGAAGACTCATCGATTTTGTTTCCCAGGGGTCGGTTAATTTAAACAATTGTACATATTTAGTGTTGGATGAGGCTGATAGAATGCTGGACATGGGTTTTGAGCCTCAAATAAGACAAATTGTGGAACAAATCAGGGTAAGGAATTAACCCTTTCAGTCCCAGTGATGGTATTTGGCATCATCATGTTTCTGATATTAATTTTAAAAAAAAATAATAGGATTGACATTTATTGGGATGATGGTGCCAAATTGTCATTGGGACTGAAAGGGTTAATAAACATCAATGTGTAGTGTAGTGATGTCTAGCACAAAAGAAAGTAACTATTTGCAATATCTCGTATATTTTAAAGCAGCATTTTTTTTATTAAAAAAAAGGCAACCATTGATAATAATGTCTCAAGAATACGCAAAATTGAGTTATTCTCTAGACGTCCATATATTTTGAAATAAAAACTGTTAAATCAATTTTAAGTTGGTGTTTGTATGATAAGAGTTTCTGATAATAGAATTGGCAAAGTTTGTCAATGTACTAATATCGACCATTGTCATAATCAGTTCAAGCTAAAAGGTTAATATAAGATAAAAGTATATATTTTCTCATTATTTTAAATTGGTTTTAATGAAGCCAATAAATTTGAGCTCATAATTTTTATTTGATTATGAAAAAACAATTGTGTTTCATATCTAACTTTTAATTTTGTCATTGAGATAAAAATATATATATATGGCATAAAAATTACAGAATGCAGAGAATTACCAGAGAATATTAAAAGGTTTTCATTTCCCTGTAGACACCCAGTCATGGGTCATCTAGATTCACATTAGAATATAACCTCTTGCAAGCAGTTTTTAAAACTTCTGAAAACATTTATTGTTTTTATCATAAGTGAGGTGGCAAGTTGAAAAA
The DNA here is from genome assembly GCA_023701765.1 of Hylyphantes graminicola. Lineage (NCBI taxonomy): Eukaryota > Metazoa > Arthropoda > Arachnida > Araneae > Linyphiidae > Hylyphantes > Hylyphantes graminicola. Next base: position 1,559,212 of record CM043118.1, on the reverse strand, counting down.
GGTATTACAAGCAAGCTATAATATTAAGGTCTATGGAGATTTCCCACAGGATCATACTTTTACAATTTCAAACAATAAAACAGGCTGTTTTGTGTCTAGGTATTACTGTAAAATTGTAACCTTGTTAATTTTTAAAAATCTTTTGCAGCCTGATCGCCAGACTCTCATGTGGAGTGCCACTTGGCCCCGCGACATTCAGAACCTTGCAGAAGATTTCTTGACTGACTACATCCAGGTGACGGTTGGTGCTGGTGAGCTGGTGGCCAACCCCAAAATAACCCAGAACATTTATGTCATGGAAGAACACGAGAAGGAAGACAAGTAAGTATTCCTCTGAAGAAATTATATAAAATTTACAATGAATGGTTAGTATAAAAAAATTGCTATTGAAGCATGAGATTTTCCACATCATATTCTCCCCCCCCCCTGGATTTTTGATGTTTCCCTTACTTTTTTTCATTTTTTTTAAAATTTGCTTATTTCTATTTATCCAGAATATTGAAAAAACATTTATAAGGCTTTAAGACAATGCTTAAAAATTTAAATAAGTTTAATTAAGTTAACTATAAAAGTGTATTTTCCCCCTTCAAATTATAGTTCATATCACAGGAAACAAGTTTTACGATTTTAGCAATGCTCGAGTTACTGGATGTTGCCTCATCCTTCATTTTAACTTTTAAATGTGCCGCGGTTTCTCTTTTAACTTAGCCCGCATGTAACATGGCAATCATTTGAAAATGGGGAAACCCCTTTTTCTCATTTTCTTTTCTATGTACTGTTTTGTTTCTAAGTATTCGTCTTGTGGTGCTCGTATGAATAAAAACTATGATGGACCTTTTTTATGAATATTTAGCAAACTCTAGCAGCTTTTAGTTATCACAAACTATCATTTGCATCTCTGGATTTAAGGATCCGCCTATTTTCATGACAAGTTTGTCGTCCGGAAGGACCTTGGGGCCCCTGGACAGCCAACATCATGTGTTCAATAAAGTTCTTCTAAGTTTCCTGAATTTAGAGTTTTTATTTTGTAGAAACACATTTAAATGTTTGATTAAATAAGATAGCTGAAATGTTGTGATTTTGTTATCACTCGAAATTGCTACCATCGAATCACCAATTTTTAAAAAATTATTATTACAGACTTGCTGATCCCATATCTTAACCCTATTTGGTCTTTAAAATTAAAACCTTTTCCTATGTAATTCGTTGTATAAGTTAACCCTGTGAATACACTTTTACTACTGTCATCTATGAGGGTTATTAGTAACAAAAAATTCAAAATGGAATGTAATAGATGGAAAAAAAACAGATTTGTTGAGAGGGAGCACTACTTTAATAGAATTAAGTGGATTATGTTACTTGTTGCCATAGGGGCAACAGTATGCATTAGAGCATGGGTTCCCAACAAAATTTTCTCGCGGACCCCTTATCAAGCCATTATTGTGACAAGGACCTATTGATTCCTAATCCTAAAATCGAAAAGTGAGCCAAATTAAGAGTTTTTATATTTTATACATTTTTTACAGTTACAACAGAGTAGTCCGTCAGCAAACAGTTAGTTTTAATTTTCAGTTTTATAATTAAATCAGTTATATCTGTCCTTTGGTACCATTATTTCTGAAATATTCGGTTCCTAACTTGAAACTTTCTTTTTGAAATCCGATCGCACGTCGAGCCTATTAATATATTTGTTTTTCATGAAACACATGGAAGAAAATGTTTGCTCACACCGATATGTGGTTGCAAATGGAAGGATCTTTCTTTCATTGCTTTATCTCCAAGTTTCTTGTAGTCCTTGCGTGCTGAATCCTAGAAGTCTGTAATTTCATCACCGATGAAAAATATTTTCATCCGCAGCTAGACAGATACATAAGTTGATCTTGCTCTTCTTCAGTGAGGCCTTAGATTTTGAGTACTTCTTCACAGCTGAAGGGTTTTAGAATATTTGTCGTCAGAGAAATGCTTTCTAAAAATGGTGGCTCGGTTACATTGATCTTGATCTGGTCAGGCAAATTCTCATCTGATGACTCCAAGAATTGTTTTAAAGTAGTTAATGACTTGTTTTCTATCCTTGACGTCCAGATCTGACATTTTTTGACCATAGCACTAATCTTATCCTCAACTTTGAACGTGTTGAAATTTGTTCCTTGTAAACTCTAGTATAAAATATAAATAACACATTAAAGTGTTTAAACACATGAGCTAAATACGCAACTGAGTAAAGCCAAGAGAAGTTAGTCAGAAAATTTTGAGTGATAGTTTTGGGCTAGACTCTGCTCATGCAGAAAGCATCGAAAAAAAATCATGTTATCATACGAAATATATTTCATATATATTTTTTTTATTCTAATAGCATCTTGCGGACCCCCCTGGCATAGCTCGCGGACCCCAAGGGGTCCGCGGACCACCTGTTGGGAACCAATGCATTAGAGGGTTAATAGCATTGATTGAGTTTATTGAATATGAAATTTACAGAGAACCATGTAGCTTTAGGGTTTCTCCTAGTAATAATTTATTTGAATGTTATGGCCATTGTCAGTTTCAGGGCATCATATTAGTCAGTGCATCATCATAAATGTGTCAGGATAGCATTTCAAAAAAATATATAAAATCTATTTTGGATTAAAATATAAGATCTTATTTTTATTTTTTCGCTGTTACTCATTTTTTTGTTCTTGTATATTTTTATTTACTCACGTATTTTTTTTTTTTAGGCTTCTCGAGTTACTAGAATCAATATCATCTGAAGAAGAGTGCAAAGTAAGAAACCAAATCTTTCATTTATGTTGGGAAATTATATGGTTTATGGTATATAATATGGTTATGGGGTATAATATTCTTGGTTTTATATGTAAAGTATCTTAAAATGCTTTACAAAGTTTACATTTTTTGTCATTCAGTAAGGTTTTTAGGATAGTCTCTTCAAAAATAAACCTAATTCTAATATTATGAAGAAATGTAATTTAGAAAGCAGTATGTATATTAGGAAAAGCAGATATTAAACAAAATTACGTATTGTATTGATACTTAATGAAGCTCATAACTCTAAAATTAGTAATAGTGAAATACAATTAAACATTGTTCACAGGACATTTTTTAAGTTGTAAACATGATCCAGATAAAATATCATTTTTAAAATAAGTTTATGTATTTATATAATATATACCATTGTAAAGAATATTTTGATTCAATTACATCAGATTTATTTTCAACAGTCTTTATACTAAAAACCAAACTTAATAAAAATAATTTTCCTTTAGATTTTAGTGTTTGCAGCAACTAAGAGGAAGGTTGACTATCTGGGAAGATATTTAAGAAGTTTGAAGTATGTATAGATAATATATATTTATATTTTGAATATTTTAAATTCTGTAATAAATATACACTTTATACTACTGTGAATTCAAGAGACTTCCTTCCTCTTCAATGAGTTTGAAAAAAAGTCTGTGATTTTGTTTTGCCCAGGGTTAGAACTTAAGGGGGAATGGGACGGCAGCACCGGGGGTCTCCAAACTCAAGTGTCTCAATGTTAATCCAATGGGAAAAAATTATTTTCTTTGCCACATTTCTCCGGCTGTATTGAATATTTTTACAAGCAGATTTTTTTATGTGATAAATGTAGCTGACTTACAGGTCTCTATCTTCCCACTTTTTGAAATTGCTTCGAATATTTTGTGTAAAATAATTTATTGAATATTAAAAAAAATATTCGTACTAATTTCAAAAAGTGGGAAGATAGAGACCTGTAAGTCAGCTACATTTATCACATAAAAAAATCCGCTTGTAAAAATATTCAATACAGCCGGAGAAATGTGGCAAAGAAAATAATTTTTTCCCATTGGATTAACATTGAGGCACTTGAGTTTGGAGACCCCCGGTGCTGCCGTCCCATTCCCCCTCAAGAGCTTTTTTTGTTAAGATGTGGGTCTTCGTTTAAGTTTGCTGGTTGAATCCCATTTTCAACAGAAATACTTTTAACCGAATGTAATGTTAAAAAGTACACTGCTCAAAACAATTAGGGGACTGCATGGTTTAAACAATTTCGCCCCCAATGATCTTGCAAATTTTTTTTATCATTGCACTTACTTGTCGTTAGGTGGAAGAATCATGTATTTTGAAGTATTGAATAATTTTCGTTTTAATTAAATGAAAATATGAAAAACATGGTAAAATAAAGTTCAAATTTTATCAAATAAATTGACCCTTAATTCTTCATGCTTGTATTCTAAGATGTTTCGAAATTGATTTTAACTTTTTTTTTGTGGCAAGTAAAGTTTTGAAAAAAATATTGTTATAGTTTATTAAAAAACTGTAATCCTTATTTTTTTCACATTAAATTTTAGTTAAAAAATTAAGATTTTTTTCCTGTTTTTTACCATTTCATTCTGGATACATATTGAATCTTTTTCACAAATTTTAAATATTTTAAATAAAAAATAAAATGTCGAAACTGGAAAGGGTTGACAGAAGTAGGCAAAATGCTCCCCTAATTGTTTTGAGCAGTATAGATGGCTGTTCTATTTTCTGTTTGAAGAACTGCTCTTAGGACGAGGCATACCTTTATTTAAGACAGCACAAACGTACAAGCCAAAACGGTAGAATTCTGTAAGATCTAGGACAAACGATGTTAAACAGTCACATTCTCAGCAAGTTCTGACTAATCTGTCGCTAAGACAACCAAGAATTTTATATATTCTTCAATTCACTACAGTTCAATTATGAAAGTCAGTCATTACGAAAAAAATTGTTTTTATGAGAAAGTCACTTCATTACAATGGCAATTGATGCAATTCAAATGCATTACGGTCCAATGTGTTGTTTAAAGATGTTGCTTAGCAAGTGTCGGCCTCTTTACCTGGATTCAAACAATACTCTTTTGACAAACTGTAAGTTTCTTCTCATTTCAACTTTTATAACTATTAGAAAGTCAATCAAAACACAAAGGTATATGATACAATTATACATGCCCAACATTTTGGCTATTAGGTTTTTCAGTAACACACACAATTTATTTTTTAAAAATATATACAGTAAAACCTCCGAATACCGGACACTCGCCGTGCCGGGCATTTTGTCCGTTATTTGGAGGTGTCCGTTATTAGGGGGGGGGGGGGGGGATAAATTTTTATTTTTGAAAAAAAAAACATCACTGAACGAAAGGTTAAAATTACTACCTAATCTAAAGGAAATAAATTTAATAGCTTTGATTTATAATATAAGTAAATAAGTACATTTTGATAGCCTTGTCCAGAAAGGTGCTGTAAAATAAACCAGTCTTGTCACAATTAAAAATGTTTCGATCCTCATACCCTTCAAACAATTGAATCGGTTCAGTGAGTGCAGAAACCACTTCAGTAAAAAAAAATCCGAAAACCCGTTTTCAATGAAAATAAGTGTAGAAAGGCAAGATGCGTGTTGGGTGCAAAAACTACGTTAGTCTGTTGAGTAGTTCCGTAAATACAGGACGTTTGTTTCGAGTGTTTAGTGCAGAAATAGAGGAGGAGTTATTACAGTATTTTTACCTCCTGAAAAATTTGAAATTAGTGACTGACGTTGTTTCTGCACTCACCGATTCAATTGTTTGTCTTTTGATCCAGTCGGCAACTTGAGTGGGGTCCACAGACTTTTATTCGCCGCTTACTGCTTTGAAAGAAATATCACGGCTTATCTGCGTTTTTCCAACTTTAAAACGTTCTGCAGTAGATCTCACACTTAGCTTTTCTTTTTCAGCAACATTCATTTTTTCTTTTAGGTTTAACCATTTTCTCTTTAAACACATTATTTTACTTAATCTAAATCAGCTCTCGTTACTTGTTAGCAACTCGACTTTTGAGGATTATGAGCAATGGGGAACATTCATGTGACCTCACGTGGTTTGTTATGCATCAGCTCGGGAAGCACGTGCCATTGTTTTCCTACTACTCAAACCTGTCTAACCGCTTTTTTTCATACAGTGATTTGGAATTGAAGCTCAGGTGGATATGGCTTGAATGTCCCCCATTAGAAATCGGACATAACTCCAGGCAAGCGGTCAAACAGTTTCTCGAAGTGGACAGGGGTGATTGCATTCACTCCCTCTCAATTCTCGGAAAGAGAAGGTTTCGAGAATAATGGGGGAAATTGACATGGGGCGTGTAGAAACTATTGTAAAGCTATGGTGGTCATTCTAAGGTTACTAGAAGGTCATAGAACAGTCACCAATACGTAGTTTGACGATAAAAAAATGAGGGTGCAAAAATATTTGGATGCAAAAATGTATTTTATTGGGATTGATAGCCGAATTAAATAAAAAAAAAATAACAAATGCGTCCGTTATTTAGAGGGGATTACATTAGGTAACCTATGTTAAGGGACTGGGACTTGAGAAAATGTCCGTTATTTAGAGGTGTCCGTTAGAGAAGGTAACACTGTATTAACATTTAAAATATCGGGGAGTTTTTTTATAACCATCTATTGTATTTATGTTATTAAAAAAACTTTTCTGTAGACAATTTAAATGTAAATTGCATGAAGTAAAAAAAAAGGTAACACTTCCTGATTTTCTGATCTCTTATAAATGAATTGCCATTTCTTTGCTTATTCAGAGGTGTAACAAAATCTTTGCAATATTTCTGCCTTTATCAGCAAATTTTCCTTAATGTAGTAACTTTTTGCTTACATAAATTTTCTTTCTGTTCATCAGGACTCGAGTGATGTGCATACATGGAGACGTATCACAAGCTAAGAGGGATGAAGTTCTGCATGGTAAGGATAATCTTAAAATTCTCACAATGTAGTGAACAATGGAGCTAGTGATACATTTAAAAATGAAGCAGAATTTTTGAGTTTGGTAATTACTTATATTACTCTTAGCTATGATGTCAGGAATTAATCTTTTTAAGTTATGTCTTATTTTAATTCATGGCTTTGAACCTCATTTTTCCTTATCAGTGAAGTATTTAACTTTTGTTGTGTGTATTTTTTTTAAAAAAAAAATCTTCTACTCATGTCATTAAGGGTTTCTATGCCAATTTTGGAGCTATTCAGACTTACAGTTTTTGCAACAAAATGCTTAAGTTGAGTTGATCCAAAAACTAATATAAGTATAATAATAACCAATACTTAAAAATAAAACCAAAACATGCTTTATTTTTAGCATTCCGCAAGCCAAAGCCTTGTGTCCTGATAGCCACAGATGTTGCAGCAAGAGGTTTAGGTAAGGGAGTTTTTATAATCTACAAAACTTTTAGTTAACAACACATTATGAAAACAAAAATGTTAATTTCCCATACATCAACACTTTTTATTTTACATAATAACAATTCATGAATGTTACAATGTTTATTTAATACATATTTTATTGTTTACCTTTTCAAATTTGAAATGTATGTATTAAATTTTTTTAGGATTCTTTTACAATACAAATTATATAAAAAAGGCATTTTATTGTCAAATATTAGTTAATAGAAAAACAATTTCTAATAAAATGTTTGTGGATATTTCTTCATATTTCACCTCATAAAATTCTTGATCGCTTTCTAAAATAACTGATTTACTTACTGCTGTGCAAATCTTACATAAGTTTTTTTTTTTAACTTTTAAGCTGAAATAAGGAACATTTACAAAACTTCTACCATGCTTATCTCGCTTTTCTTTAGCTAAATAATTTATTAAAAAATTGCTCTATCTGTAAAATGAAGTTTACATGCAAATAGTTTTTTAAAAAACATATTTTTCCCCTCAGACATTTCTGATGTTCAGCATGTCGTCAACTGCGACTTCCCAACCAACATCGAAGACTACATTCACAGGATCGGGCGAACGGCACGAGGTGATTCGTCGGGTGTCGCCCACTCATTCTTCACCCCTGAAAATGTGGGCGTGGCCAGGGACCTGGTGGCTGTGCTGAAGCAGGCCAATCAGGTGCTGGATCCAAGGCTGTGCTCCATGATTGAACGGAAGCAGTCGTCTTCTAAGAACAGAGGTAGTTTCCTTTTTACAAGTTGTGAAGAGAGGCCTTAGGATTCTTATAAGTCCTAGAAAATCCTTAAATTTGTAGGCTTTTAACCCATTAATTTAACGATGGTAAGAAAATTTGCCCCATAGAAATGAGACTTGGGCTTAAATTTACCGACAAAAACAAAATGGAAGTTAATGAAGACCATATTCCTGAGCAGTTTATGTAGGACAAAATAATTAAACAAATTTTAAAAAGAACTTGAAAGTTAATATTTTTTATTTGGAAATAAAGGTATTCCACAAGTCGAAGTCATACTTAAAAATGTTTTGTTTTTTGTGTTGCATCAAAAAAATTGGGCTAGTTTTTAACTCTTAATGACACTAAGCTGGGCTGTCTCATTGTTAGGGGTGAAAGGAATATTTTCAAGATGAGCCTGAGGATTTTACCTGCAACTATAAGAAAGTGGGCAAATCCATTTTGAGATATTTTGGTTGTGTGCATGGCCTTGTTCTAAGTCTTTAACCTTTTAATTTCTTGGGTTAAAATTATTAATTTTCTTATTTTTTCTTGTTTTTCAGGGGTGTTCTTAATTAAACTGACAGTACTCAGGCTTTGTGTAGAACAAACTAATATGCCGATTTACTAATTCATTTGGTAGAAGTAGAAAGGCTATTGACGATGTGTTTGAGACAATCCCATAAAGAGTTAAATAAATATTTTGTGTCACTACGGTTATTTCAATCCATGCTTTGCAAAAACAAATTATATGTTTTTAGAACAATTTTTTTTTATACCAAACTTTAATTTTCCCTTTTTCATTCCTATTCTTGAACTTAAAATCAATAATATCACAGAAAAACCCAAATATGTTCGTTGATTTTAAGACTAAGGTTGGATACACAGTAGTGGTGTTTTTTCTAAACTAAATATTTTGTTCATTCTCTTTTTCAACAATGGCCTCTACCAAGTGAATAGTACTTTGGGCATATTAGTTTGCTGTACAGGAAGTCCTGAGTATCATCAATTTAAACATGATTATCCTGTATATATATATATAGTTCGTTTTATCTACACTCCGTGCCAACCTAACTTGCGTTAAACAAATAGTAAAAAGGCAGAGGGAAAAGTGTGGTTGGTCCGTTAGTTGGAAACTTTTGTAAGGTAATATTTACATACAAAATGATTTGAATATAATTTAACCAAAATACTTATTTCATTCTGATTAAATTGCAAAATTTTCTCAAATAACATTCCAATCTGTTAGACCTTAAACGAAATTAATGTTGAAAACATGTTTTCTGGATGGCTTCACAAATAATTTATGAAACTCTTTACATCCGCGGAATGATCTTCACCATAGCATATTTCTATTTACCCAACTTAGGTTGGCAAGGAGTGTAGTTAGTAAGCAGAAGATATTTTTCTTTTAATATTTTATCTTAAGATATTTCTTTTTATTTAAGTATTGCACAAGGAAGTAAATGGAAGAGCTTAGTGGAATAAAGTGACAAGTTAAAGCGAAAAATGAGCTTTATTGTGTTGAGTTTGTACTTAAATCCCTTGAAAAAAGTACTTGCAAATGGGAAAAAATATACTTTACTATAAGTTTATGAAAAATGGGAAACTTGTTATCTTTAAAGATTGAAATAATATGTTCATTGACACAAAAATCTTAATTTTTTTCAGAAGTGTCACTTAGCTTCTTCCACTAAGCTCTTCAATCGTGACTGTTTATTCAAAATTTGCATTTCAAAAATGTCTGTAATATTAACTGGAAATAAATACTTGATTTTTTACAGGAGGTTTATATAGGAAGCAATATCGCCAGAACTATTGATTTTGATGAAAAATATTACACTTGAAGTTGAAGGCAATTTTAAAGTGAATATTTCATGTACTCTGCATTTGTAATTAGATCAGAAATATTTAAATAAAAATATGTACTCCTTATTTGTCTTGTTTCTGAGTAAAGCAAATAACACAAAAGAAATTTAGTGTTAGCATTCGCTGTCTAATTTTGAAGTTCTTGTTAATTTTGATTTCATTACGTAATAACTAAAGCAATCTTATATATTTTTTGGATTATAATTCAATATCGAAATAGCAAACAACTAAATTGTTGATAATTGGATCAATCAAATCTTCCTTAAAACTTAAGACTTTACATACTTGAGAAATGAGCATGTTCCTATGCCCATTGCAAAGGAAATACTTTAAAAATTTTGGATTTTTGAAAACCATATTTAGGAGTTTTTATTCTACTAGCCACTAGCTACACCAAGCGTGTCTAATAGGTATGTTTGCATTCTCTACCTATAATACTGTATTCATTTTGTTTGCAAAGATAAGGTTTTTGTTGAAGAACACAATGCTTTTTTTCCTTCAACTGGTTATCAAGGACATGACTTGAGTCTTTGTTCTTATTTTCAGCCCTTTCTCTTGGTTATGTACAGGTAGGGTAAAAACAAAAGTCTTTGGGACAGTTAAAAGGTGTGTGTGTCTTTCAGACTTGCAAACTAAACAGGAAAAGGCCAACTTTGAAAACCGCCATAGACAAGCACCCCAATTACTATGCAAGCATGCTATGTCAGACCAGTGGTAAAAAATAACAAGACAATAACCATTGACCTATATATATATATATTTAGCTGCATCTGTTTTCTGTCAAAAACTTGCTTATGCTTAGTTGTTTTACTTATTCTGAATAAAAACAGGGTGGTAACAGAACCTGGAAGTCAGGGAATTCTCAGGAAACTTTTGAATTCTGGATGTATCGGGGAATTCTCATGGAATTTTTGCAAAATATCAGGGATTTTTTTTCCATTTTGGATTACTTAAAGAGCAGGTGTAGGTTGCTGTGATTACAACTAACAGACACTTGATTAAAATTTTTTTTGGTTGATCCGATTTGCCCGGAGGATCAATCTCTCTCACAAATCATGGTATAAAATGATTATTTGATCACGTGATTCCTCTAAACTTATTCAGATTTTCGGAAATGTAGAAAAGTTAGGTAGACTAACCAGTAATCCGAAAAGTCTTAATTCCGAGATGTCTGGATTAAATTTTCTGTACTGCATTGAATTTATATTGCATGTTTTCTAGGTAATTGTAAAATCATTGAAATTTTTGTGGAGATCAGGGAAATCATGGAAATATCAAGAGAACTTTTTTTCTAGGATTTTGTAACCACCCTGAAAAAATTTCAAGTGTGATTCACATTTATGTAATTTGAATCATAACATTTGAACACAAAGCAAGCATAGAAATTTGATTTTTGAAAAATTAACTGTATTTGTTATGAACTTTGTACATACTTAAATTGAAAGTCAGTATATCTAATATTTCCAAACATTTATAAAAAAAATATATTGTCATAATATATATATATAAATGCCATTATACATAAACTGCCATAAAAATAAACTTTTTTAGTGTGAAACTTAAAAAACAATAGAATAGAATGACTACTGTTAACTCTGAGGGATAAGCTATTTGAAAGAAGTGTAAACTTATTTTCACTGCATAATTTTAAAATTAAAATTTTCAACTGAAAATGTAATTGAAAAAAAGTTTTACAAAACTTTATAATAAATGACTCCATCATACTTTAAAATAAATAATTTTAGAATTTTTTTTATTCATAAAAATGTGTATAGCTGGAAAACCTGACATTCAGGTGACAGGTTTATATGTTTATCCCTCAGAGCACAGGTTCCCAACCTTTTCAGACCTGGGTACCACTTGACTTTTTAAGAAATTTTGGCGTACTACCAGACTTAAATATTTTGATAAAAGTATAGCATTTACTCTCCTAAAAGTGTTCAAAGGCTTTTTGAATTAAATTCCTGAGAAAACTTCATATTAAATGGTTAGTTATTTGTTTATTTATAACAATAACTTATAATAAAGGAGAAATAAAGGTAAACATGGAATAAATTTACAGTTTTACTTATTACCTATAGTTCTAAAAACATACAGATAAAAAAAAATAGTATAAACACATCAAAATTTAATCATCATACAAAATATACTTTTATAGTTCTGTAGTGTGAAAGTTGTTATTTGCCTGCGATTAAAATATCAACATTAGGAGTAATGAAACTCATCACAAAAAATAGCAGAGCTTGCCGGGAGATCAAAAGGCATTAGCTTTCACATTCGAGCCAGAAGTTAAAGATTTTTTTAAAAATAATTTTAATGTTTAAAATAATGAGTAATATATGTGCTTGCTCACTGCACATGCCTAAAGAAGATATTGATAGCATGAGGTTGCTCACAACATTACTCACGCGCACCACCAGAAATTTTCCCACCGGTTGAGAACCCCTGCCTCATAGGGTTAAAAACTGAACAGCCTTAATACTATTTTCTGCAGTAAGGAACTAAATATCAAGTAGGATTTAAAAAAAGCACAAGATGCTTTTAGAAAGCTTTTTAAAGGTTTGTAAGTCGTCAAACTTAAACATTTCTCTTAAACAAAAAATCTATAATGCAATTATTAAATCTATACTACTTTATGGCAGTGAAACTTAAATTACAAAACAACAGGAAAATAAACTTAACACATTTCATACAAAATGTTTAAGTAAGATCCTAAAAATTTATTGTCCAGAAAAAATTTGAAACCATAATCTATACGTCAAAACAGAAGACAAAACCTTTACAAATGACATAATGATAAAGAGATGGCATTGGGTTGGCCATGTACTAATGAGGAGCCTCGATCCTAATGAACAGATCGCTTTAACATGGTGGCCTGACGGTAAAAGAAAGAGGGGACGACCAAGGCTGATGTGGCGAAGAAACATCTTGAAGGAGCGAGACCATCTTGGTTGGCCAAGCTGGACAGTTCCCAGGGTGGCCACACTGAACCGGAGGAACTGGATTTTAACAATTGCGGCCCTCATGTGCTTATAAGGAGTGTTGAGTCGCAAGGTAAGAAACTTTAAAGTTTTAAAAAAAATGTATCACATGTCATAGTGAAATCTCTTTCATCACAAAACAACTAAAAACTTAATCCTGTTTAGTGGCTGCAATGAACCTCCACTTATTAACGAAATCAAAATCCATTTGTGTTGATTGCGAGCTTTCTTGCATGTACTGGAAGAGCGTATCTAACGCCAGGATGGCTTGTGAATGGGAAACGGCAGTCCTATGAACATCACATTCTCCAGTTTTCAGGCTGTCATAAGCATATTGGGTTGGGTCATTATATTCATTATTGTTTTCAATGATGTTGGTAGATGTAGGATCTTCATGTTCTTCACTCATGATAATGTCAGGAATAATTTGGATATGCTCATGATACTTTTCTTCTTCAGTTCTCATGATGTTATTAGCACTTTGCTTAGAGTCATTATATACATTGATTCTAATGATGCCGTTGGCAGTTTGGTCATGCTCCATATAATCATGTCTTTCAATGATATCATGAGAAATTTGGATGCGTTCTTTTACACTAGTTTCTATATCATTTGAAGCTTGTTTAGATTTGCCATAGTCATCCTTATTTTTAACGATGTCTGTGCTAGTTCCAACAGGCTCATCTTGTTGATGTATTGCAATTAAGTCAGGGGTTATTTGGATGTGCTCGTCATAGCCACTTCGGTCAAGCTCATCACGTTGATGTAATGTGGTATCATTAGGTGTAATTTGTATAGTTTTATCACATTCATCATCACTGTGAATGACGTCTTTCGTAGTTTGGTTAGGCTCCTCATATCTGTTACTATCTATGGAGTCACAGGAAGTTTGATTAAACTCCTCATAAACTGCCTCCTCATATCCCTTGCCCGTTTGGCTGACAGATGCGACAATCTGGTCATCAGTCATTTCTGTGGTGTGTTCAGATGTGTGGATCTGGATCCACCCTTCACATTTCGAAAGATTGTGTCGCTTCTTCCAATTTTGGAGCCATCCACTGCTGGCCGAAAACGTATCCTTGTCCTGGTCACCGTATATTTTCCTCTGCAAAACCAAGGCCTTTTCCTTCAACATGGTCCCCAATACTTCTTTTCCCTTTCTTTTTTCCTGCACAAACCACAACCACAGAGCTAATTCTAATGCTTCGAATTTCGGCCTCGCCAGAGTTTTACGAGTCCTCTGCTCGGTTAGATTCACACGTTTTATGCGATTTTCGATCTTTTTCCTGTTTTTCATCCAATCATAAATGGTGGTCGTCCCTATTCGCATTTCGCTTGCAACCCGTATAACAGATTCACCATTGTCTATTCGCTTGAGAACACTCATTTTCTTGTCCAGAGTCAAACTAGTACGTTTATTTGATGCTTTTGGAAACGAATCGCCACCGACTTCTGAATGAAGAACATGATGATTAGGTTCCCCTGTTTCAGTGAAGAAGTTTCCCGTTTGGAAAGAGTCGGGCTCCCTGAATTCACTTTTAAGGCAGCTTTTGGTTTTTGACGAAGAATCATTTAATTCAACTTTAATAGGACTGTCAGGAGTAATTAAGATACTCGAGTCCTCATGCTCACTACTAATGGTATCGTTCGTAGATTGACTGGGATTATTGTACGGTGCCACTTCATACAACTGACTCCTAATAGCATCAGTAGTTTCAGTTTCTTCAATTTTTATGGTATTAGTAGTCTCTGGAGCAGACATATACATTGATTTTCCACTGCTATCAGCTGTATGTATCCATTTGCCAACATCATGTCGTTTCTTCCAATTTTGCAACCATCCGTCGCTGGCCGAAAATCCGTCCTGGACACAGCCCAATTCTTCATACAAACTCATTGCCTTCTCTTTTATCAATGGCCCGGACAGTTCAGTTCCTTTTCTTCTTTTCTGTACAAACCATAACCACAAAGCTTTGTCTAACCTTTCACACTTCGGGTTTTTCAAAGTCCTGTGCGATTTTGGAGCTGATGCGTCTCCACATAATCTACTTTCTAAGTGATTTCGATTTTTTATCCAATCATAAATGGTAGTATAACCAACTCCGATTTCTTTCGCTATTTTTGAAAGAGATTCACCATTGTCTACGCGTTCAAGAACTTTTAATTTCTCTGCTAAAGTTATGGTAACATGTTTGCGTTTTCTTTTTTCCATGATAGTTTTCTCACACGTTTTGTTATTTTTTGGGGGGATTTGGAAATTGTTTTGAAGTGTAGTGTAATCGTTGTAGTAGTAGTAGTATATGTTTTTGCGATATGTGCTCGCCGACTAGGCTGCTTCATCGCAATGATCAATCTCGGATTCTATTGGCTTACAGAATCAAATCAAAAAAATTAGAAATATTTCATAATTGCTTCGATAAACCTAATAATCATTTTAGCTTTATGTGAATCATAACCATCATCACTGGAAAAATCAAACAACCAAGGAAAATGAAGGGGAATGCAGCCGATTCCTTGTCTAAGTTTGATTCTTTCATTATCAAACCGAGTGCATGCAAGGAGGATGTGCCTCAATAGTTTCTTCAACATTACAGGTAGCACATAGGGGCGACGGGACAAGGCCCATGCGATTGAGTTTGGCTTTGGTAGGGAGAGACTTAGTTCTGAATCTGGCGAGATAGATATCACCAGATCTATTCAAAGGAAGGAATCGAAATTCTTTTGGGGTAGAAGTAATATAGGAAAAGGAATCAGAATATTTACAGTCGGACCACACTTTAGCCACCATTTCGCGAAAATTGGTTCTAAGGCGGTGGAAAATATCTTCAATTGTAATCAACTCAACAACTAGCTGTGAAGGGGCTTTTTTGGCTTTTGCGTCAGCCAGTTCATTTTCGTAGATGCCCACATGAGCAGGGGTCCAAATGAAGAGAATTTTATTGAATGCGTCAGCGGAGGAAACAAGCAGATCATTGATCAGAGCGATCACACTAGGGGACTTAGGGTTGATCTTGCTAAGGGCATTCAACACAGAAAAACTGTCGGACAGAATAATATAGTCTTGTTTTTCCTTGATGAAGGTTTTAATAGCAATATAAATTGCCAGGGCCTCACCAGTGAATACAGAGCAAATGCCAGGGACCTGACCGGCAACTGAAGTATTCCTAGTCGTATCGATAGCTGCAATACTGATTGAAGAAGAGTTTTTTGAGGCATCTGTGGCCAAAAAGGTCCAGTTCCCCTCAAGGCTGTTTTTAAACTCCAGAAAGGAGGTTTGAATGACAACTTCCGGGAGAGATTTGTTTTGAAACGAGAGGTCGTTCAAGTGGAAAAGGATTTGCTTGATAGGGTTGGAGTTAAATTTGTTGGGAATAATTTGATCGATATTGATGTCTAAATCAGAGGGAACCAGTCTCATTATACTACCTAGCGATAGACATCTTTTAAGTCTCGGATTAGCTGAAGACCTTCGGAAAAGGTCAGTAAGCGGACTATTTTGGGTGATTGAGAATTGTTTGAAGAAGAACTTGGAAGCAAGCCATCGATGGCGGTCACGAATGGCGGATTCCTTGACTTCTGCATAGAGGAGAGGAATAGGAGTCCAAATGGGGAGACCAGTAGCAAATCTGAGAGCTCTGTTGTACAGAACTTCCAAAATGCTATAGTCTGTTATGCTAGCACCAAAGAAAATATGACACCCATAGTCGAGGGAGCTACGGATTGTGGAATTGATAATTTGGACAAGATGCCATGATCGAGTTCCCCAATGTCTGGAAGCAATGCATTTAAGAGAGTTTAATTTACGGATGGCTTTTTTCTTAAGAAAATTAAAATGAGTTTTGAAGGAAAGATTGCTAGAAAAGTAGACACCAAGGATTTTAATGTCTTGGACGATTGGGATATTAGAGCCCATGATATGGAAGGGGGTGGAAATACGAGAGCGTCTGTTAGAAAAGTTAATACTCTCGCATTTGGCGGGTTTAATGTCAAGTTTCCAAGTAGAACACCAGTTACTGATTTTGTACAGGGTGAATTGAAGTTTGTCATAAACTCTATTGAAATCATCACCTTGGCAAAAGATGAAAATATCGTCTGCATAAACAAGACAGTCTACGTTATGGGGGATGATATCGAATATATCCATCATATAGATGGTAAAGAGAAAAGGGCTGAGAACACTTCCTTGAGGAACTCCTTTAAAGGAATCTTTAAGAACAGAGCATTTGTCCCTCCATGACACAATAATCTTCCGGTTGGATAAGAATTTAAAAATCCAGTTGGCGGTCTTGCCCTTGATACCCAATTGTAGGAGTTTTACCATCAAGCCGTCTCTCCAGACAGAATCGTATGCCGCGGCGATATCTAATTTGATGAGGACAAAAAATTGCTTGTTATTTTTAGCTTGGACAATTTTATGATGGATAATTGAGAGGGCGTATGAGCAATCTTTGTGTGGGATGAAACCACAATGGAAGGGGTGAAACATTTTGCTGTTGGAAAAACTAATGATACGACTCAAGATCATTTTCTCAAAGAGCTTGCACATAACAGAAGTTAAGGCAATAGGTCTATAGGAAGTAGTTTCGTGAGGGGCTTTCCCAGGTTTTTGAATAGGGAGAATTTTAGAGATAAGCCACTCTTCTGGGAAATGGTTGGAGTTGAAAATGTCGTTGAATATTACAAGGATATTTCTCAGAATATTGAGAGGGGCCATTTTGATTAGCTTAGCGCTAATCCCATCTAGTCCTGGGGATGAAATTCTCATGCTATGAACAGCTGACATGAGTTCAGTCAGGGAGAAATCCCTGTTGTAGGGGGCATGATCTCCTCCGTTTAGGGTGAAAGGTATAACTTGGTTGATCTCGTCGGAGCTAAAATTTTTTGCAAAGATGTTAGCCTGTGTAAGAGGATCAGAGACCAAAGATCCTCCAAACTCAATCATCTTGTTGCAGGAGGTAGGGTCCAAATTTCTATTGTGGATGCATTTGATAATTTTAAAAATTTTCCCAGAGTGTCCTCCGACTTCGCAAATATCATTCCAATATTTCCTTTTGAGGTTTTTAATAGTTCTCCTGAGTTGGGAAGCAAACTTCTTATAAAGGAGCCAAAATTCAAGGCTAGCGGAGCCACGCGACTTACGTAGGAACTTTCTTTTTTGACCCAGCAAAAAACGGCACCGATTATCCCACCAGGGGCAGAACTTTTTATTAGAAATTGAGACTTCTTTGGTGCATTTTTTGATGACATTGCTGGAGAAGTCGGCAAACTCCTCATATGAGCTGAAATTAGAGTCTACCTCAGGGAGCCCAGAGAAACAGTTACTGACTTTAGACCAGATAATCACTTTCCTTGTGCTTGGACTAAGGTTACCGGAAACGTTAAAAGAAATAACAACTGGTTTGTGGTCACTTCCAAGCATGTCTGGAGATACCTCAAGGCTAGTGATCCTGAAAAGATCGGGAGAGATAATGCTCAGGTCTAAAAGGGACGAAGATGAAGGGCCAAATCTTGTAGGGATTTTTGTATTGAGGAGATAGAGGTTATTGTCGAGAATCCAGTCTATTATTTTATCGCTATCTCCAGATTTTTGGGGCGATCCAAGAGCCGGGTGTTTGATATTAAAGTCGCCGATAATAACACAAGGATGTGACAAGTTATCGGCAACACATTTGAGCCATGAGTCGTGGAAAACCCCTTTGGGGGAGTAAATGTTGGCAATAGTGAGAGAAAGGGTAGAGGTTTGGATTTTAATAACCAGTATTTCGGCCTCCGATGCTGGAAGATTTGGGATAGGAGAAATACTGCTAGAAATGTTAGACTTGACTGCAGTAAGGAGGCCCCCGCCCCTATTAGGGGAATGTATAGGTCGATCTAGGCGATAAATGGTTTTACCTTGAATATGGATATTATCATTAGGCTTGAGGAAGGTTTCTTGTAGGGCTAAGATGTGGGAAGAGGAAAAAATACTGTTTTTGAATAGGAAAAGTTTGTTCTTGAGACTTCGACAGTTCCATTGAACTAGATTTAGAGAGCTCATTAGAAGGATAAAGAAAAAGTATACGAAATGGCTAGCGAGGAGGAACTTCCCCTTGTTGTGGGTAAGCAGAGAAATTAGGCTAAATGTGGGCTGATATTCAAAAGATTAACGGCTGCTGATTTTGCTTGGTCTTTTGAGAGCTGGTTGGACGTGCCGAGAGGATTAGTGTTTGGTTCATGTGTAAGAAGTGTATTTAAGCGACTGTCTCGTAAGATGGTAGAATTTTGGGAATTCAATGGATTGCTATCGGAGGAAATGTTGGGGAGAGAGGGAGTGATATCTTTTTTGCTCTGATCTGTGCGGATTTTTTTGTTTGGGGTTTCAACTTGAGTGATTGTGACAGGAACAGATGGGACCTGAGGGGAAACTAGAGAGATGTTGGGAACAGGGATTGTTGTTGACTGAGGTGGGAATGAAGAGAGGTTTGGAGCTAGTTGTTGGAACATGTTTTGAAACATGGACATCATAGAAGATGCCTGGGCGTTTAGAGCTTTAACAATTGTGTTTTCGAAGGAAGTTTGTAGCTGTAGGATTTTGTTCTCAAAGTCCTGTTTAGTGATGTAGTCAGATGTAGGAGGGGAGGACTGAACCACTTTTGAGAGAGGGGAGCGGCTTTTAAACGAGCTACGGGCTTCAGAGAAGCTTAGCCGATTCTGACATTTAAATGTTAGGAAATCTCTTTCTTCTTGTTTTTTATTGCAGAGGTCGCTTGTAGCCTCATGTTTCCCTCCACAGTTGATGCATTTTGGGGTGTTAGAGCATAGACTTGCATCATGTTCCTCACTGCATTTTAAGCATTTTTTTGGCCGAGAGCAATTTTTGGTAGAGTGGTTCCAACCACCGCAGTTCAAACAGATCCTTGGTCTATCAATAAAAAGGTTTATCCTTTTTATTTCATACCAAAGTTTTATGTATTCAGGGAGGTGAGTACCCAAAACATTAATAAGTATGGTATTGGTAGGCGAGAACCCTTTACCGGCCCTTTTAGAAAATCTTCGGCAATCAATGACTTTCACGTTGTTATCAGCTTCGAGTTCTTCAACCACTTCATTTAGTGAAATATCACAGGGAATGTCATGTAAAATGAAACGGGACGTAATGTTTACCATGTTTAATTCAGCTTTGATTGAGACCGAGATCAGAAATTTAATGTTTAAGAGTTCTTTAGCTGTGTTTGGGTCCTCGGTTTTGCAAAGCATATTGTTTAGTTTAGTGAATTTTATGCTGATGATTTTTTTAGGGTTTGTGATTTTTTGGTTGAGATTATCTTTCAGGCGTTTAGGAAAAGATCTGGGAATAGGAGAGGAAATTCCGCTTAAAATGACCGTGTATTCACCACGGAATCCAGAAGAAAATGCGTTGTCTATAATATCATTAGTAGTCATGGGAGAGTTGAAAAGCAGAGGGTCTGAAGAAGAAACCTCCATGTCGGCGCCACCCGAAGCGCCTGACATGGCTAGACCGGACCAGGACTTAAATTACGTGTAAAATAAGAAGGACACAAAAGAAAAAAAAAGTCCTACCTTGGACTAGAGAACGAGCAGCAACTGAGGAGAAACCTGGTGAGCCCACTACTGGGAAAACACGTGCAAAGATTTTTAAATAATGAGCCACCCACCGGGCAGATAAACAAAACAGATGAGCTTTTAGAGGTATTCAAATAGAATAAACACTTCAACGCCAAACCAGACTAGAAATCAAGCGAGAAGCAACCTAGTCCACCGAAAACCGTGTAATCGTTTCCGACTGCCTATTTTTAGCCTCCAAAATTGATTGGTTGGTTGGTAGACATATATTTTCAGGCTTGTGTGCTTGCGCAAGGACCCGCTTATAAACCATCGTCAAGTAGAACAACACAAGACACACACAAACACATATGACAGATGTTGCTATCTGCCGCCACCTCCGCAATTTAGACATGTCCCTGAAGTGGAGGAAATTTTCTCCAAGGATCTGTACCCATGGGAAACTGCGCAATGACCGCCCACAAGACTTTCGGACCCAACAGATTTTACGAGCGCGTACTCCGCATATACTCGACAAACACAAACATCCATGCCTGAATGGAATTCGAACCCTGACCCAGCAGCTCCAAAGGCCAATGCCTTAACCACTACGCCGCTGGATTGGCAGCCTCCAAAATTGTTTTGAAACCAGTTGCTAGTTTTTGATGCCAGTTTCTCTCGTTTATGCTAGTTTCGATACAGTCAACTAACGCATTGTAACTTTTTTTCATTTGCAAAGAGAGCATAATTTTCTTCTGATATAAAAAAATATAATTTAAATAAGGTAAAATATTCTCAAATTTATAATTCATACGCTTATACAAAGGATTAGTTTACTTGGGTTTTAAATTATTTGAATAAATTTTCTGCTAATCACAAGGCCTTTTATCTCACATGACAACCGAACCGTACGATCAAATCAGCAAAAACAAAACAACGGAGCATGGAAGTTCTTTTAGTAAAAATGTTAATAAAAATATTTTATTAATAGC
This sequence comes from Hylyphantes graminicola, assembly GCA_023701765.1. Taxonomy (NCBI): domain Eukaryota; kingdom Metazoa; phylum Arthropoda; class Arachnida; order Araneae; family Linyphiidae; genus Hylyphantes; species Hylyphantes graminicola. The sequence goes on along the minus strand of CM043118.1, from coordinate 1,537,874 downwards.
TATTAATTAGCTTTTAAATTTAAATTATTCACAATGGACGATCCTTTTGAAGAAGATATATCATGGAATTTATTTGTGCACCAATACTATTGGGTAAATATACGAAAAGTGTCTTCAATTCAAGTGCTTAAGTTTCACTTTTCGTTTTCTAAAATCTTAATTTTATCTAGTTCCTATTTAAAAAACGTATGTTTTTAACTGATGTCAAATATTTTGATTTATTATTCGTGTTCATTTGTTTGAGGTTTTTGTTTTGTTGTATTTTTAGGTAAGCAGATTTTTCGATTTGGGTTATGGGCAATTTTACCGTAACCAATATTGGTAACTATTTGAACTATTCGGGCGCGATGAATAGCCAAGTGAGGTTACCGAAATTCCCTTACGTTTGAGGAGTTATTTTATACTATTCTGTTCGTTTTCAAATTGCTTTGATTAAATGCATAAAAAGTAGTCAGACATAAAATTAACCATTGTTTGATATTTACAGCTATAGTTTTTAAGATGATGTATTAAATTGAAATAACTTATTTCCTAATTATGGTAGAATAATTTAATATTCATAATTTGAAAAAATGAAATATTTACCTGCACAATATTTTTTTACAATGCTGCAGTACACTTGCAAAAGTCATGTATTGGCAAAAATAAGATATATTATGGAAAAAATAATCTGTGTTTCGCATTTCATTCTGGTAAAAAGTTACGTATCTGCTTATTGTATCCTAACATTTCAAAATATTTGTGGAATTACAGCTCAAAAGTTATATTTGGCCAGCCATAGTGATTCACCACCATCATTCCATAGTGACCATCGCAACATTTTCCCTACTTTTATCCAGTGCTGTATTCGTAAAATTTGCACAGGGTATACTGTGTATACTGTGGCTTAATAAAAAAGTGATAGGGTATACTCTTAAAATATGAGTTGGTACTTGGTAATAAAATTTACAAAAATGCATAAACTGTTATTCAAGACGTAGAAATAAAACTTGGTTTAAACTGCACATAAAAAACCTATCATTCTCGCCCTCGTGCGGCTTTTTATTGGACATCAGTCGCTGCCCGATGGTTTACCAACCATTATCTCGCATACCTCTTTGGTACAAACAGATCAAGTGGTGGTCCATTAGCATTAATGAACATTAAACTTAACACTAGAAACCAGTAAAGATGCCTTCAAATCATTTATTATGATGTTCACTAAACTGAAGCCCCGTTCACACTCTGTAGTTGAGCAGGGCAAAGTTGATACTGTCATTAGCAGAGGTTTTAGATAGTCTAGCAAAGATTTTGGATTTTCAGAGAAATCTTGCAAGCTGTGGATTGCTTGCCCCTCATGATGAGGTTTATGATTTATTGAAAATTAAAATAATGTGTCAAATTCATTAAAAAAATTAAAGATTATACGCTAATTTGGAAAATAATCAGAGGGTGTACTCTATTTTTTCAAATAAACCACAGGGTATACTCCGTATACCGCCGTATACCCCCCAGCCCTGCTTTTATCACCTATTAAAGATTTTTATTCCATAAAAAAACTTTAATTTTTGAAATATTTTATTTTATTATGTTGAGGCACAAGTACATTCTCTGTTTCATAAAGCAGTCAAATCTATGTTTCTTTAGAAATAACAACACAATCGGTGCTGTGATAAACAAGACATTAAAAATACCACCTCCTTTAAACTTTATTTCCCTTTTACAGCAATTTCTCTGAAAATAATTAGCCAACATATTTTAAAGTAAGGTTTTTTAAAGAGCTTAATTATCCTGTTTCATAGTATGCCATGTCAATACAAATACTATGGAAGGTCCATGCAAAAATGTAGTTTTCTGTGCATACAATAAAAATATTTTTTGTTAACATACATTTTAAAAAATAAGAATTTGGTCCATTTTTGAAGAGACAATTTGAAAAATTCATTTTAAATGAAAAAAAAGTAGAAAGTATCATTTTTTTTAAAATTAAAAATTTGGAAGTTTATGGTTATTGCTTTATTAACTGGTGTATAAATTACTGAAATATCTTTGCATAATGCTCAGGAAACTAATTTTATTTTTTAATCTATTTAATTCGTTACAACTCATTTATTTTTAAATGCTTTATTGTTTTATTTCAGGCCTTTGTACTAATACTGGTGTTATTCCTAATTGTTATTGGTGTGCTCTTTTGGTATTTGAGAAAATGCAGGTAAGTCAATGTAGTTTAGAGTGAGACCATCTAGTTTTATTCTTTGGTTGAATAGTTAATAATTGATTATTTTCATTGTATTCTTAGCTTAGTGGTCCAAGGGATTAACATGAAAACATTTCTTCTTGCAATAAATTTTGTCAACAATATTTATATCAATATGTTTTACATGCTTCTTTTAAAATTATTATCAAGTTTAAACAGAATCTAGTCTTTCTTTAAGAAATCTAAAAGCACTTTTAAATGTAATTAAAAAAGCAACAACTTGCAACCAGACTTTATTTCAATCTTTTTTACTCTTAAGTTTATTTTTTAAAAAAGAATAACGATAATATATTGTTTAAAACATATTTTATTTCTGAATAATTTTCAAATAAGTAAATCATAAAGACAGCACAATAATTTAAATTAAAAATTTTCAGAAAATTATAATATTTATAATTTCTTAAAATTAAGTGTTACTGGAAAAAACTTGCGGTTGTTAAATATATATTTTTGTATATCGAAGGCAGTTAGGCTAGCAACTGTTCTCTTTTTGAGTACTTCTTCTTAAACTAGAAACTGTTGCATAAGGGAAGCCATAGAAAATAGGAAACAAAAGCAAAACTCTTAATCAAATTGACCATCACTTTGGATTCACTTTTAGTGCTTCCTTGTCATTCGCCAAGGCTTGCACATGTTCTTGTCCATTTAGCATTCTGTTTTTCCTGAGGAAGCCAACTATGACTTTCTATCTGATGCAAAATTTCCGCCAGAAGCAAAAAGAGCAGGAAAAAATACCGGAAATGTCCCAGCGCAAGACCCCCAAGTTCAAAAACGAAAAACCCAATTTTGATATCCATCATCTTGCCAAAGAGCATGCCCTTGCGTACTTCCAGAAGCCGTGGGATTATTACTTGAAGAGGGATGCTTGCACGAGCAGTAACTGTGCTGCAAGAACTCAATGTGAGGACTCGAGACTGACTTTGAAGGATTTGAATTGTGGTTCTTCTACGTATACATACTATGACACGATACAGCTGTCGGATAAGAAAACTGTTAGCTTTTCGTGTGATAAACCATTTGTGCGTACTGTTCCAACTACAGTAAAAAATAACAGAGGGGACTTTGCAACACATTTGAAAAATGCATGCAGGTTTTTTTCAATATTTGTTTTTGTGATTGCTTGTATTGAATTGATTGAATATCGGAATTGATTTTGATTGATTGAATATCGCAAAACCACCCAAGTTGAGAACTGAGGTTTCAAAGTTTAATTAAACATTAAATGTTAAATTACTATGCACTTGGTGTATTTTTGCTCAGCAACAAAGACCATAAAAACCACCAAATTTTTTTTCACATGTGTTAAGACAACCATGAAATACTTTTGTGATTTTTTTAAGAAATTTATAAAAAAATAGTTGATGAAAAGATGATTACTTTTTGATGTTTCTTTAGGAGAGAGCCCAGGTATGAGTACACAGCCCTTGCAGATGAGTCCTTTTTGCACGATCGTTTGGAGATGGATCGCAAAATGCAAAGAGATTCAGATCGTAGTATGTACCCAAAAAATTAGTCTGCTTTTGATATTTTATTTTTATACAATTAGGATTAAAGTGGATGTCGTTTAAATTTATTTTTTATCAAATTATTTTTATTATACAAAATTAAGTTTTTGAAATGAAGGTCAAAAATTACATAAGGGTTAAAATTAAACTTTTGAAAATTTTATTTTAATATGTTAAAGTTTTTGCTCATTTTTATGTGTTTTTCACCATAAGGCAATAATTAACTGATTATAACTGAAGCATTCGTTGTAAGTAATTTATTCATTGATTTTCTTCATAAAATTCAAGTGCAATGTTTTGAACATAATTAGTTAATTTTGTACTTGGTATTTAATAAGTGTGATAGACATTTTATAATTCTTGACTTTTCATGAAGATGCGTTTAACTCCTTTTTTTTAAAGATATGTCAACAATACGATGCCAGTACTACCTACGTGGCTCCAATCGCTATGTGTTTCTTAAGCATCTACCAGACATGGGTAAGATTAAAATAATTTTTTTTAAAGTAATGTATATTTTAAAGTTTTTAAGTAATGTATATTTTAAAATATTGTCTAACATGTATTAATTGTGTCTGCAGGAAACTATATGAGTGTTTGAACTTTTTAACTCTAATTTTAAATTCACACATATATCCCAATCTGTCAGCAAGATACAAGAAATAAATGTCTAAAATTAACTTATGAAAATTATAAACAGAATATTTTTCCTTTTCTAAAAAAAAAAGAGTTTCATAATCGTCTTCCTGCATCTATCTCTATAAAAAATCAATATACACTAAAGAACTTGCATGCCATTGTATTCACCCATACTCCTTTTTAGGGGTGATAAGTCTGAAACAACAAACTAAACTGGTTTTCAGATTCTGCTGCTGTACTTAATTGTACTTATAAAGTGACTTAAATTAGCATAAAATGTAACTGTCTTGTGATTTCAGTTTTTTTGTGTGCAATCCATTTTAACGAAATTGTTTAATGACACAAAAAATCTCGAATCAAAAGGCTTTGCTTTATTTGGCTGCAAGAAGGGATCCAATAGGGCCAGCTCTCCGATGTAGAAAAAAACATTTTTTTTCATTAAAGTCTGATGGCTTTTACTGTGAGAGGTGCGTCCTTGCTGGTGTGAGTTGATCTTTGGTTGACTTCCATGACAAGAAGACTACTACAAATGCTCGTGTGCTATTGAAGTAGGAGCTGCCTCGGCAGGGCATAAGCAGTCTTCTAACAAGATTACTATTACTAAATAGATACAATACTTTGTATCAGGCTCTTCAATTCGTTTATAGTTAGCCATCGAGCCCAGTCGGTTAAAGTGTTCCCCTTGCATGCGGCTCCTGGTTCTGGTCCGGGCATACCCATAATAACTTCTTCTTCAGGAGCCCAACAGCCCTTTGCAGGCCTAAGCTGCCTTAACAGCATGCCTTCTCCAGCTCCCACTGTCCATGACAACTTGTTTCCAGTTTTTAAGTTTAGGGATTTCGAGTTGTTTTCGTGTGTCTGTGAGCCATCAAGTAGGGGGTCTACCTCTGGAGCGGGACCCCTGAGGATCTTGTAGGTGGCAATTTTTACGGGACTGTCTTTGGGGCCTCTCCAGATATGGTCGAGCCATTTTAGTTGTTTGCTTTGGATGATCTGTGCATGACCTAATAACTACCTACCTATAAATCACCCGTGCAGTCAAAAATACCCAACCAATAATACCTTGTGTAGGGATAGTGAATGTTAAATATGTTTCAAAGTCCCATCGCTTCGTACGATGTTGCCCTTAATGATTGCGTTGGCTGACTACTCAGATGTCAGCTCGTTACTTGACTGTGGTTCTAAATTAGGACGCCCACATTGCCCTTATGTAGCTCTAGTGCAACGATAATTCAAAACTAACTAAAATAAAATTCAATATACATTTCCATTTCAGGTAGCAGACTCGACAAGAACTGGTTCTTGGTGCGCGATTCCACCACCAAGACCGAGCGCCTCCTGACCATGACTCCCATGGCAGAAGTCTGCCCCGTCAAGTACACTTCCGACACCAGACAAGTGCTGCTGGACTTGTTCCTGGCGCTGCAGCATCCCTACATCTATCCAGTCCTGGACATAGACAGGAAGATCGTCATGGAGCAGGAGTACGTCATTGCTGTGTTGCCCTTCAACGAGGAAGGTACTCTGAAGGACGTCATATATCAGGTAATGAAGAAGTTCCTTATTATTTAAAATGACAAAAAGGTTTTTTTAGTTCATTTTAACTACATACAGATTATTTAACTATCAAAAACACAGTGAGAAAAATGCCTACAATTCTATAAAAATATGTGTGCGAATAATTTACTATAACCTAGTTTGTCTTTGGTTTTTAGCATAAAATTTAGAAAAATCTAGGAAAAGGTAATGTTCGTGATTATTTATGACTTAAGGTTGGTATTCGAGAAAACAAGGGAAATTAAAAAAAAAATATTTGTAAAATCTATGCAAAATAAAGATAAAGATGAACTGAAGGTATTTTCCGGTACTATAGAGATCTGAATTATAATATGTAAAAATTAATAAATTGTAATTAGTTAAAATTTGTTAAATTTTTTAACATGAGCAGAAAAATTGTTACAAGTTTATTTTATTCAGTAATTTAACAGTGCCTGCAGGAATATATATTTTTTTATTGAAAATTTTCATAAGTGTCTGATAAATTAAAGAATTTTATTAGAAAATGAAAAAAAAAGCATTAAATATTTTAATTGCTCCTTTAAATAGTGTTTTATACCCTCATAAAAGGGGGCTGGGGAGCCCAGTCGGTTAAGCAGTCGCTTAGCATGCGGAAGGTCCCAGTTTCGGGTCCGGGCATCGCCAAAATAGCTGCCGACCTATAAACGACCCGCGCAGCCAAAAATGTCCGACGAATAATACCCCGTGTAAGGGAGTGCATGTTAAATATCCTAGCCAATAGCCCTCGTGTGGCTCTAGTGCGACGATAATTCAAACCTAACCTAATTATCATCATAAAAGGCAATAAAAAGTATCTTATACTTCAATGAAACAAAAAACTGATTACCTTATCACTTATTAAATAACAAAATTTCCTTTGGGTTAACATGTCATTTTAATAACTTTTGATATTTCTGTGCTTTTTAAAATAATTTTAACAGGGTTAATCTATAACTAATTTTTTAAGATCAACTTTCCATGCAGAGTCACTGCCAGGACGATTGGAAGGAGAAGTACCACTTCCAAGGTTACGGTCTGGGCTCGTCGCAGATCCAGAGACTCGGCTGCCAAATCCTGGAGGCGCTGCTCTTCCTGAAGGATCAGAGATTCCCCCCTTTCCTGCATTTACACTCCGGGAACATAATCGTCCAGAATGGCGTGGCAAGGTACCATATCATTTTATTTCCATGTGTTCAGTGGAATTGCTTATACACTGCGATGCAAAAGTTTAGACAATGGCGTTTTAGCTGTAAAATTGATAATTGTTTTAAAGTGCAAAATAGAATAATATGTCGCAATTTTGTAATTTTATATGGGCAAGACTGCACTTTTCATCAAGAAAATTGGTCAATGCATGTCTCGAAATCCAAGAATTCGTACCAAAACTTTTAGGTGATTAACTGGTAGGCATTCGGTTCGTATTTAGAGATGTTAAATTGTACGTTTGAATCAAATATGACTTGAATAATGATTTAAAATGACTATATTGTCTGTTTGGTGTAAAATTGAACCAATATCATTATTAAATCAGTTTAGTTCACCGGATATCGTTTTTAAAAAAAATTATCATTTTAAGAAATATAATCCCTCAATAAAAATGAGAAATTGTCCATTATCTACTTTAAATTAGCATAATCCTGTATTTGTGTCTAAACTTTTGCATCGTACAAAATTTTATTTTATGAAATTTTTTTTTTATAACAAATCAAACAATTATGTTTCAATTATAGCATTTCAAAATATTTATTTAATAGATTTAGGGGTGTTTTGTAATTCTACTATCACAATTTTAAATTTTATAGCTAAAACGCATCATTGTCTAAACTTTTGCATCGCAGTGTAAACTTTAAATAATTATGAACAAAAAACATAATTTTTCAAAATCTTGTGGGGATTTTTTAAAAATTTCTATATGTTAGTAGCATTGCTTATTTTAGATTTGCTGAAAATTTAAATAATTAATAAATCTCGGAACATTGTAAATACAAAAAAATACAAAAAAATAGTACACCAACAAAAAGTACAACATACCAGTTATTTTTGTATTTATTCATTAATATTTCATACAAAAAAAAAGTACAACATACCAGTTATTTTTGTATTTATTCATTAATATTTCATATTTTTAGAATTATGTCTGAATAACAGGATACCATTGATTTTTAAAAGCCCGTAAATGATACTTTGTAAGTGGCTTTTAATAAGTCGTTAATTAATCTGGAAATTTCTTTGTTATTAAGCCTTTTAAGTTAAAATAACTTCTTAGTGCAGTTATTGAGTAACATTTTTATTGAATTTTTTGTGTGGTCGAACTGTATTAAAGTTGACTTCTTTACATTTGGGATATTAATATTAAAAAAAAATTAAATTTAGGTATTTAAGACAGCCATAATTAAACTGAATTTTGCTTTTCTAGTTGTTAGAATATTGTTGCTCTAATGCAGGGGTTCCCAACAAAATTTTCTCGCGGACCCCTCATCAAGCCGTTATTGTGACAAGGACCCCCATTAATTCCTAATCCTAAAATTAAAAAGTAAGAGCCAAATTAAGGGTCTTAAGTGTGGTTGCAAAAGGAAGGATCTTTTTCATTGCTTTATCTCCAAGTTTCTGCTAGTAATTGTGTGCTGAGCCCAGAAATCTGCAATTTCATCACCGATGAAAATATTTGTCATCGTACCGCAGCTGGACAAATCCACAAGTTGATCTTGCTCTTCTTCAGTGAGGCCTTGTATTTTATGTATTTCTTCACAGCTGAAGTGATTTTGAATCCATTTGTCGTCAGGGTAAGGTTCTGGGAAATACTTTCTAGAAGTTATGGATCGGTACATTAATCTTGATCTGGTCAGGCAAATTCTCCTCTGATGATTCTAAGAATTGTTTTGAAGTAGAAAATTGATATAGTGACTTGTTTTCTATCCTTGACGCCCCAGATCTGACACTTTTTGACCACAGCACACCAATCTTATCCTCAAATTTGAACCTGTCTACATTTTCTCCTTGTAAACTCAAGTTTAACATGTTAAAGTGTTTAAACACATGAGCTAAGTACGCAACTGAGTAAAGACAAGAGAAGTTAGTGAGAAAATGTTGAATGATAGTTTTGGGCCTCTGTTCATGCAGGAAGCGTCGAAAAAAAAATTTATCATACGAAATATATTTCATATTTTTTTTATTCTAATAGCATCTTGCGGTCCCCTCTGGCATAGCTTGCGGACCCCTGGGGGTCCGCGGACCACCTGTTGGGAACCACTGCTCTAATGTAAAATTGTAATCATTTGGGTTGTTTCAATAATTAAAAACACATTGTAAATGGTCCCTTTGTAAGAGCTACTTTTAGTATTTGAAATATGTTTTGAACTTTAATATTTGTGTTCATATTAAGTAATCATTGGTATTGTATCCTAATTTCATTGCTACATGAAGTTGTTTTTATTTTCAGGATATCTGGCCTTGAGAATTCTTTGTTTGGTTATTCATCTCGATCTCATCTGTTCATTCCCAAGCGCTTGCATGACAACAAAGAAGCAGTAGAAGTCATTTGTTTTGGTATGTCTAAGTTTGGTTAAACATGCTCATTATATTAGTATTGTTCAAATATATTTCAATAACAGTTGAACCCTGCCATAGGGAATCAACACTTGGTTCACTATACCCTAATTCCAAGTAACTGTCATGTAAGTCACAATTAAAAAAAACTTTTCAAATTAAAAAAGTTAATGAAACAAACTTAAGTATGTTTGTTTAGTTGCAATAAATGTAGATAAGTTATTATGCTTTTTTTTCATTTAACGATAAAAGTTGTTTTGATAATTGCTTTTTACCCTTTCTGACCTATGCTACAGAATTGTCAATTTTGCATGGAATTAGCCTATAGCCAGTTTTTCTTAAATAAATTTTTATACGATATAGAGCTTTACAAAATCTGATTTTCTTCAAGACTGTTTTCTCCTCCGCCTCCTTTGTACTACTTGTGTAGTTTTAAATTTATTTGGAAAACTTGTAGTTCATTTGACTCTGATTCAAAAAATTAGAAATAATGAAAAAAATATGGCCAAGCATTTTCTACAGAACAAATTTTATAGTTCCTCAGATGTTAATCCCTCGGCTGTTCTCTCAACCAGTTAGAAAAAGTTGATTATTCTAATTATCTTTAACCATATTAGAAAGTATCTAATCTTTTGAATTTTTTTTCGTTTGCTGATTTAAATATTTTTAAAAAAAATTATTGCAATATGTTTACATTTTTATAAATCTACTAAATATGCAGATTTATATTATAATAATTTATATTTGATATAATCGGTTATTTATTTGATAAATTAGATTTCCAATTCCTTTGACCATATTTTTTTTCATTATTCCAATTTTTTGAATTGGAGTTGTATCAATAGGCTTTAATGCAAAGTTTGTTTTTGGATATTTTTTACAAATATACTTCTGTTCATGTGTTATTATGTGGTCATTCTGTTTCTCTCTCGTTTCCAGGCCACCTCTTGTTTGAGATGGCGACCGGCTACGAACTCACTTCCTGGCACCCATCTGAAAAGAACTATGCTGATGTGGAAAGCAAACCACTTGTCATAGATGTGAGTGTGTCCATCCAAATTTGCATTAAAGTACTTGTATATGTTTTGTGAATTGCAGGGCTCATAAAATATCAGGAATTTTACCCGTCTTCCTATGAAACTAACCTGTCAAACTCTAATTATATAAATAACTTCTAAATAAATAAAATTTTATTTTATTTTTTATTTATAACAAACATTTATGTGAAATGGTCAATTAATTAGTAGTTAGTAGGATAACATTATACAGTAATAAAAGGAATACTAGATAACTAATAGTAACCTAATACTAGACTCTTGTAAGATAACAAAAATTTATCATGAACATTAACCAAGAGATGGCCGTTCACGAGGACATTGTTTTCGAGAAATTTGTTGTACTCAAGGAATTTTTGACTGCTGAGGACAGGAGGACGGATGGTTTTTCGACCCCTGATGGATTGTATTTATGTTTTATAACTTTTTTAGAACATGTTATTCATTGATAAAAGTAAACAGGTTTTTTATTTTATGAAATAGTTAAATGATTAACTAGATTTGTAGATTTTAAATCAATTTTGTTGATCATTGCTGTTTACTGAAAACATACCTTAAAAAAATTAATTTTTAAATTTTTTTTTTGAACTATTAATGTTGTGCACTTTTGGAAATGTGTTAATAATGATTGCCCTTTTTCAGGTTTTAAAATTCATATTTGAACAAGGCCGCTATCGATTTCCTTCACTACAACAAGTAAGATTAAATTTGCCCTTTGTTGTTAAATACTTCTTACATATAATTTTGTATATTTTGATATTTAGATGTAGTTGATATGGATCAATTTCAAATTGTTAATCGACAAATAATCTTTAAAATATCTTTACTGATACATGCTGTTATGATTTGTGCACTGTGTATACGTAAAATATAAAAATATTTGTTTTTTTCATGTATTGAAAAGTAATAGATTATTGATTTAATTTAAATATTGTCTAACATTAATTTTATCTTAAAGGTCTAATCTTAAGTTTGTCGTTAAATGTTTAATCTTTAGCCTTATATTATTAAATGTTTGACTATATGTTTATGAAGAGTACACGGGAAGAACCGCTTGATTTCTTTAGAGTCTTTCTGTATTTGTGTCTGCTTGGTGGACATTGGCGACTGAAAACCGGTTTTTCTTTTGGTTCTTCAATCGCAGTACAAACGTGTGACTCTTTCCACTGATCTCTGGCATGATTCAGGGTTGCGACAAAAGATAAACAAAGCGAGTAACCGGCTTCTCTACACCAGTTTAGGCGATTTCTCGCTATCATCGCCAAAGAGGCTGTTAAGGAAAGCCTTCTACGAAATTAAGCGGTTCTTCTAGTGTACTCTTCATATGCAATACAAAACTGCATACAAAACATCTAATTTGATGAGTGTTTTAATTCAGTGCTGAAAATGTCTAAACAAATACATTTTTTGTAGGTTGCTAGTCTTGATTTCTTCCGTCACATTGATTTGAGGGAGTTGAGATCTTTGATGCATGGGGTAAATTTCCATTTTATTATTCAAAATTCAATTAATTTGCAGCAATTCTTTTTAATGTTTTTTTGTTGTAAGTTTTTAGTTTTTGTGTTGCAAATGTTGCAATTCTATTAAGAAGTTGTAAATATATATATAGGTAAAAGAGCAAACTTGATTTTACTGTTTGAGATTGAAATTTAATATAAAATTTGGGGTCACATCTCTGTTTGCAAAAAATTTTGTTCTATGTGAATTTGATATTTCCATTTCAAAAGATTTTTTTACTTGTGTTTCCTTTATAAATTTTTTGCTTAATTTTTTAGCCTTCAATCAAAGCCAAGTTAAGCCCTGCTGCCAGATCTCTATTAAAAGAAGTAAATCGACAACACAGGTCTAGGAGGTATACCTTTTTTTAAAATATAAATATGTAAATGGTTTTATTTGGTTGTAGTAGTTTAAAGTAACTGTAAATGAAAATTTACAAATTTACCAGGGCACCCACAGTTCTTAAAAAAAATCAACCCATTAAAATAAGTTTAAATAAAGAAAATTCTAAAGAAAGGAATTCACCTTTTATGGTTTAAAAGAGAAAGGATAATTTAAAAAAAAAACTTTAAAAAAAAATTTGTTTGAGTTTAACCTCTTGCGACCTGGCGTCTCCATTTGGGGAAACTTTTTTAAAACCTCCCCACAAACAATTAACACGTTAATTAGTTCCAAAATTGACCTGGTCTGATAGAAGATCGAACTAACATTTTTCAGCTTTTGATTACAGGTATCAGTCATTTATTTCTGTAAAAAAATTAAGTTGAACAAGGGTCAATACTATATTAAAGTTCTTAAAAAATTATAATTTTTTTTTCAAACTTTTAAAAAAGTTCTTTTACTAGTTAACTTTAAAGACATTTTGCATTAAAAAAAATGTTAAAATGAACTGTTAACTACAAATGAGTGATACAGCCTTTTTTTATTGCATTTATAGCACATAAAATGTGTTTAAGGCATGCCCATAAGTAACTATTAAACATAATTTTAAAAAAAGTTAATTTTTCAAAACATACTTTTTAGCATATGTTTGTATAAAAAGTATGTTTATATTATATTTGTGTAGGATTTTGCTCGGGTCTTAAGAGGTTACATAATTTCTTGTTTCCATTATTATATTATAACTTTTGTGACAAAATATTTTAGTGTATTACTAAACTAAAACTTATTATACATAATAAATTTATTTCACACCTGAAAACATTACTTGTTTTTTGGTCTACTGATAAATAAGTGAATCTCCAGAAAGTATTAAAGTGGCCCTCAAAAGTCCTTTTTTTTTTTGCTTAATTCTTGTGTGGGAACCTTGTAATAATTTAGTGCTGGAAAAACACTGACAGATATGATAAGTTTATTTCATGTTGTTTTTTGCAGCATAATTGGCTCAGGTAAATATATTTGCTTCTGCAGGCAGTCAATAGCGCTGTATGTGCTTATTCAAATAATTGTTATTGTGCCTCTACAGATTAGGGTGGACCGAAAAAAACTTTTTATTTTATTTCAAATTGCTATAGTGTGGTTAAGTTGCCATTGGTAAAAACATGAAAAATTTACTAATTATAGTTTTTTTATTCATTTTTCTTCCGCTCGCGCAATGCCATCAAAGTTGGCAAAAAAAATGTCAAAAACTGTAATTTTTTATATTTTTTAAAACACAATAGATGCTTTAATTGCGATCTTATATCATGAATTACTACTAAAAGTAAGTAAAATCAATATATATAATTATTATACATTTGTGCCATATTCTCCAGCCATGCAACATAGTACAAAATGAGGGAAAATCATAGTTTTTGCAATATTATAAAGTTTTACCCTTTTACACATTTTAATCAAACACTTTTAGACATGCTAAACATCTTTCTTAAAAACATCTATCATGCTTAAAAAAATTACGGTTTTTGAAATGTTTTGCCAACTTTGATGGCATTGCACAAGCGGAAGATATATGAATAAAAAAAAATTTAATTGGTAAATTTTTCATGTTTTTACCAATGGCAACTTTACCACACTAGACTAATTCAAAATAAAATAAAAAGTATTTTTCGGCCCACCCTACTACAGATTTTTATCTCTGCAACATGTGTAGATTGTGTTTTACTAGTATTTTTATAGATGAAACTGGTTTTATTTGGGAAATTCTGTATTTATGTAACTTTTATATAGCTGATTGAAACTTAATTTTGAATGGCAAAAAATATCATAAATATCTGCCATTCTTACCAGTTGTAATTTCATCGAAAATCACCGAGTACAATATATATTGCATGTTGGATTAGCTGTCTTAGTATAAGCTTTCAGTGCTAGTTTAGAAATTTTCAGCTATGAATATGTATAACTTGAAATGTATAATTTATTTAAATGCAATTGTAGATGGATTAGAAGGATTTTAAAGTATTAATATTTAAAGAAATAAATTCAGCAAAACTTTATGTTACCATTATTGTATTAACTTTCGTAACATATATAATTTTTCAAATGTTGATGATTATTATTAAAAACTAAATGTATTTAGTTTTTTTATGTTATAGCCACAATTATTTATACATTGCATCTATGACTAAAGTTAAGCTAAATAATTTTTTAACAGTTGGTGTTACCATAAGATTCTGTGGCATGTGAAAGATCCTTTAAGTACCCATTTGGCTTGGGTTTTCTTAGCAAAATTAAATTTTGGCATACTTTAACATCCACAGAGAACTCAGATTCATTGTAATCTAAAAATTGGTAGCAAGATTCGCTTGAAAGGTGCCACAGAAAAATGTTTCTCAATTCTGGGGAGGGGGTTCTTACCTGGGTTTGCAACCAATGTTAAAATTAAGTTACATTAAGTAAACGTAAGTTAACCAATTGTTAAAATTAAGTTACATTAAGTTAACTTAAGTTAATCAATGTTGATGAAATTAAGTTAACTTAAGTTAACCAATGTTAAAATTAAGTTACATTAAGTGAACTTAAATTAACCAATTGTTAAAATTAAGTTCCATTAAGTTAACTTAAGTTAATCAATGTTGATAAAATTAAGTTACATTGAGTTAACCAATGTTAAAATTAAGTTACATTAAGTGAACTTAAGTTAACCAATTGTTAAAATTAAGTTCCATTAAGTTAACTTAAGTTAATCAATGTTGATAAAATTAAGTTACATTAAGTTAACCAATGTTAAAATTAAGTTAAACACCTCCCCTGTTACTTCCCATGAGTCACACCCTTCTTTCGTTTCCTGATTAACCTGAGTTCATCAACCTTATTATTTTTCATGAAGAAGTCCAGGAAGTTTTTTTATGGATATTGGCATGCATTTATATTTTTTAACAGTCAGATTTTTGAAATAGTTAATTAAAATTTTTAATTTAAATCCATAGAAATTTGAAAGAAATATAAAAAAATTAATATTCTGATTATTCCGAAGAATTAGTCCGATTTTTGAAGTAGTAGTTAATTAGAATTTTTAATCTTAATCCGTAAATATTTGAGTCATTTTTTAAAAAAATAATATTGATAGAAAATATCCTTGAATTTCCACAGGTAAAAAATCCCTGGTTGGTAAATTTAAAATCAAAAGTAGTGCACCCTGAAAACTGTCAATAAAGTCTTCACATAGGAATTGAAAGAAGGAGGGGAAGGTGTTTGATGTCTTTTTAGTGAAGGAAATATTAATATTTCCTTTTCAAAAATGCCTTTTGTCGAATCCACCACTGGGGAACGTTTTGAGTGCTCTCACATCCTCTTTTCCCTTGCAGACAGACTAAACGCTCCCAATCAATGTATTCTCTAGAGACAGAGATAGCAGATGGTAGAGAAAGTAGAAGTTCAGGCACTAGTAGCAGGTAAGCATAGATGACCTCTTAGGTGCTAATCTAATACAAATACAAAAATTGTCGACCAACAACAGGCCAGAAGCCCAGCCAGGTCAGTCCAAAATAAATCTTAATACTTTACCAGTACTATCAAGATTCTTATTAAAATCTACTACTCTTCGAACGCACAACATAATCTGGTAAAGCCTTCCGCTCATTGACGACTCTATTTTAAAAATAATGTTTTCTTACCCCCTTCTAAAGCATGATTTATTCAATTTCTGACCATGTCTTCTGGTCCAGCTAATTAAGGCAAAACCTAAGCCCTCCATGTCTCCCTGTTTCATGTACTACTCTAACTACTTACTAGGTATAATTGTATGTTCTACATTATACCTAGGAGAGACTATACTTTTGGATTTGCTTAAAAAAAAAACTTATCATGTTTTCCCATTTTAAAGCTCTGCACAGTGTCTTCGCATGAAAAGTAAATAAATCATTTTCAAAAGAAGTTAATTGGTGATGTGTAACCAGGAAGTACTAAACTATGAATTATTTTGAGCTTGCAATTTCAATCAGTAATGTTTTGGTCCTGGTTTAGTTATTTATTTATTTTTAAAAAATAATTTCGTTTATAATAATTTAGTAAATGAATAATTGTAAATAATCCTTTAATTTTTTTACTGTTTCAATTGCAAAATACTAATTCATGCAAAATTTCTCATTTTTGTTGTTGTAATACCGGTTTGAAATTTCTCTACCATAATTATTTATATTAAACTTTTTATGTCCTCTTTTTGGTGATAAAAGCAGAAAATATCAGTATAGTTTAACCTCGTAAGCACAAAATTTTGCTTAAGATAAATTGCAAGCATTTCCCTGGCCTGTTAATTTTCTTAAAAATCTTTTAATGTGAAATCACTTATGCAAAATACTGCTTAACCCGAACAAAAAAATTTATAATTGGACTTCCTTCCCCTTAGTAATTCAAAGTTTCGAAGAACAAATAAAACAAAACATTAAAAAAGAAGCTGTAAATGAACATTATAAAAGTGAATTATCTTCCACTTCTGGAAAATCACGAGATCTCCTATGATTCGTCACAATTGAGAATACTTAACATGTTTTATTAGTGCATTACATTGCAAAATTAGAATATTTCAATGTTAATTTTTAAAAGTATTCACTGGTTAAATGAAAAATCCTTAATATTAACATGAAATTTGGTTAACACAATAAACTTCAATTTCGCATTAACAGGATTCGACTGTATAATACAAATAAATTTTTTATGCCATATTTCCACAAAAATATCAGCAATGAAACTTAAAAAGCCATCACACCTCACCTTGCATTTCCTTCCACAGATCTTCCAAGCGAAAGACATCCAAGAAGAAGCGAACCCCCCTCACCTCCACAGAAACCACCCCCGACGAAACCACCTCGGGGACCCTCCTCCACACCATGCCCCTCACCTCCATCGAGGGGTCCCTCAGTGCTGCCCCCTCGCTGCCAGAGTCCCTGGACTACTTCACTCCCCCCACCACCCCCCAGGCCGCACCAAGGGACGGTGGGGACAGGTCCAGGGCCCTACTCATGCAGGAGATCGCCAAAGGGGTCAGGCTGAAGAAGAACCCCTTGAATGACCCCATGGTGTAACACTGCACCAACATCTGTATAAGGAACTTACGGACTTGGTATCAGCCTTCATGTAGCTCTAGTGCGACGCTGACTCAACTCAACAACAGTTGGCAACTCTTTAAGGGATTTTGATCTGGTATGTTTGAGGACAAGTGGGCCATTAATGTATTGTAACCAGCATTGTATTATTGGCCAGTAATGTATTATCACGTTTCCATGACTAGGAGATAGCTCTAGTGTGAGGATGATTGGACTTGACGGCAACACCAGTTGGGGGCTATTTAAGAGGCATCTCTTAGCAATTGGGATCTGTATGTTTGAAGATGGGTGGCCAGTTAGTTATGTATTTTGTTTTAAGAATAAGTTTAAAAGGCTTTTTTTGTTATTTTTGTTTTTTGCCATATTTTTTTGTTATTTGCCAGAATCCCTAGACTACTTCACTATATTAGAATATGACATTATAGATGGTATCTTCTGCTTTTCATTTTTTAAAAAAAATTAAGTGTTCCGTAACTGCCCCCACCTCCCAATTACTTCATAGCCCACAAATGGCACCTGTTAAGATAACTTTGGCAAAATGGCAATTCGATCGTTAGATAGATTTTTGGCCTGTTGAGGGCATGCTATTGGCATTAGGGACCTTAATGTTGTCCGATTGTGGAAGAAAGCATTTCCCAATTGGCCATTGCTACAACTTGTCATGGCTTGTTAGTACAATACAATTTCAAATGACTTTAACTGCACCTATGACACTAAAGGGAGGTTGATGGATCGGTTGAGGTGGAGATACTAAGAGGGTACCTATAAAAAACTGGAAGTGTGACTCCTCTTTAAACATTGAGATGTGTTTATTTGAAGCTATAAACTACTTATTTTTGACTTGAGAGTTTTTAAAGTATATACTACTTAGTTTTTTTTCACTCTATGTATAATCATTAACCTGTTTTTTTCCACCATAACCTTTTTCTTCTGTCCGTTTTTTTGACCAGTGAGATTGTGCTGATCCAAAACAGCCAAAATGTGCAACGAATAATACCCCATGTAGAGGGAGTGCACGTTAAATACTCTTCAAAGTCCTAACGCTGTGTTGTATGTAGCCCTTAACGGTTATGTTGAATGGATACTCAGGTATCGGCATGTCACTCGACTTGGGTTCTAAAATACGACTCCCACCGCCAATAGCCCTCGTGTGGCTCTAGTGCGACGATAATCTAAACTAATCCAGATAAAATTAAATCGCATTGCATGACATTCCTTGTAACCTTCTTTACTTGACTAGTCGTGACTTGACTGGTGTTTCAAATTGAGCCAGTAGCTCTTGTGTTGCTCTTTCAGACTCTTATTGCAATCCAACCAAATCTACTTTTGAAGGATAATTCAAGAGTAGTTACGGTTTTTTACATCTTTTGTTATTCACTCCTTCCAATTTACTGCACTTGTAACATTCCACCTTATTGCAGATTAGTGAAATGACTTTAACAAAACATTGATGTTGAAATGTAAAGTATTTTGTATGTACCGGTTTTCAATGTTTTTTCTAATCATCCTTTGGGTATTCAGTTTGGGAAGGTAAATTGCAGTATCTAGGCTAATGGCTTGAACCATAGTTGTAAGCACTCAATACCTAACCTATAAGAGAGCATACTAAAAGCCTGATTGTTTCAGGGGGAAAATGGTACAACTCATTGTTGTGGGTGCTGCAGTTTACCTGCCTAAGGCCGTGTGTTATACCTTGTATATCTGGAATGCGAGCCTCGAAAGCATTTTCCTCCCCCTCTCCGCATGTGGTTTTTTCGAAACGCCGTCACCCACCTTACTTGGATTTGAACTATTCAGATTGTTAACCTCCCAACAGAACATCAAACACACTAGGTTTAGAAAAGAGATGCTCCCCTCGTTTCCAAGAAAACCAAGCGAAGGGATGAGGGAAGAAAGTCTTTTCGAGGCTCGCATAGTAAATGGACAGACTGCAGTTTGGATATATTATCATTTTGTTGTGGGGTTTTCAATTATAAGTTTGATTGTTATCTGTGTTCAAAAGTATTTGAATGTTCGGTAAAAAAGTATTTATACTTTTGTTAGAGGTTTATCTTTGTTCGCCTGTATTCTAGTTATTATTTTCAAATTTCTTTTGAACCTAAGCTCTGAAAACTATTTATTCAAAAAACCTATTTTAAATTTAGTTATTTTTTAAACAATCAAGTGATAATTTATCCTATGTTTTATAGATGTATGTTCATTTACACTTTTAATATTTTGAAAACCACGAGACAAATTGCTGTATATTTTGTGAGATTTTTGATTCCAAAACAGTATA
Source organism: Hylyphantes graminicola (assembly GCA_023701765.1). Lineage (NCBI taxonomy): Eukaryota > Metazoa > Arthropoda > Arachnida > Araneae > Linyphiidae > Hylyphantes > Hylyphantes graminicola. The sequence continues at coordinate 1,518,081 of CM043118.1, read as the reverse complement.
ATTTTATCTGTGTATAGAATGTTTAAAAAAATTATTGCCAAACTTTTTAAGGCAGACATTATAAATTAGGAAACTATGAAATGGTAACCTTGCTACATATTAAATTTTTTTTCATGTACTTTATGAATACCTCTATTGTTTTTTTATTGTTATATACATAATTATTATTAATGAGTTTTGTTAATGTTTAATCAAAACCTTTACATCTGTATTTTTGTATTATTTTTTACAATGTCTTTATTTTTTTACTTTGTTCCTTCAATTTGGTTTCAATTGCTTATTAAAATAACTCATACGAACATTAGTAACCCATTTTTATGTACTTTATTCTTTGATGGGAAAATATAGAGGTTAACTGAAGAAATTTGTTTTCCAAATCAATTATTTAAATTAAAATAATAATTAATATTCTCTTTATTACTTGAGAATATTGCACATATTTTTGGGAGTTAAAGGATGCTCTTTGTAGTTATATATTTTTTAAAAAGTTGTAATGAGCTTTGCAGATCTTATAAAGAGACTAATATACAGATGATAAACTTTTTTTTTTTTAAATATAAACGGTGTTAAAAAATAATATTAAGGCTACAACAAATAACCACATATCCAATGTCTCATATTGGAATAAAATAGCATCAGTTAAATCGTTTGTTAAGTTTAAAATTTTTGTCCAATTATTTAACATGACACCTTTCGAAAATAACTGAGGAAAAAAAGTATTGCTTAAATATGCTTTTGCTAAAAATTAAAAAAATTATTATTCTTTGTTTAGCAGTTGTTGATGGTATTGTAACAGTCATACTTAAAAATAACCTTTGTAATAAAGTAACATGGAATTTGATTTTGCTTATATAAAATTCTTGACCGTGTGTAAAAATATTATATTAGCTGCTTGCATGTTAATTTGTAATTTGATTTTTTTAATGGTTTACTTAATGATAATATTTTACGATTTAATGCAAGCATTTCTTCTAAGATAAAATGTGACGTTCATAAAACAATGGGTGACTTTTCTTATATGCCAAAAATTGATTAATATCTTTCTGTGCAGGACACAGGCCCCTTAAAGAAAATTAAATGGCTCCTAAATTTAAAAATGGTCTTAGGGGGCTCTGTAAATCCCTTGAATTTATCCCAAACTACAAGAAAAGTTATAATTTTTACTAAAAATTCACCTAACCTTTTGTCTTTTGTTGTATTCGTTAACACAGGCATAAAACATAGCCATAGTCCCACCGCAAACTGGATTTTATGATGAAGCAAACATCCGAGAAGGGAAAGCCAATCATATATCAGAACATTATCTTATTTCCTACCTTGAGTGTTGCACTTATTGACTTTTAATTTTCTATGGGAATAATCCCTTAAAAGCCCCAAATTTTGGTGTCTGGAGTGGGGACTTACTTTGCTTTTTAATTAAAGGCGATATAAAACAACTATTTTAGGATTATTTTGAGTTGCGATGTGGGAGCAAAGTGATTTTTTTTAAAATATTTTTAATTTCAAAATAGTTTATTTTACTTGCATTTTTTAGTATTGCTTTTACACCTTGATTTTTTTTTTTTTTGATTTTTTATATATTTGTTGAATTCCAAGTTAATGTGATTATTTGATGACTGTGAGTTATAATTTGTAAACGCTTACTACTTAAATACTATAAAAGCCATGATGTTTTATTCTTACTTATTTGTTTAAAATTATTTGATTTAATTGCTTGTTAACTTAATGTTTTTAGAAATGCTATTATATAACAATTTGCATTAATTTTTGTGTATTCACTTTAGAGTTTTTTTTAAAATTATACTTAATTTTTTTATTGTAGTATTTACTTCTTTTTTAAACTTTGTACAATTGTTGACTTGTTAGAAAATTTAAATAATAAAAACTGTTATCCTAAAATATTGTGTATTTTTTGTATGTATTGTGTCGTAATTTATTTTAAATTGACCAATTATATAATTTTTTTCATCAAAACTGTTAAGAGTCCCATTTATACTCAACTATCTCCAAAAAATTGATTCTAAGTGTTATAAATTCATTGTATAATTTGTAGCTAGGCTCTGTTATTCTTGTGAGACTTCAGCAGATTTCTTTCAAGACTCCAAACTCCAATCCAGGAGAAGTAACTTCTCCCATGCATCTGTTTATTCAAATGGTTAATAAATATGCTCTTAATGTCACTAATTAAGCCGAGACATACTACTTAAAACTAATTATTTAAGTACTCGATATTATAGTGGCTTTTCAATTAAAAAAAATCGCAAAATTTAGAATTAAATGATGCTTATAAGCAGAGCAAAATATTTTTTTTCTCTTTATGATTGTTTTTTGGGAGAATTTCCATTTAAGAATAAAAAAAGACTTCGAGTTGTTATTAAAGGCCCAGCGTTATTTGGTGTAGGTTTTTTTTTGTCTTAAGTTTAAGATTAAGTTATTTCAGATGACGTAGCCTCAAGTTTTTGTTGCTGTCTTTCGCGATTTCATTGATAGTTTCAATTTCACTCTCATAACGTTGATTCTGATGATGTATCTCTCATGCTTCCATTTTTGCAATTCCTGCGAATTCACTCTTAAAATAAGCTTTTTATTTAACCGCTGTTTTTCAATTTAAGTTCTAAACGTGCAATTAATTTTTGTTCTCGTTATTAATTAAAAATTTTCTGTTTTAACTTCAAGTGTGGAAAGCATAACCAGAACTTCATTGTTGTCAGAAAACTTCAGATTAGATCGCGGTTTTTAAAACTGGTGGTACGCAAGAAAATTTCTGGGAGTTTTTCGTGAGCACGTAAGCATATTACTCATTGTAATTGTTTTAAGCATTAATAATAATTTAAAGAGAAATCTTTAATTAATATCTAGATCGGATGTAAAACCTTATACCCTTAGCCTTAAACATTACCTTAGGGATAAGGATATTTTATATTTAACGTATATTTATATTTAGTAAGAGCAAAGAGCTCTGTGGTCACTCATAACGTAAGACATACCAATAAGCGGTCCGTTGTCAGTACACTTCATGCAACTCCCGCGCAACTGTCAAACAAAACCAAAACAGATATTCCAAACCAGAACGTACATAGGCAGGGCAAGAAGAAATGAAGTAAATATTTGTTTTGAATTTGAAACGGCGCGGTTTCATTGAATATTGTGATGCAATAATCTTTTTTCTCTTCTGTTTATTTTCTCATTATCTCTACAACGGAGGGAAATTGCTGGAAAAGTGTTATCAATTCAGAAACTAGCGAAGTGCTTAAATGAAATATTTATCCGTTTGTTTTACAATATTGAAATAGTTACTGGATTTAATTTACACTAATCATGTATAAAATGTTCATGTAACGTAAGTAGTTTGATTTAAATTAATAGTAAACTTAATTAATCTTATTAGCTGATGATTTTACATTTACAAGAGCAGTTGACATACACCAGTGATAGTCCACAGGCATAAGAATATACCCAAATATTTGGTATTCCGTAATCATTTTATGGTGAATTGATGTTAGACAGAAAATCCACTCATAAATTCGGAACAACATTCATGATCTATGAACATTAATCATTCATCCTCCCTATTTTAAGTCCATGAGAAAACATGTTAGCCTTGTCTTTTTATCCATTTTCCAGTACAGCTATGATATAATGGATAGTCTAAGCTTTGGCGACTTTGGGAAGCTTGGCAATTTTGGGTATGTTATACCTATCGAGTTGTATGAAATATGAAGAGGAATTTTTTTTACCTCATTTGGGCATTTTTGTTGCTTGGCAACATAACACAAATTGCCGAATCAAGACTGTCCATTATAATTATACAGTAATCCCTCGCTATATTGTGCCTCGTTATAATGCACATTTGGATATATCGCGCCTTGTATCATGTCTTCCAATTTTTTTCAATAATATAATTAGTATAATATTTATCAAGTCGCTCGTTATATCGCGGATTCGGTTATATCGCGGTTTTTTTGCTTGTCTCCCGGGAAGCGCGATATAACGAGGGGTTGCTGTACCACATTACGTAATGATAGAACCACCATGTATTTTCAACCTATCATATAATCATTGAAATAAATAATTGAGATCAATACTTTTACTGAAAACATACAAAATAAGAATGAAAATAAAAAACATAGTGCATGTTTAACTTTTCATCTAATGAAATAAACAATGCAAATATTATGTTGCCAAATGATAGAACCAGTCACAATTAATGCCTTGTAAAAGAACCCTCTTTGGCTATAATTTCAAAAATGCAATCAGACATGTTTTTGATTAGACATTTAAGTACATTTGTGTTAATATTTTCTCATTCTGTTATCATAGCATCGTACAATTCTTAAACAGTTGCATATTGTTTTCTGTTTGCGTATACAGCCCTGCTTAGGACACCCCAAACGTTCTCTATTGGGTTAAAATCAGGAGAAAAAGTTGGCCAGTTGATAACCTGCACTCTGTTATCCAGGAACCATTTCCAAGACGAGTTGGCAACATGAATACTGGCATTATTATCCTGTTGGAATTTCTAAAATGGACCCCCAAGTTTTTCTCCAAAAGGCAACAAATTGTCTTCCAACATGTCTTACCTCATGTTCATGTTCTTTCCATCATATGTTCATTAGCCCATTGCGTCCATTTTTTTTTGCTTGTGCTGCTCTGTAAGTCTCGGTTGTGTTTTCTTCTTGTACACAAGATGTTCGTTCAGCCTAACCACTCTTGATAAAGTAGACTTGTGAACTTTGATGGTGGGGTCACATGATAGTCTGGTCAATGTTTCACCGACTTTTAGTTCTTTTACATCCAATGCTAGAAGTGTTAGCGTAACCCCCTTTTTTTTGGTTAAACACTGTTTAAAATAAATCAATTATATTTAAATAAAATAAAACTGCACAAAAAGCATTGTTCATTATATTCGAAAGCACTATGCCAAATTTGGAAAAGATTAAAGTAAGAGTAAAATTTTTTAGAATTTTGGGTACTCGCCTACCTTAATTATACTTTTCTAGTTTCTGGCGGAACTATTATAGACTTATTCAAAAATATATTATGCAGATTTTATAGGAAATAAGCAAAGTGCTGCTATCTTTTTGCAAATCAGTGTATATCATAGCTCTTCCCTCCACTAAACTAAATCAAAACCACACAACCAATTTAGCAACTGCCTATGCTCTTGATTTAATTACATCCCATTAGTGAAATGAGTGCAAAATTGTATTAAATATTATGAAGACATATCAGCTTTTTTTGTCTTTGTTCTAAAAACAAATATGTGAATTTTTTTCAAATGTCTCAATATTAATAGATTCTTGATGATTTCTCTTGTTCCAAACATCATTTTTCATGTATTCTTTACTATTCTTCAAGCTTTCTTTACTATCGAGCTGTCTAGAATGTATGAGATAGGAAAGCTCTTTTCGAGGTTTGACTGTAGCTTATTTACTTCTGAATAAAAAATCCTATGCATGCATTCTTTATGTAAACATATTTTCTAAACAGTTATCAGTTATGTATTAGGAAATATGTTTTGCAAGTAATTTTGAAAAAAAAAATTGGCGTTTAACATTTGCCGAGAGCCACATAAATCTAGTGGAATTTGAGGTTTTAAGGTTAAAAAAAATACACTTTTTGGAGTTCTCTATGAATAAACATACAAGCTCTGCCAGTTTTTTGCGATTAACATATCATTTTTAAACTTTTGCTCAAATACAAAACGCCTTATAAATTTACCACTGAAAAACAAACCATTTTTTCCCCAAACCTCCAAAATCTGATTGACCCTCTTCGTATATGTCCTGCTTCAATACAAGTAATAAATTAGCTGCCTCAGTATTAGTGTTGTTATAAATCTTGAGAATTCTATTTTATAATAAAAAAAAATATAGTATTAAGAAAAAATGTAAACCGAATTTCTGAAGTGAATTCTGCCAAGGTCCACGGACCGGAGCAAGGAGGATGATTATACAATGGGGAACTTGCATGCGTGGGGAAATGCAAAAACATTATATTTTTCCGATAGTTTTTGGGTTGCTTATTTCAAAAATCAAGTTAAATTTTTAATTCAACGTTTAATTTTTCTTAAATTTTAGTTTAAAAATGACTGAAAAATCACGTGACGTGAAACGCGACAACTATTGGTTCGGGCGATTCTGACGTCGGACGACGCAAAATACAATACGAGCGATACGAGACAACTTTGTTTACATTACATGTTTTGATTTTGAATGTGCGCGTTTGAATCGGATTCTACTATTCTAGCAATTTATTTTATGGAATATTTTAGTTATTAACAAATAGGAATAAGAAAAACTAAGTTTTCGTTGTATTTTTGTGAAAGATGCTGCCCAATTTTGTTCAAGGTCGATCTGACAACCTTCCGAAGATCGACTCGTTCACAATGTTTTGTTTTTTCGAACTATACGGCTTTCTTCAGTGCTGAAATGAAGAATTTGAAAATGAGGAGGTAAGTAATTTTTTATGTAACTTCTAAAATACGTCAAACTCTATAAACTGCATGCAGTATTTATCAAAGCAATGTGTTTATTGTAACTTGTATAGGTTCTTGTATGTAGTATAGTTTATTGGTAAAGAAACAGTGAGTATTTGCGAAGTCTGTAGTTGTTTACATTTTACAATTTGGTGAAAATAAACTTCCATTAAACTAGACACCCATCCATTTACTATTAAAGTGTAAATGTTATTACTTCATGTCTATTGTTTTGAAAAGATTATATTAGTATTTAGAAGTTTGAGGTTTTGCAATGAAGGTTTTGTTGTTTACTTCTAAAATTTATCAGCATTAAACATTCAGTATATGAAGTATAATATATGAATTCCCTTGTGCTTGTAATAAAATTCGTTTGGGTTTGCTACTTGTATTGCTAAATAGTAAAGAAATTAAGTAGGTAGTCCGAAAATGATCAGCATTTAACTTACATAGAAAAGTATTCGAGAATGTGAGTATTAGCAAGGAAGGTTTGCTTTTACTTTTAAAGTATATCAGCATTTAATATACTCAGAATAAAGTATAATATAAGATTCTCTAATGTGTGTAGTAATGTGTGCTAGTAAATTTGTTTGGGTTTACTACTTGTAATGCTAAATAAATAGTAAATAGATTAAGCTGAATTATGCTGAAAATGGTTAGCGCTTAATTACCATAGTTAAGTGAAAATAACTATGTAGTATATTAACATTAACCATGTAATATATTAACTATGTAATGTAGTATACATTACCTATGCATTGTATTTACACTCATCTATGATGGTTGCATACTAAATACAACCATCCAATACAATTCATTGTAATAATTTTTTTCTAAATGTTCTAAATATGTATATTTAAAATTATAAATTCCCAGGCCCTCGGATAAACTAATTGAGTTTGTAAAATATATAGTTGTGAAATACATATATTTGAAATATTAATGCTATAAACATCTTTATCGATACTTAAATTATTATTCTATGTTTTTATATAACGAGTTACTTTTGGATACTGTACGTATTTAGTAGTAGTATATTTCATGGGATATGTGCTCGTCAACTTGGCTGCTTCATCCCAATGATCATTCTCGGATTCTATTGGCTTATTGTATTTATAAATACCCGGATATTTTACATAATTACATGCATGCATATTAATAGTACCGAATTTCTATGATAATAAGGATAATTTTATAAATTTCAACGACACGCCTTGTCATATTGTGACAATAGGTCAAAGCTGTCTACCAAAATATTTGAAAATTCTAATATTTGTTTGCATTTTAACTAGACTAGGGACTCTTTAACAGAGAACATATAGAATGTGTTTGGTTGTATGACACTTGTATGAAAATCCTTGCAATACAAACCATATAATCTGAACATTTAAAATTCTGAGTGTTTATGTAATTTATAGTTATAAATAATGATGTTAAATGATTAGGATTTTTGGTTTAACTGACCCTCTTCACTACCTAATCTTAGTCTGACAAACAGACTTAACTGATTCTTCAAATAATTATGAATTTTTTTATGAACTTTAAAAAAAACTCTTGAGGTCTCAGTCAGCAAAATAAAATTGTAAATAATTTTCAACTTATCTTTAACTTAACTAGATTATGTAACATTATTCTGTTGAAAATTAATCATTTAGATTAAGTACTGCAATGAAATTATGGTGAAAAAATTTTAGACCTGAAAGGCATTAGATTTAATAGTTTACACATTTTAGAATACATTCTATATCTGAAAATCCTTCCCAAACTATAGCTGAACTTAAACTAGTGAAGTAACAAGTATTAATTTGGCCTGGTATCCAACGGCATATTTTTATCTACTATTTATGTCGATTCTTATTTTTATTTTAAAATGCTCAATTTATTTGTTAATTGAAAACTTAATGTTTAGTTACTGGAAAAGGAATCTGTTAAAGTTTCTAAGTATGTATTTTTGTTTTAGGAGGATGCAAGCATGCAGTTGCATTTATTATCTGGATCCATTGACATAGTGAGGAACCATCTCTGACACAGTGGCCAACTATTGAAAAAAATCCAAAGTTTACACTACTGTGAAGTTTAAGTGGCACTACTGTGAAGCAAAAGACCTGCCTTCAGGTTTCAGGAAAGAAGATGGTCCCTTCAATTCTAAGTGCAAGCCATGTCAATTTTTCGGATTGTTTTTAAGAAGAACAATATCAAATAGATTGGATCATCAGCAGGTATTTTGATGAAAATTATCTGGTTTATCTATACACCTGCTGGCAGAAGAGTTTTTTTTTTTTTCAAAACATCCCAGATGGTTCTGCTGAAGGCTTCATGTCATTTTGTCAAAATAACAGGACTGCAGAATCATGTGAGGAGGCATAAAAGCTTATACAATTACAGTCTTGATATACCCTGTGGTTTGAGCATCAACAAGCTCGAATAACAGCATCGAAAATATATAAGGCGAGTCATATTCCAAAACTTTAGATGGTTCTTTATTTGAAGTTTTGATGGGGCCAGCAGTTTCCAAGATACTGCGATAAAGTGCCCAAGCACAGAAAATGCAATGAGAAATTACGTTTCTAATGAAACTGTGTCTTCGAATCTTGAAGCCCAAATACAATTTGAAATGTTATGAACAAAATTCACAAAGGACTTTTTTGTGTAGCTTATGCAGATTTTGAATTTGCATCGAAAGTAACAGCAGTTGAGGTCAGACATAATGAAACTTTTGTAAATGTTTTGGAATTAATGTATTTTTCCAAACTTAAAGCAACATTTTGTTTAATTTTTTTAATGCTTAATATATCTGAGATTTATTGCAGTAAGATTCAGTTTATCCCATTCTTACTTATATTAAAATTATAGCTTCATTTTATGATGTCTTATTACAGTTAACTTTTGATTAATGATGAATCAACATTCGAAAAACTTTTCTCTACATGGAATCTTCATTATTGTTACACCTTTTAATATAGATTTATTATCATTACATATTTTGATAGTTAATAGAATATCAAGTCAATTTAATTAAATTGAAATAAAAAAAAATTCTAATAAGAAATAGCAGGATGGATCGATTTAAATCATGACATTTGATTTAATCGAGATATTTAAACTGTATGATTCTTTAAAAAAAATCACTGATTTAAATAATTTTTTTTCCTTAACTCAGGCATCAGTAGAAAGGGTTTTTCAGCCTATGGATTGGTGCATTTACTGTAAGAAATAGGTTGAGTGCTGAAAAGGCAGCAAAATAAGTATTTTTGTATAATGTTCTTAATAAATAAAATGTCATCATGGTAATTTTGTCCTTTTTTTTGTTAAATTTATTCTATATGTGAAATCATAAGTTTTAATTTAAGATTTAGATTTGGTTATAATTACGATCAGTATTTATTTTCAGATAAATCTAGGTTTCAGTCAAGCAGTTTTCAACATTTATTTCACTTATAAGTATGTTGATTATTGTTACAGTTTTTAAAACTGAATGTTAATTTAAATAGTTCAGATTGCAAAATTAAAAATATAATTCATTTTATAGTTTTTAAAAGTATAAATTTGAAATATTCTTCATTTTAGATATCATTGTGTTTCATTTGTACTTTAATTTTTAAGTGATAATCAAATTCCCAAGAATACGCAAATTAGTATGCAAAATAAAAAAAATCAAACAAATCGGATTTAAATCAAAATAATCCGATTTTCAGATAAATCTGGGTTTCAGTCTAGCATTTTGCAACATTTATTTCACTTATAAGTTTGTCGATTATTGTTACAGTTTTTAAAACTGAATGTTAATTTAAATAGTTCAGATTGCAAAAATAAAAATATAATCCATTTTTTAGTATTCATAGTTTTTAAAAGTATAAATTTAAAATATTCTTCATTTTAAATATCATTCATTGTATTTCATTTGTACATTAATTTTTAAGTGGTAATTAAAAAGTCCTTAAGGGGGTTCAGTATGTTGTATATCGGTAATGTTAAATTGGCCAATTGCAATGTACCTTTTCACAATAACTACTGATCAGATCATCTTAAAAATTTCTGTGTGTGTTATACCATCCTTATATATTAATCTGAGGTTAAAAGTTTTTCTAAATAGCTGTTAGATTTTTTGAAATAAAATAAGTTTTAAAGTACCCAAAAAATCATGAAATTTTTCACTTTTTTGCCCCATAAAATTTTTTTCACTTTAGTTTTATTAAAATTTATAACCTCAGATTAATCTATACTATGTATTACATCATATAAAAAAAGTTTACGAGAAAACATAGCATAGTTTTTGAGAAAAGGTACATCGAAGTTCAAAAAATCAAGTTCTGAGAAAAACGCATTTAAAGTTTTTATTGTTAACCCATTTTCTTACGAAGCCATGACATTAAAATGGCTTTTAATGTCAAAAATATTTTTCCAATAGTCTTGATACTTTGTGACATTATTAATAAAGGTTGTAATAGTATTTTAAGCCATTAATTTTTGTTTTGATTTTTTCCACCGATTTTTGGGTATTGAACCCCCTTAATCAAATTTTCAAGAATACGCAAATTAGTATGCTAAATATTAAAAAAATCAAACAAATCTGATTTAAATCATAATCCAATTTAAATCAAATATTTTTTTTAATCGTGATTTTTTTCTACCCTGAGAAACAGCTATTTCAGATTTTTGGATAAAGTAGTACACCATAAGAAATTCAATACCAGTGCATACATTAGGTTTTCAACCAAATATATATTTAAAACTTAGTGTAATGAATTACAAAAATAATTTCAATCGTTAAAAGAAGATTAGAGAAACATTAAGAAGCGTTCGCGCGCAAAGCACGGTAGCAGCCGATCATCTCTGCCTGCCCGCTGTCTTCCATGTGTCGTGTGTCGTCACGCGGAGGAGATAAGCCGAAGGCTGCGTTTTCAGGGGGCGGAGCTAAGCTCCAACTTTAAAAATTAATTTAAAAAAAACTAAAAGTCGGATTGAGGTAAAATTTATGTTGTTGGTTTTCAAATTGCATAGAGATTCGTTTAAAAAAATAAAAAAAATACATGCAAGTTCCCCATTGTACAAAATATATTTTCTTTTAATTGGGAGCAACTATGATGCAAGCAAAATAAAAAATATATATTTTTTTGGCTGCTAAAAAAGTTTTTCCTACTATTCAATCTAGTTATGGTTATCAGGTGACCAACAACATTTGAGTTTATTAGCCAATATACTCAAGTCTAACAGTATTTGCAAATTCTAATGGGAGTAAATTTTTTGTAATTGGTCAAATTCTTATTAAATAGGAAATTATCTATAGAATTGTCCTTTTGAAATATGAAATTGATCATTTCTTTTGGTATTTTTAAAGTTGGTAGGTATTTTAAAATGGAGATAACCTTTTATGCAAGTTTTGCTTTAACCTGCTAACCGAGGCATTTACGAAGAATAAAAGCAGATTGTGGGGATTTTTTCCTCCTACAGCTATGGGGAAGACCGGAGCTAGTTTTCCATGTTTTTTTTCCTTTTAGCATGTAATTAAAAAAAATCTATGAAGAAGATAATTGGGCATTATTTTTTTACATTTTATGTCGACAAGCTGGTAAAACTTTTTTAAAAAAGTAAATATAGTTTTTTACAGCAAGAAGTTTTCCAAGTATGGTTTTGGAATATGTGCTCTGTATGCCGGGCACTTTTTCACAGCCTGCTAAGATAGCATGGGGCAACTTAAGTTACCTAGCAATACTGCACACAAATAGTAGATAGTCACAGAAAAAAATTAAATTATTTCACAAAAACTGTTACATTTAACAATTATTAAAAAAGAATAAATGTCATCAATCACAATCTAAAGGACAATTACCATAAATAAAGTAGTTTTTGTGTTAGTTTCTACATTCTTTTTTCTCCCAATTTTTATAACTTATGCAATGAACGATGAACCCACTTCTTTTTTCCTTAGGTTTTGAAGCGTCATTTCAAAGGGGGGGGGGGATGTTGGCTTATCATGCCTCATGGCTACCTTTATAGAATCTAAAGCTTTTTTGCAGTTTTATTATTTAAGTTCTAGTTGCTTTTCGAACACTACATCCTTCCTTGATAGCTGTATGCTCTTTTTTTTTGCTTTCAAAAGGATGAGAACATCTGCTTTATTTACTTTTGTATTTTAAAACCCAATTTCAATCTATAACAGCACATTTTAAAATTTAGAATTTTATTTATTTTGAAACTTACAATTTAATTGCATAGTTATTATATTTATGGGCATATTAAGGCTCTATTTTGAAGGAGTGCACTTTTCACTACAAGGCATATATTTTAATGCATTCCCCATGTAATTTTGTGTAAACCGACGAAATGAAACTGCTGATGCTTTAATGATTTTGTGGATGATGTATGACATGTTGCTGGGGCATTTCACGTCAAATCAACGAAAATTTATACACTTTTCAACCTGACCATCACCAATTGAAATAATATTTACAGGTTTGAATCTACCCATGATATGATACAAATAAAATATATTTTTTCAGATTTTTTATTGGCTTATTTTTTTTGGTAGGACCCTGGCGAAAATGGCAAAAAAAGTGCAAAACGTAACATTCGGGTAGTTACAGAAATTCCTTTATCTCAGCTTCTATAAGAGATAGATAGTAGTTTAATTTGGTCTTATTTTAAAGCTCTTGAAATGGGCTTTCATATGATAACTCACTTGGCAATATTTATTGACATTAAAATTTCAAGGTCACCAAAACAATTATTTGACCTTGAATATCTCAAAAAGTATATTTTTTAAAAATCTGAAAAAAAAAAACATATCTTTTACATGCTAATGTGCTGTACATGTGGTAAAAGTTTCATAATGGGCCTGCAATGGGATCATATTGAAAAATATTTTGAAACAATTGGGTACAACAGAATATTGCAATAGTTCATCCTTAGTGCCCATTGTTAATGAAGATTAAAAGTACCTTTCCCTTTCTAATAACTTTTTTTATCAAAAGGAAAATCTGAAAATCAGGTATCATAGGAAAAAACACAAAAATTACAACAAACTATAAGTAACTAATTGATTATTTTGGTTTTCCCCCCTTTTCCCCACAGCGTTTTTGGCAAATATGCAGTTTTAAGCAGCAAAAATTGGTTGCTTTACCAGAAAAAAAAACCTTTTAATTTTAAATGTTCTTTAACAATTATATTATTTTGAAATTTATCCTAATTGAATGACCAAGTGATTGCAATAAAGCTTAATACAAATTATTCAATTTTAGATGTCCTCTATTTTGAACTATACCTTAGTTAATATCTTAAATCCTGTGAGACCAAATTAAACTATCTCTTATAGAAGCTGCGATAAAGGACTTTCTGTAACTACCCGAATGTTAAGTTTTGCACTTTTTTTGCCATTTTCGTAGGGTCCTACAAAAAAAAAAAAAAAAAAAAAAAGCCAATAAAAATCTGAAAAAAATATTTTTTTGTATCATATCATGAGTAGATTCAAACCTGTAAATATTATTTCAATTGGTGATGGTCAGGTTGGGAGGCTCGTTGACTTGACATGGAATGACCCTGCTTCTGATTTCCTGTAGCCAGTTCCCACCTCCTACTGTCTATTATTTGAAGTAAATTCAGTGCGAAAGCATGCCCTAGTGTCTCTTACATTTAGATTACTAGCAAGAACAAGCATACCTAATTGAAAAGTTATAATTTCAAATTGTTTTTTAATGTGTATTGCTTTTTTTAATCATTCATTTTTGAATTTTTATTCATTTATCCTAAATGACTATGTAAAATACTCCTTCCCACATTTATTTGCAATTTATTTTTGTTATATTTCAGGCATCATTTATCACCGTCTGGTGTAGCAACATAATGGTTTCTTGGGATTCTTCCAAAACTGCTCGAAGAATCAGAGTTTCACAATTTGTAGAAATGGATGCAGTGAGTTTATTTACATGTATCTCATAGTACCCTGCCCTGCTCTCTTTCCGACAAATTTCTAATGGATTCCCCAAGTCTCTCGGTATTCCGTGACCTGGATGATTTCCCCTTCGATACCTCCACACCCGTCACCAGAAAGAAGTTCAAGACCCGGGAACATTCCATCTTAAATCCTTGCAACCTCACATCTGAGTTCATCAATGATGATTTCTTTGACGACACGCAGTTCGAAAATGCGTTGAACCAGGAGAATCCGATTGAAGAACCCGCAAAAGAGCCTGTAAACAGTTCTTTACAGCTATTTGTTGACAATGTAGAAACTAGCTTTGAGAATAAGCATGATAATGACGAAGATCCATTAGGGCATTGTTACTCACAACCAGCCAGCAAGCGGTCGCCAAAAGTGACGAGCAATATCAATTCGCCTCTTCTTGAGTATTGCAGATCACAGACAGCAAAAGAACGGTCTCCAAATGTAGCCAACAATTGCCATTCACCCATTGATGTCCTCCGCTCCCAGACTGCAAGGGATCGGTCCCCAAACAACTGTAATTCCCCTCTTGGGTATTCACCAAAAGCACAATCCCCAAGAGCGAAGAATGAGTTCAATTCACCCTTCAGCACTTCTTTCGTTTCGGCGTCGTCCCTCCTTTCCAAGTGCAAGGATCTGTCGCCCACTGCCAGCAACAGTATCTCGAATGCCATAATCCAAAAACTGAGGCACAATGTCTCCGCCAGTCCAAGCGCTCTTGTTCCGAGAAAGGTCAGAAAAACGAGCCTGCTGTTCGCCCTGGACGAGGCTCAGAAACTACACGAGCAGCTGTCCCAGTCATCGGTGGGTCCCTTCTTCGGACTTCCCTCGAAGATGTCCGAACTCTTGACGGCTCACAAGGGAATCAGCGATCTCTATGACTGGCAGAAGGAATGCCTGATGCTGCCTGCCGTGAAGCAGAAGAGGAACCTCATCTATTCCTTGCCCACCAGCGGCGGGAAGACACTGGTGGCCGAGATCCTGATCATACGGGAGTTGCTGTGTTACTTCAGGGACGCCATTTTGGTCCTGCCCTACATATCACTCGTCCAAGAGAAAGTACGTGGTCTGGCACCGTTCGCCGTTGACTTGGACTTCGTCATCGAGGAGTGCGCCGGCATCAAGGGCACCATTCCTCCCCGGAAGCGCAGGAAGCGCCACACCCTGTACATCTGCACGATCGAGAAGTCCCACTCCTTAGTGAACTCCATGATCGAGGCGAAGCGCATGGACGAGATCGGGCTGATTGTCGTGGACGAGCTGCACATGATCGGCGAGAGCGGCAGGGGGGCCGTCTTGGAGAGCATGCTCGCCAAAGTGCTGTTCGTGTCGAAGAGGACGCAGATCATAGGAATGAGTGCCACACTCAGCAACATGGGCGACCTGCAGCAGTTTCTGAATGCCGATATTTATCAGAAAGACTTTCGCCCCATCGAGTTGAAGGAGTACGTGAAGGTGGGGGACGAGCTGTACGAGTTGGTGAACAAGCAGACCGAAGAGTGGAGGCTGGTACGCAAGCTCGATTTCGGATACACCAAAGAAATGCTCACTCGTGATCCTGACTTCATCACTGGTTTGGTGATGGAAGTCATTCCACAAAACTCTTGCTTAGTGTTTTGCCCCACGAAAAAACATTGCGAAAACGTCGCCAAGACTCTTTGTCAACTTTTGCCGAAGCAGATTTGTGAATACAAACAAGACAAGAAAGATGCCCTTTTACAGACGCTAAGAGAAGAAGGAAACGGTAATATTTGCGAGATTTTAGCTCAATCTTTGAAGTTTGGTGTGGCGTATCACCACAGCGGCTTGACAATGGACGAACGCAAGTTAATTGAAGAAGCTTACCAAAGCGGAACACTCTGTTGTTTGACTTGCACTTCAACTCTAGCTGCTGGCGTGAATCTACCAGCAAAAAGAGTTATTCTCCGAGCACCTTACGTTGGTATAGACTTCATTACTCTCAGTCGCTACAAGCAAATGATTGGTAGAGCTGGCAGGGCTGGCATCGACAGTTCAGGGGAAAGTATCTTGATGATCAAACCGACAGACAGAATCAACATTGGCAAGCTTCTGACTTCGGATATGGACTCGTGCTGCAGTAACTTCACCACGCAACCCGATCGTCTCCTCACTCTCCTGCTTAGCCTTGTTGGTCTTGAGATAGCAAGCACCATGCCAGAAGTGTATTCCTTCATGGAAAAAACGCTCGCTGCTGTCCAGAATAGAAATACAGGCGGTACTCCGAGTTCGTTGTTCGAAGAGACGGTATCCAACTTATGTGACAATGGATTGCTACAACAGAATTCAAAGAAAGATCCAGTCGTTTATTCAATAACCAATCTTGGAAGGGCCGCCTACAGGGGAGGCGTGGACATTGCCACTATGAAAGAGTTCCTCAACAGGCTGAACCAGGGTCTATCCGGACTCGTCCTGCATTCCCATCTGCACTTGCTGTACCTGGTGACGCCTACCGATTTGTCTTCCTCGATACGCTTCTCCTCCGACACATTGTACAACTCGTACTCGAAGCTGAGTCCAGAAGACCTTTCAGTAGCCGAGCAGATCGGCGTCACCGAGCGGACCATCATGCTGATGGCCAGCGGACGCTCTCTCGGCAAGAACCAGCCTCTGCTGCACCACTTCTACCTGACCCTCATCCTGTACGACCTGTGGAACCAGGAGTCTGTGTGGCTGGTCGCCCAGAAGTACCAGGTCCACAGAGGGGTGATCCAGAACCTTCTCAACAACACCAGCGCCCTCGCCGCCACGCTCAGCAACTTCTGCCAGGAGCTGGGCGAGTTCTGGGCCTACCAACAGCTGCTGCCGAACTTCGTCAAGCAATTATCTTACTGCGTTACCATGGAGCTGATCCCGCTCATGGAGCTGCCAGCCGTGAAACGGGGGCGAGCGAAGCAGCTGTACACGGCTGGCTACAAGACGCTGACGGACATCGCGAAGGCCACTCCCCGCGAGATGGTGGACAAGATCATTCATTTGCCGCTCAAGACCGCCAACCAGATCATATCGGCAGCCAAGATGATTCTCATGGAGAAGGCCGAAGCTCTTCACGAAGAAGCAGAGGTTCTCATGGAAGAATTTGATAAACACTTTTCGATATTCGATGACGTTTCCGATATTTCAGCTAATATCGGGAATACGTAACCGTTATTTAATTGTAAGGTCCATTTCACACGAACTTCTAATGTTTACTGTACTTATTTTGTAGGATGATTGTAGTTCAGTCAATTGGATCTTTCACAAATGAATGCTTTGTGCTCATAGTTAATGCTTTGGGTGTGATTTTCAATCACGTAGTGACAATGCTAAAAATGCATGCTGCAGTTGCAAAGTGCTGCAGAATTTTTCCTTCATTTCAAATTCACGTAACATGGCCACTATTTAATAAAAACCGCAAGTATAACCGTAATTACGGTTTTAGCTTCCGTCGTTGTGAAAGATCTAATTTACTTTAATATTGCCACTGAGATCAATCGACACCCTAAGTACGATGAATATTACCGGAATTGTGTGTGAAAGGACCCTAAAGTGACCTAAAGAGAAAAATGTTATATCGGATGTTTTTTTAAAAGAATTATTTACATTTAATCGAGAGAATGTTCTGTATTCAAGGGCATTTCCGATATTTCAGCTATAGGAACTTTGTGACTGTTAATTAATTGTAAAGTTGAAAGAAATTGTTATATATTTTTATTGTATAAAAATATGAAGGTGTCTTTAGAGATTTATTTATAGTTTTCCTCTCCAAATTGCCTAATACTTATTTACTAAGTTTCTTATGTAAGAAAACTGTTTCTAGATAAATTGTTACAGGCTAATGACAAAGTCAACAACATACTTAAGTTTTCTGTATTCATAGCATCCAATGCTTTATATGTAATTAAAAAAAAAGTGAGGAACACTCTTAGATGGTTTGATTTTATTATAAAATTGGAGTATTTTTCTCTATATTTGCTTGTCGCCATCTGCAAAAATAGAAGTCGGCAAGAGAGAAAATAAATTTGATTACAATATTTAGCTAATCTTAATTAATGTCCGATTAATGGTACCGAAGTTCAATCTCTGATAATAATGAGTAGTTTAGGAACATAACTCCAAAAATTAAAGCCTAGTTAGTTAACGAACCAAATAAAAAAGAAAAGTAACATCCTACCCAAGCAAAGGTGTTACAAAATTGATTTCTTGAACCCGTTCGCTGATATTTGCAGCGTGTGAAAACTTTAATCATTTTATGTTAAATCTTACTACGTATTATAATTATTACTATTTACTAAAAAGTTCCAAACTTGAAGAAATTAGCTGGGCATTATTGGAACCTCATATTCATGGCATATTTGTCGAGATGATAATATACGGGTTCAATCAACGTTAAAAAAAAAGGGGGGCTGTACGCCAATCTTTTAATTTTAATTTTCATATTGTATTGATATGTGAATATATAGATAGATATGAAGTCATCAAAAATTAAAAGTGTGCCAAGCCGTAAATTTTAGAGAACCTTCCGAACGACCTGGTAATGGACCAATATATCTGGTTGTTTTCACTACATAAATCTTAAATTTATTTCAAATAATTTTTTTTACCAATCAGAATAAGGTTTATTTTTAAGAGATAATCTTAGAAACACTTCCCAATAAAAAAAGTACATTGTGAATAAAAACTTATTAATTACAACATTTTACAATTTAATGTTAGTGCAAGAAAGACCGATCCACAATACACGGAAAAAGCCTGGTCTAACCGATCGGGGGGATGAAACACAATTTCCTCTTTATTAAATTAAATTTCTTAAAAGTAGCAGCTAATTAAAGTTTTGCTGTTGTCAAATATATTCTTTTTTTTTAAAATCTGTTTTCGACTTAAGTCTATGAACCGCCTCAAGCCTTCTTTTGTTACAAACGGCTCGATTTTATTCTCGTAATAAACAAGTTGGTTTGTTACAGAATCTGTCACTTACACCGCTTCCACACAAAATTTTACGCTCAACAGGAAACACACTGACACCTCAAAAAGAAATTCGCCAAACAGGCCTTTGGCTAGTTCTAATTCAAACTTTTATAAGCAAAAATTAATAATTTTCTTTAATCTTCTTTTGCAGATTTGATAATTAATCTCTAATTTGATAAGCAGTCACAAGTTTACATTTCGAAAAATAAATTAGTAAAATTGTTGCTTTAAAAATAAAAGCGAAAATTTGCATATTTTTTATGCAAATTTAGAATTTTTTATGCATATTTCTTCATTCATATATAATGAACCTTCAAAATAACTTTATTGTGCTATTACAACAATCCAAATTGAATTATTACACAGAAATAAATATTTTTTAAGATAATAATTTTTTAAGATAATAATTTTTTAAGATAAGAATTTTGTTTTTATTTAAAATAAAGTTTCTCGTACGTTTGATGTCATGGCAACAGTGAAAATATTGAATAAAAATGGAATTTGCATGTTATTTCAATGTAGATTAAACTTTTAGTTATTTAAATTTTAAATAACTAAAAGTAATTTTCTAATAAATTTTTTTTAATGAAAGGCCCTCGCCAGATAAGACGGTGAAAAATGCCCCCATTCCAATCGGGCTAATTTTTTTTCTGAAAATACCTCATAGTATGGACAACTTCTCAGCCAAGTTTCAGCTCAAAAATATGACGCATTTTTGAGTAAAAAATTAAAGTTTTTTTTTCTTTTTAAATTGATTATTCCCTGAATATATTTGATAAATCCAAAAAACTATTAGTTTTTAGATATCATTGAGTAGTATTCTCAGAAAAATCCGCTCATAAATCTGATCGAGCGATCAATGTTAAAAATGTAATTTTATTTTTCAAAAAAAAATTTCATGCCAAAATCGTTTGGTACAACTTAGGATTTTGTCTCTACATATTCCTCTATTATCAATCCATAATATATATTTTTTTCAGATTTTTAAAATTATTGGACGATAGTTTAAAAAAAATAAAATATTCTTAAAACCTGACTTTTCGCACTACTTACTCGGCAGATGGCACTCCTAACAGAGGCGGGGAAATTCAATCTGGGAGAATTTCTTTCGGACTAAAGGATTTAGCATAGATTTAGAAAGTAGCAGATCTGCCTCTAGGGGGAAAGGTGAAGCCATTTGTTAACCAGTATCCCACAAGGCAGTTCGCAAGCACTTGCACATGGCATGCCATACGCCACCAGATGGCACCATGAGATAATTCGACTAATAAAAAATATATATTCAATATTAACTAATTAAAACTTTTTACAAGTTTCGCTAGCATAATTTTATAGATGCATGCGTATTGATAATTTCTATAAGGCATGAGGTATATATTCATAAAAGAAGCAAGTTAAAAATGCAGTTTTTATTGTATGTAACTCTTCGGAAAAACCATTTTTGTGAACCAGTATCCCGTGATGCATTGCGAAAACGACGAAATGTGGATTCATCACGCATCATTGCGTTGTACGGGATTGCGCAATCGATGGGCATGCTATTTCTAAATCTATGGATTTTAGAGCAAAAAATCAGGCTATAAGAATTATTTTTTTAAACTATCGTCCAATAATTTTAAAAATCTGAAAAAAATATATATTATAGATTGATAATAGAGGAATATGTAGAGACAAAATCCTAAGTTGTACCAAACGATTTTGACATGAATTTTTTTTTTGAAAAATAAAATTGCATTTTTAACAATGATCGCTCGATCAGATTTATGAGCGGATTTTTCTGAGAATACTACTCAATGATATCTAAAAACTCATGAGTAGTTTTTTTGGATTTATCAAATATATTCAGGAAATAATCAATTTAAAAAGAAAAAAAACTTTAATTTTTTACTCAAAAATGGGTCATATTTTTGAGCTGAAACTTGGCTGAGAAGTTGTCCATACTATGAGGTATTTTCAGAAAAAAATTAGCCCGATTGGAATGGGGGCATTTTTCACCGTCTTATCTGGCGAGGGCCTTTGGAATGTAGTCTAAACTGATTTTTTGCTTCAAAATGACGTATCCCACTTGTTTGCTAGACTTTTGGTTCTTTCTGTGAAGTGGGTGACGGACAGACAGACGGACTGCACGATTATGAAACCTTCCACTTTTTACGTTAGAAACGTAGTGTGGTAGCTAGTCCAACAGCATGCATGTCAGAATATCGTCCTTTTTTCTACTTCGGCCCAGATTTTAAAGTACCCATACAACGTGACGTGCTTCTTAACTTTGGGCAAATACTTAAATTGCTGCCTTTTAGCTTCCCCACTACGTTTATAACGTAAAAAGTGGAAGGTTTTATAATCGTACAGTCCGTCCGTCCGTCACCCACTTTCACAGAACAAACCAAGAGTCTCATAAACAAGTGAGATACGTCATTTTGAAGTAAAAAATCAGTTTAGGCTACATTCCAAATTTCATTAAAAAATTTTAAATGGAAGTTTATTTAAAATTTAAATAACTAAAAATTTAATCTACATTGAAATAACATGCAACTTCCATTTTTTATTCAATATTTTCACTGTTGCCATGACATCAAACGTACGAGAAACTTTATTTAACACTTTACCTACGGGCGTCGACTGACCCATAGACTAAGAACACTCTAAGTTTCAAACTCTCATTGGAGAATTTCTACATTGAAATTGACATAGAAACTAGCGCGCCCCCTTTGTGTCTAAGGGAACTAATGTAATGGTTTCTGGCTGCCTATTTGCAGTCACCTTTAGGAGATTTAACAGAGCCAATGACATCTCGTAATTTGGAACCCTTATCAAGTGACGATAGGGATCTTTTTTTTACTACAACTATTTTCGACTTTATTTTTGAATATATACAGCTACTCATTGACTTTATATCCCTCGTAGGCCCATCCTCAAGATATTTGACCTTGTGCTTCTTTTTCTCCATTAATAAACCTACAGACTGACTACGCTTGTCATTTTAGACATGGTCCCCCAAAGATCCACAAGTGATTCGATTGAATAACTCGTCAAATATTCATCCAAATGTAACAAAAACTTAGATTTAGGAGTTTTCGAGGGTTTTTCACATTTCTAAGTAATTAAAATTGGGTGTTGCTATAGAAAATTTTAAAGTTCGTAACATTTTTAATATTAAGACGGACCCTTATGCAAATTTTGTGTCATGCAATTAACTCAAAATGTTATTTGTTCACATAGTCAAAAAGGTCCGATGTAAAAGGATGACTAACGGTTGAAATAATCACTAGTGGGTAACTTTTTTTTTAACAGAGAACATTCCGAAGAAACAGTAACCCTACAATTGAAAGTACAATTATGCCAATCAACAAATCAACCTTTAATAGTGTTTTAGTTGCTTTCGACACGTTAGAAGAGCTAGGCATAGATTAAGTTGATGGTCTAGAAGATTTTTTGTCTACGGGTCAGTCGACGCCCGTAGGTAAAGTGTTAAAATAAAAATAAAATTCTTGAAAAGAATATTTATTTTTGTGTAATAATTCAATTTGGATTGTTGTAATAGCACAATAAAGTTATTTTGGAGGTTCATTGTATATGCATTAAGAAAGATGCATAAAAAATTCTAAATTTGCATAAAAAATATGCAAAGTTTCGTTTTTATTTTTGATGCAACATTTACTAATTTATTTTTCGAAATGTAAACTTGAGTCTTCAAAAACGATAAAGATTAATTATCAAATCTTCAAAAGAAGATCAAAGACACTTATTAATTTTGGTTTATAAAAGTTTGAATTAGAACAAGCTAAAGGTCCTGTTTGGCGAATTTATAAGGTGCTGTCAGTGTGTTTCCTGTTGAGCGTAAATATTGTGTGGAAGCGGTGTAAGGTGTAAGTGACAGATTCTGTAACAAACCAATTTGTTTCTTCTTAGCTTTTAGAAAGTGCTTAATTCAGATGCGAAAGTATCTCTCAAATTTTCGTCTGAATTTGAATGCCAATTTAATTGAATTTGCAATGCGATCTTTCGTTATACGTTGCAGATAAATAGTTCTTTAGTTTACAGTGTAACAATTAAAAAAAAAGCCCCAAACCGAATAAAGGGATTTTCGCCTTGGGACATTTTATAAGTGATTATCCTGTTTATTTTCTCGTATTTTAATATAAAAGTTTTACCCCCACAGTTGTCGTCGTGTGCATCCAGGCTGTAGCCTGGAAGGCAAGGACGGGCTGGGAAGCCCAGTCGGTTAGGCAAACTCCTAGCATGCGAAAGGTCCCAGATTCGGGTCCGCGCATCGCCAAAATTGCTGCCGACCTATGAACGGCCCGTGCAGCCAAAAATGTCCGTCGAATAATACCCCGTGTGTGCACGTTAAATATCCTTCAAAGTCCAAACGCTGCGTACGATGTCGCCCTTAACGGTTGCGTTGGGTGCCTATTCAGGTGTCGGCTCGTCACTTGACTGTGGTTCTAAAATACGACGCCCATCGCCAATAGCCTTCGTGTTGCTCTAGTGCGACGATAATTCAAACCTAACCTAACTTGGAAGGCAAGAGGGTTGCAATAGCATCCGTTGGCACAAGGCTTTGAGTACCCATGAGAGGGTGGATGTCTGACTTCTGCTCCGAGAGGTAGCCACCTCCTTAATTTAATGCCTTAAAGCCAGTTATCCATTCACGCTGTAGCTATGCTGTAGCTGGATTTTGTGACGTCATTTGCTGTATCTAGCGGGGATGGAAATTTCTTGACTTATGGGTTATTTCTCTCAATAAAAAGGAAACAAGCAAGAATATTAAGTTATAAACCACGGACAATTAAAAACTAAATGACTCTTATGACTGCTCATGCCCGAAATCAATTTACAGCTTTGATATCGCTTGGAAAACGATTCAAAAATCCAGCTTCAGAAGTACAGCTTTGACCACGCGCGCATGCGTACTAGTGACAGTTACGTCACAAAATCCAGCTACAGTATAGCTACAGCGTGAATGGATTACTGGCTTAATTTAGGCATGTCGCTAGAGGGGAGGGGCAATTTTCTCCAGACGACCTTCACCCATTATAAACTGCGCTATGGGGACGTACATAAATTAAGCACAGTACTCCCCTTCCAGTGAGTCGGGGGAGGAACAATTGATGTGGTCTGTGACTGGAGTGAGTCTCGAAATAGTATGTTGTGGTTGCGTGAAGTTTTTCTGATGCGCGCAATCTATACTCCTTCCGATCACACCACAAGCTTCGGAAACACTTTTTCCCCTACCCCCTTATGTTGTTTTCCTGTAAACTGCGTCGCTGTTTTAAATCTACCTTGTTTGAGGCTCTGCTGTGAGGAGAATAGCAAGTGAAAATATAGGTGGGAAAAACGGAAACAGTGGCGCTCGCGTCGTTTCCTGGAAAACAACATGAGATGGTAGGTGATGTAAGTGTTTCCGAAGCTTGCGTTGTGATTGGAAGAAGTATAGACCAGCACCAGGAGTATAGAGGCACCAGCGCGTTGACCGCATCACTAATGAAAAGAGGTTTTGATTCCAGCATCTTTTATATGTGAACCCAATAATGAACCGTCTACGACTAAATAATAATCGACTCGCGAGGGCTAGTATTGGGTATTTGTGCTGATCGCCACAAATTATGAAATTAATCAGTCGAACATCACCATACATTTTTAAAACTTTTATGTGAAATAGTTTTTTAAAATATGTTTTTTCTTCTCCAATCATATCACTGAATGAACATTTATTTATAAGGCTGTCTCTTGTAACTCATATGTGCAATTTATTATGTTATCAAATCGAAATTCCCACATACACCAAAAAATACATAAAATATCTTTATTATTACTAAGTCCTTATTACAGACCATAGATTGTAATTGCAGTAGTTCCAAGCATAGCAGAAGAGGCCTATAAATTTCCTGAAAGTTTTAACAAAGTATTATGTCGAAACAAAGCATTGCACTTCTTCTAGAATTGCGATATTTGTTCGATAATTTGTTCTATTCTCCCTTTGCAATCAGCTTGTATGTTGGCCGTCTCCATCGCTTGGGTCAGCACACTTTTGCTGCAAGTCTGTAGAAAAGAAAAGTTATTTACAGGGCTGTTGGGCTGAGGAGTTTTAGTTTAATTTATTTGTATTTGAATATTTTAAAGCTAGGGTAATAATAGTCTCTCTCTGTGAATTTTGTGGTATTTTTTAAAAACAACACTTTTTTTTTAAAGTGTGCTTAATTGCTTTGATGCTTTAGTTTTTCTTTCAATCATTTTAGCTTCCACACTGCGTTTATAACGTAAAAAGTGGAAATTATTATAATCGTTTAGTCCGTCCGTCTGTCACCAACTTTCACTGAACGAACCGTAAGTCTTATAAAAAAAGTGGGATACGCCATTTTGATGCAAAATATCTGGCTAGGCTACATCCCAAATTTTGTTAAAAAATTTATATAACTAAACATTTTATCTACATTGAAATAACATGCAAATTCAATTTTTAATCATTATTTACACTGTTGCCATTTCGATAAACGTGCGAGAAACTTTATTTAAATAAAACTTTAGAAAGAATATTTATTTATGTGTTATAATTCAGTTTGGATTGTTGTAATATCACAATAAAGCTCTTTTGGTGGTACATTATATATGCATGAAGAAAATGCATAGAGAATTCTGTCCTTGCATAACAAATATGCAAAGTTTCGCTTTTATTTTTACAGCAACATTGTTATTAATTATATATTTTCGAACTGTAAATTAATTTAACAAACGGTAAGTAATAACTGAATTTTTTGAAAGAAATGTATAACGGGGAAATTGTGGCAACTCAATGACTCGATTAAAAAAAAGACATTATTCAAACAATTTTAGAAAAAGCGATAAAGTCCAATTATTAAATCTAAGTAAGAAGATTAAAGAAAATACTTAATTCTGGCTTTTAAAAGGTTTAATTATAACTAGCTAAAGGCCCTGTTTGGGGAATTTCTGTTGCGTATTAGTTCGTTTCTAGTTGAGCACAAATGGTGTGCGAAAGCGGTTTAAGTGACAGATTCTGTAACAAACACCTACTTGTTTTCAAATTGGAATATGCATTCACAGAATATGTTCAATTTTGCGCATGATGTATGGAGAGTATTTATGAAGAAGACAAAGTTTATTCCTGGAGCAAACAGTCTATGCAGTTGAAATTTACATGTTTTGGTTGGGGGGGCACACAATAGGCCCACCACCTTCTATGTTCTTACCTATATATGTCAATTTCTACCGAATAATGTTTTTTTCTTCATAAATCTGCTCATAGAATACGAATGACATATCATAACTTAAACTCCCTCAAATTCTTATATATTTAAAACCAATTAAATGTAATAACGTAAGTTACCTTTTTCACATGTCCTTAATATCACTTAGTATACTTTAACATTCCAACTACATCCTGTTGGCGACAAACAGTGTCCTAAATCAATCGTTCCCACAGAACTTTGCTGAATCATCCACACACACGCACACGTTGACCTTTTACAAAATCTTAACTCTGATTGGTCAGTGAAGAAGCGTTATATATCCATTGCCATATTTGTGGAGCACTTCCCCACAAACTATCCTTGAGCCTATATACAGAAAAATATATCATCCCCTGATGCGTAGATGATGCAATAAAAGATTTATCTAAGTTTCAATGTAGACTTATTTTACATTAATATTCTCAATTTTGAGAATAATGTATTAAGAGCTATTGAGAACCAATGATGCTCTAAAAAATTAGACATTTTCAAATTTGATAACCCATTTTTAGCAGTGTGAAGGCTGCTGCCAGTTTTACGGAGTAATGCTACGCTAAACTTTTACAGTGTAAATTGTGCATTTAAAATACGTATTAGTTTGTCTTACCTTTGCCTGTTCCTGTTGTTCACTAGATAAGTTTCTGTACCAGCTCTTAATCTTATTCTACAAACAATAGAATTCGAAATTATTATCAAAAATATATTGTTAAGATTACACAACAATAAAATAATAGTAATTTTGAATGAATATTGGTATCAAAGACTTTTTTCTTATTGACTGATACGGCCAACCTTTTAGAGTAGTCTAAGATTTCCGTGTTCTGATTTTTGAATAGACTACTGTTAAACTGTGCGCTAAAACTACTCTTCTTTTTTAATAGTGTACTAAATTAGACTTAATTATGGGTTTTCGATTGAAAAAATACTTACGCCATCACGTCCTGAGCACGGAAGCTCTGGCAACTGAAAAAAAACAATAGAAAATACTTTATGGTATGGCTAAAAAAAAAGGTTCCAATATTCTTATATTTTTGAGGCTTTTTCCTCTTCTATACAGCAGCGTGAAGTAACAGAATGAGAAACAGAATATCAAATGTAAAACACACACGCATTTTTTTCTGATGTTTCTTTAAATATTTATTTAAAAATATTCAGTAAAAATATTTCTTAAAAATAATCTGGAGTAAATTAAAAAATAATTTACTCTAAAGTTCGTATACTCAAGTAAGACGCTGATTGAAATAAGAATTGGTAATATTTTTTATATTAATTAAAAGCAGCCGGTTTGAGTAAGTAAGAGTAATAAGAGAGTAATAATTATGAGGGGGTTTGAGTAAATAAGAGAATATAGGGTTCCATATTTTAACTAATTGGTTCGAAATTAGAAAATGTTCTGCTTTAGATGTCCTAAGTTTACTTAATTTCATCATAAAAAAATATGATTTATATATTTTTTTGAATAATTGTAAAAATCATTATTTTATTAGTAGAGGTTAGATTAAAAGTAGTACTTACGTTGAGAGTCTGTGTACACGCAATACTTGATTGATTAATAATAACTGAAATATAAAATGGTATACAAATTAAAGTTCTTAGGTTTCAAGTTAACCCTTTCAGTCCCCCTGACATCTATTGGAATTAATAAAAAATATTTTCCAATATCAAAAATGTTTGTAGAATCGAGTGATGCGCTTTTTGATATCATAAATAGCTATAAGTTAGAATAGAAAAATAGAAAAAAGAACAACAAGAAATACAATAGAAAAAAGTTTCTAAAATGATGATGCCAAATTGTCATTGGGTCTGAAAGGGTTAAGAATGGATTTATTTCGAAGTCTTTTGCAGAAAATTTATACAATTTAACTTTATCTACTTTATTCATTTATTTTAGTAATCAATCAGCATGGGATAAAAAAAATTATCTGCTAAGTTTTAACAAAACTTTGGAGCAGAAAAAGGATTCAATATAGTCGCATTTTTAAAACTTTCCAAACAGTTCATATTTTGGTCAATGGAGGGAAAAAAAAAGCGGAATTTAAGAAGCAGAAAAGTGGTATAGCTTTGGTTTAATTTTAACTTCGTTGCACTATAGCTGCACTTCGGCCTTTGGCTATCAGAGCAATGACATCTGTGTCATCGTCAAAACATATAACCCTATTTAACGTGAGCCAGATAAGGAGAAGCACAGCTGACTTAATACACTGCTCAAAACAATTAGGGGAGCACATGTTTTAAGGGGTCATAGGACTCTTAAAAATGTGCAAAGAAGGTACTACAAAACATAGTTTGATCTTTCATGTCATTTTTGAACTACTCAATGTATAATTTTTTTTATATGTAATTCTACAAGATTTATTTACTATAAAACAAGTTTTAAAAATTATGAAACTTTACCCAAAACTAAAATAAATGATATTAAACATGAAGCTATTTGAACACATTGTGATTAGGCTTGCGCGGCAAATTGTGAGGTCAAAATTGGAAAAATGACCAAGAATTTGACTCTATATTGTACAAATATGTACAAACAAAGACTTATACCTAAATTCTCAGCTCAATTTTAATTAGAAATTACTTTTTAAAGAATTTAAAATCAAAATTTTTAAATATTTATTAATTTTTTTACTAAAAAGTTCTTAAAATAATTTCTAACTAAAATTGAGCTGAGAATTTAGGTATAAGTCTTTGTTTGTACATATTTGTACTATATAGAGTCATTTTCTTGGTCATTTTTTCAATTTTGACCTCACAATTTGCCGCGCAAGCCTAATCACAATGTGTTCAAATAGCTTCATGTTTAATATCATTTGTTTTAGTTTTGGCTAAAGTTTCATAATTTTTAAAACTTGTTTTATAATAAATAAATCTTGTAGAATTACATATAAAAAATTATACTTATACATTGAGTAGTTAAAAAATGACATGAAAGATCAAACTATGCTTTGTAGTATCTTCTTTGTTCATTTTTAAGACTCCTGTGACCCCTTAAACCCTTTCGCTCCCAATAATTCCTTTGGGACTCATCAGATTGTGATTTTTTTCTGACCAAAAAAAAGTTAAATTCGCCACTTATGTATTGTTAGATTCATTGTTAGATAGAAGAATAACGTATTTTGAAGAATTTAATATTTTTTTTATATTAATAAAAATATGAAAAATATGGTAAAATATATTTCACTTTAAAACAGTTTTAGAAAATAAATTGACCCTAAATTTTTCATGCTTGCATTTTTAAGATGTTTAAAAATATATTTCAACTATTTTTAACCAAAAAAGTTTTGAAAAAATTATTGTTATAATTTATTAAAAAGTTATTATTCCATTTCCCCCCTTTAAATTTAAGTATTAAAAACTTAAGTTTTTTTTCTCCGGTTTTTTACTATTTCATTTCGAATGCATAGTGAACCTATTTAACAAATTTTAGATTTATAGGACAAAAATTAAAAAGTTGGGAGTGAAGATAAAGTTGGAATTAAAAAGTGCTCCCCTAATTTATTTGAGCAGTGTAGTACGAGAGCTAGCAACGTCGGAAAAACAAGCATTTCAGGTTGGCCAGTTTTAGGATATGCTATCTCTCTCACTCTCCCGGACATCATAAGGGCTATCTGGCTAGCGGTAGTGGTTGCGTTCCTCAGTGCGCATCCTACTAATACAAGTAAAAAATTGATTTTTCAAATTATTTTAGGACGTTTTATTTTTTTTATTATTATTTTTAGTGAACTTTTTGCAACATAAATCTATTATTGCCAGACATTTTTATTGTTGTTTAAGGTGTGCCAGACGCTAATTTTGATTTTAAAAGCTCAAGTGTTGCCCAAATTATCAGATCATTACAAGTATTGCCACATGGTATTGCGCAATGAATGACGATGACGTAATTACTCTGATCGGTGAATTCACACCTGAGCTGGTAATTTGGGCAACACTTGAGCTTTCAAAATCAAAATTAGCGTCTGGCACAGCTTAAACAACAATAAAAATGTCTGGCAATAATAGATTTAAGTTGCAAAAAGTTCGCTAAAAATAACAATAAAAAAATAAAACGTCCTAAAATGATTTGAAAAATCAATTTTTTACTTGTATTAGTAGGATGCGCACTGATGAACGCAACCACTACCGCCAGCCAGATAGCCCGTATGATGTCCGGGAGAGTGAGAGAGAAAGCATATCTTAAAACTGGCCCACCTGAAATTCTCTCTCAAAAACGTTGCTAGCTCTTAGACTATAACTAAGAATGCCAGAGATGCTCTCTGTGATGTCACACTATCCGTACGGTTCGGGTTGTCGGCTGTTCCGAATGAGAGGAACAAAACCTGTGCGACCTGAAAAGTAAAGTGAGCTGTGCTCGAATTAGTTACGTACTTTTAATTCGAAAAAGCGGAGTATCCGAACCAGGCAGATAGCGTGACGTTACGAATATCTTCTGTGCTATTAACCTCTTAAGACACGAGCAAAATCCAGCTCGTATATTCTTAGATATGTAATCTAAACATGCTTTTTATCAAACATATGCTAAAAAGTATGTTTTGCAAATAATTTTTTTTAAAAGAATATGTTTAATAGTTACTGAGAGACACGCCTTGATAGCTAAAAATACAATTTTTTTGTGCTTTGTGCTATAAATGCAAAACAAAATGCCGTATCACTTATTTGCTGTTAACAGCTTTTTTAACATTGTTTTTAATGCAAAATGCTTTTAAAATTAACTACTAAAACAACTTTTTAAAAAGTTTGAAAATTTTTTTTAAATATTTTTTTTTAAGAATCTAATATAGTATTGACCCTCGTTCAACTTCATTTTTTTATAGAAATAAATGACTGATACCTGTAATCAAAAGCTGAAAACTCATATTTGAATCTTCTTCTATCAGACCAGGTCAATTTCGGAACTAATTTACTTGTTAATTGTTTGTCGGGAGGTTTTTAAAAAGTGTCCCCAAATGGGGACGCCAAGTCACAAGGGGTTAAAGTTGAGTAGCACAAAAATGAAGAAATATTTTTTTACCGTTTGCAGCGTTGCACAGCGCCATCAGAGATTCCCTGCACTTATTCCCGGCGCCACGTCTAATGGCATGCACATCGATGCATTGCTGCAACATTGCGCAAGCAAGTAGCACTGCACAGATCGCCTTCATATTCAATTTGCTTGCCGACAATAAAGAAGAACACTTCAGCAATACTATGCTGGTTTTTATAGGTACTCCCCCCAAAAGCATTTCATCGCGATGCGGGGAGCATTGTCAAAGAGGCCTAATGTCATTCATTTGGTGAACAATACAGTAAACAGTGTTTTACTAAATGGAACTAAGCTACTTTTCGATAATGGTTCATTTCTAATGAGTTGTAATAAGGTTTGCATGAGGGCTGCATCGGAGCTGGAACCAAATGTTATGTCATGGATGATACGTTCGTAGGTTCTGTCCTCATCCATCGCTTCTATGAACGAAAAGTGGGAACGTTTGAACAACAGAAAAAATAACCATCAAGAAAAAAACTTTTATATGGGAAAATAAATTCGAACTCTGGTCAAGGGGATCGCGCGCGTAGTATAAGTTTGAACTATGCATTTTAAAGATTAACCATGTTTAGAGCAAAGTTGGGTGGATGAACGACTCGTACTGAGCTGCCATGGCTCACTACGGAGTGTGGCAAAAGTGCTATACCAAAACCGACCTCAAGTTTGCAGCACAGAAATGTACTACGCGGAGGAATTTGCGTAAACAAAATTAAAACATAAACATTTGCGGCTGGCGCCGAAGCTTAGCATGCTCCGATTGGTTGATAATTTGACCCTGATATTCGTGCGCCCTGTTAAGTCAAAATCGAAGGAAAAAAATAATTAAAATAACACTCTAACTGAAGCTAAACTAATAAAAATAATAAATTTATGTCTTGAAATAACAAATAAATTTGTTTATTGAATGTGAGATACCTTTTTGTATTCGATTCTCGCACTCAAAAATGAGAACTATTTACCCTTTTTCTCGTAGAACATTTGTATACTGCAAACTTAAGGTCGGTTTTGGTATAGTTAATTTATAATTTTGATACTGAGAAAGGTAGTACACCCAGGGCAAAGGCGGGAATCGAACCCACGCCCGTTACAGCGCGCGGACTGCTAGCGTTATGGCCTGCGATCGAAACCACTCGGCCATCGGGCCCCACATGCCACCTTTATTGTCTCCGTGTTACACCATAGTGCTGTTGGTAGATTCAGTCTCTACAATACTACAGAACTCTTTAGTTTAGAGATGGCCAAGTTGGTTGAATTTGATGTTTTTATTGATTTGTTTTGGTAATTCTAAAAGCTCAGGCCAAGTTAGGTCGAAACACGTCTTTTTTAGGAGTTAAGGGAAGTATCGAGTTACGTCCGAAGATTGAATCAACAGTGAAATGAAAGCAGACGATTTCGTTAAGAGTTTTTTTGTGGTCTTGATTTGGCTTTATATAAAGGCTTTGGCTGTATTCTATAAGTGAATTCCGTCCAAACAAATTCTAACTTTTATTTTGTTTCAATTTTAATAGCCATTGTTTATGGTTGTAAAGAAAGTCCTAATTTAAATATAAAAACATTCTTGAAACATTCCGATTTCTGTAAAAAGCTTAACAAAAGTCTCTGTGTGATCTTTTGTGAGGTCCGTTAGATATAATTTTTAGCGGATTTTATACCAAATTTTGCGAACCATCGAAATTTTAATGTATTTTATTATTTTAGTGCACTGTATCTTTTTGAAACTACGAAATAAAGAGTAAAAGTAGATTAGTTCTGCAATTTTTTATGCATTAATGATTGTTTTCGATGTATTTTAAGAGCTGCGCTTGATTTTGATATTACACATCTTCTGCGAAGTTATACACAAAAGATTTTGTTACTGTGTTTATAGTTTTAGTTTTTGAATTATCGTCTCACTAGAGCTACACGAGGGCTATTGGCGACGGGCGTCGTATTTTAGAAACACAGTCAGGTGCCGAGCCGACATCTGAGTAGCCACCAAACGCAACCGTTAAGGGCGACATCGTACGCAGCGTAAGGAATTCGAAGGATATTCAACGTGCACTCTCAGCACATTGGGTATTATTCGCCGGATATTTTTGGCTGCACAGGCCGTTTACAGGTCAGCAGTTATCTTGGCGATGCCCGAACTCGAACATGTTAATTTTCGCATGCTAGGTGGTTGCTTAACCGACTGGGTTTCACAGACCCCCGTTACAGCGTTTAGAAAAAGTCAAGAATCGATCAAGTTTTTCCAATAACTCGTATTTGCTCTAAGCTAAACTCTATAACGGTTGCGTTGGGTGCCTATTCTGGAGTCGTCTCGTCACTTGACTGTGGTTCTAAAATACGACGCCCGTAGCCAATAGCCCTCGTGTAGCTCTGGTAAGACGATATTTCAAACCTAACCGAACCACAGCTAAACTCAATAAATTGAACGTACCGACCGGTACCTTTCTGCTGACTAATGATCCAGATTATTCGTAGAGTTAACTGACTTAGAAGGAAGTTGCAATGAATATATTGGTAATTCGGATACTTGAATGGAATTTATGTCAGCTGTGTATAGTCATACCATTTGAGTTGACACGCTTTTTTGTGTTTACCTTGTGTTAATTTGGTTAGGATGTAACTCATTTTTTACTGAATTTGTCTCATTTTGTGGAGCCGTGACTGTTAGATCTAGCGTAATACACTTATTAATTCGTCGAAAATTAATCCTTATTTAGCTAACACATAATTTTTTTAGAAGCAGCAGGAAATAGTTGAATAAACATCTTTTTCCTACCGTTGCACATATATGAAATACAGACCAAAAGTGAGGACACTTTTGGAAGTTTCATATTTTTCAACTTTGTGTGATTACAGATTATATTAATTGAATATCAAATTAAGCAATTGTTTTTCAAATTAAAAGTAATTTAATCTTTATGAGGACCACTGTGTGCAGATCGCTGAAGCAGCCTATGAGACCTTTGGTCCCATATAATCTATATCCATGGACACAACATCATCATCATCATCAAAGTAATTTCATGTAGAATTAAAAATAAATACAGTATTACAATATTTGTATTACGAATAAGTTATGCAACTAATAGTAAGATCTGTCTTAGTTTTGCAAGTCATTGAATCACCAACTTGTATTGCAATTTCAGCACAAGAGAATCCATTGATTGGGCTTGTTTGTTCAACTAAAATGAGCATAACTTTATTTGTAATACAGATATTTCAATTCTGTTTTTTTAATGAAATTCTACATTAAATTACCTTCAATTTAATATTTAAATGTTTGTATTTAAGCGAAATTTAATAGATGCAAGAACACATGCAACAGTTGAAACACATGAAACTTTCAAAAAGTGTCCACACTTTTGGCCACCACTGTATGTACTATGTGGGTCATCAATTTTCGGGTTAGGTTAGGTTTAAATTATCGTCGCACTAGAGCTATACGAGGGCTATTCTTGACGGACGTCATATTTTAGAATCACAGTGAAGTGACGAGCCGACACATGAATACCCAACGCAACGTTGCGTTGTGGGCCCCCGTGTAAGGGCGACATCGTACGCAGCGACTGGACTTTGAAGGATATTTAACGTGCACTCCCTTACACGGGGTATTATTCGTCGGACATTTCTGGCGGCACGGGACGCTTATAGGTCGGCAGCTATTTTGGCGATGCCTGGACCCTAACCTGGGATCTTTCGCATCCTAGGCAAGTGCAAAAACCGACTGAGCTTCTCAGCCCCTCATCAATTTTTGGCAATGTCACATACAATTTTTTCAGACCAATATGCCGCAGTGTGTACTTGAAAGGAGCTTGACGTTGCTATCAGAGTTATTACAAAATGAATTTTAATTCCTTGCTCATGAATACTTTTTTAGTTACGTAAAACACATAATGAGGAAATTGCTTTCGGTGGTGAAAGTGGTTTTAATGATTTAAATGCAATTTTATGCTATTTAAAAGTGACAATTCTGTTCTTGGACAGACTTATTGTTAGTGACTTTGAAGCTCTTGGGCTTTGTGTTGCTCTTTATAGCTTTTGATTCATTGCTCTAACGCAGACACAATGTGTTTCGCAATTTAGAATCTCATTGAAGTGGCATAAAAGTTGTGTTGACGTCCCCTAATTATTCAGCAGCTTTTACATTGTGAAGCCATTATCTTATTACATTCGAATAAATATAAATATACTCATTTGTAAGATTTTGTACGCATCCGAAAACGCATCCACAAACATATTAATCTCTATGTATGTAATTAATTATTTAAATCAAAATGTAAGTTAAGTATTATGGGCTCACTCAAATGGGCATGCGAGCATTTGATTTGAACTGAATCTTATTTTTATACTATAAACATACTATCATACTATACCATACTATAAACATGTTTGTATTGGCAACTAAAAAATCCACAATTTGTCTGTTTTTTTAAGGAAGGTTCTATTTTTCTTATTTAAATCTGAAGAGTCACTGTGAAGTCCGAAAGCGCCAGAGTACGATGTATTTTGAAGTTTCGTTGGGTGCCATCTCAGATGTCGATCAAAGTTCTAAATTACGAGGCATTAATTGAAGAAAGGATGACTTCCCCTCTGGGTGAAACACTTGTTTTAACACGCAACCTTCCGCCGCTTATCGCCTGCTGAGGGCCTGTTAACTATCAGTTTGGACAATTGTATAGCAATAAAAAGATACCTATTGAATCTTTATTTCGCTTTAATTGAAAAGCTTTTAAGGTAAATAACGTTTCCTTTTATCTCTAAATATACACGACTTTTGTTTGATTTCAAAACTGTCCAATGAAATCGTCGGAAATGGGCATTAAATTCTTAGCTTTAGGAATCGTCCAAAAAAAGCCTTTACTTCTTTACACACTGATGTAAAAGTAGGTTTTTTTTTAATAACTTTATACAGGCAACATTTTTTTAAACGAAATAATGAAAAAAGTTTGTGTAAAACTTGGGGAAAGGTAACTTTAGATAAAAATATTTGTGATCATTTTAAAAGTACTTCAAAGCGCTTGCAAAAATTACCAAAATTTCCTCCTTTTAAAAAAAAGTTTAACTTGCGTACGTGTAGCATTCGATTTGAACCTCTATTTTTATAATGAAAGAACTCATTTTATCATCTAAGCTAATTTATTACATTCGAATTGCTTTCAAATACATCGAAAGGGAAAAGGTAAATGTTGGTTAGTATATAGCAAACAGAAATACAAAAAAATATAACTAATATTTCGTATCTCTTGAATTTCAAGTTTCTTTTGTCTTTTTAGTTCTCCATGCTTTTCTTTTTATCTTCCTCCATTTTATTGACGCACTCTCCCGATATTTTGTCGCCAACTTCTTCCTTTGCTGCATGCAGAAATTCTTCGGCGCATTTCTGAAAAGAACCACATGTGCATATGAGTTTTATATTTATTTAAGTGTTTATTTAATTGGTTATTTTATTGGTAACAGCAGTAAGATTAAAATTAAACACCAAATCTGTGAAACATCAATATAGGGTAACTGCGACCACGCTAACTAGATTGAGGATAGGCCACTGCAAATGTAAACGGAACTGGACTCAAAACATCTTTTCTCTTGTCCAGCCATATTGGCAAAATTGCAGCAAATCACCAACTCGCCCTACGAAGACCTTTATGAGCACAACTGCCTCAGATCTCTGAAGCAGTATATGAGACCTTTAGTCCCATATACTCTTTATCCATGGACACGACATCATCATCATTTGGTAGGTGATAAAATTTAACGTAACATCTTGCGGTCTGGGGTAACTAGTTGGGGATTGTTTTAATCCTCCCCAACAAACGTTTATTATTTTAATTGGCAACAAAACCGGCACTATCGATTTGGATAAATTCGGTTTATTTTTATAAGTTATTGTTTGCGCTTCAAATTGTTTACGCAGAGTCATGGTTTTCATTTAAAGTGTCGAAGAAGCATATATCTTTTGCATGAACTTGTGGTAAGAAAAGAATGATTGACTTTTACATAAATTTACAATGACTTTGGAATATATGACTTTCTTCACAAGCAAAAGGTGTATGTTCATCGAACAAGTTTTAGGCATCTTTTGGCGAAATTAGCAAAGGGAAAGTTTCTTATCATGTCACGTTCTCCATTCACCGCGGTCATTCATTGGTTGTCTCTGCACGCGCCGGGGTTTGTTGTCATACGACCTGGTGATATTTTTGAAAAGATGCCAAATCCGCCAACGATAATTTAGTTTAAGCCAATAATCTTATTTAACTAATCAAAGGAAAGGTAGTTCCAAGTTTTATGTTCATAAATAATGCGCAAAAGTTTGCGCATGATAGTTTACATATTTGAAAGTTAAAATGCGTAATTTTTATGTACTTTCATCTTTTAATTTTGTCACATCAGTGTGATAAAATAAGAAAGAACTAAATATTCGAAGTATTTTATTTGGGGGTGGGGGGAGGGGTTGGGGTTTCTAGGATGTTAATACTAATGGATGTAGTATGAGGAGTAAACATTCAAAACCCGACATCTCCAACTTTGACTTAAGCCGCTTTTGCACTGAAGCACACAAACACACAGGATTTAGTTAAGGGGGTATAGGACACAAAATCTTCAAAAAAATCAAAAAAATTATTATTATCATAAAAAATAACACAAATATTTTAGAATAATTTAAAACAAAAATTTTATTTATATCTGCAGTAGAACGTGAGATGTGTAGTTTTTTGTGTCATGACATCTGTGTTGGCCAACCTCGTTTATAATCTTTGCTTCCTCGTAATATTAGATAGGAATAACGTTATCGAATCCTTAGTTGTTCGATCGGTTTGGAGCGCTTCAGTAAGGAAAGGGAAAAACTTCAAAGCTATTTTTCTCCTTGATCGTGTTTTCGATGATTTTTTGACTTTAAATTGATATAACTCAAAATCTACTGCCCATAGAGTGTCAACATTTTCCACTCATATTTTTCAAACATATATCTTTAATTTGTCTTTAGGGATTAGTTGTAAATAGTTTTTTTTTATTTATTAATTTTTATAAAAAAAGTGAACCTGTGAAATTATTGAAAAAAACCTTCAATAATTAAAAAAAAAACTATGGCAAATAAGAAAAATCGGTAAAGACAGTTTGTTAAATACATTTTTCTGTTTATAAAAATGCTAAATTTTTGTTTGTCAATAAATAAGTTTTTGACTTATAACAAAAATAAGAAACATCACTTTTTGACACATTTTATTTAAAAAAAATAAATAATGATAATTTAAAACCTTTGACTATCTAAGAGTGTAAGTATATTTAGTATACATTTATAGAAAAAAAATTATATTGATATCTGCAATATTAAAAAAAAAAGTTAAAAGTGTCCCATACCCCCTTAACTTCGCTAAGCACATAAGCAAAAGTGTGTTAAGAAGTCAAAGTTGGAGATGTGAGGTTTCGAATATGTGCTTCTCGTTTATAGAATCAATCATATTGCCGAGTAATGGAATATTGTAAAGTGAATTGTTTTCCAGCTCATTACGCGATCATTCATATTATTAGGTAAATCAGCTCTAGTTTTTTAATGTTGAGAGGTTTCAGCTCAATTTATATTTTTATAAACAATGGACCCTTAAAGGCTGCCAGTGGTTGAAATGGCTTTAGTATCCCGGAATACATAATTTGACGAAATGGTGTATTCTGGAATACTATGAATGAAATACATATTTTGTCAAATAATGGCAAAATGTATGCAGATCATTTTGCAGATCAAAGCTATACAAATATTTTCTCAAAATAAATACAAAAAAATGATATTATTATGTTTAAAAAATGTTGCACTAGAGCTGCACAAGGGCCATACAAGAAAAATATATGCGCCAAATGAAACAAAGCTGGATAACTAGGTTCGATATTCCCTATTATTATTGTTATTATTATCGTTAATTCTGTTGATGTTTTTATTTTTAACTCAGTAGTATTATTAAATCACTTTTATTATTATTTTCAAATTCCTGCTTGGTATACGAAAATTGGGCATTCTTACCATTACTTTTTCTTTCATGTTTTCGTCAAGTCCCTTGTACCACTCTTTGAATTTCATCTGTAAAAATGAAAATGAAATGTTTAGAACACTTTATTAAACATTTCGTAATTTGCTAAAAAGACTGATTCTTAAAATATGGAAAATTCCGGGTTAACGATATCAGATCAGAAGTTTAACCTCTTAAGGACACCAGCAAAATCCTACACGTATATTCTTATATAACCTAAGCATACCTTTCATACAAATATATGCTAGAAAGTATGTTTTGCAAAGTAGTTTTTTGAAAAAAATATGTTAATAGTGACTGAGAGACACGCCTTAAGCGCCAAAAATGTGCATTTCGTGCTGTAAATGCAAAACAAAGGGCAGTATCACTTATTTGTAGTTTACAGTTCATTTTAACATTGTTTTTATTGCAAAATGCTTTTAAAATTAATTACTAAAACCACTTTTTGAAAAGCTTGAAATTTTTAAAAAAATAATTTCAAGAACTCTAATATCGTATTGACCCTCACTCAACGTCATTTTTTACAGAAATAAATGGCTGATACCTACACTCAAAGGCTGAAAACTGATTGTGAATCTTCTTCTATCGGGCCAGGTCAATTTCGGAACTAATTAACGCGTTAATTGTTTTTAGGGTGGTTTTAAGAAGTGCCCCCAGGTCACAAGAGGTTAAACATCGCATTCCTATACTGTCGAAACTTTACAATGTCGGAAAGACTCCCTCGTTTTTCCAAAAGATTATTAGCAATAAAATAACAATATAAATAGCAATCATTATCATTAAGTATAAATAATTTCCTTGATATGATATAGCTTTCTTGTTTTAATAATTTTTACTGTTTAACTAGTTATTATTATGTTACCGTTAAAACCCGAAATCAGCTACAACCAGTTTTCCCTAGTTAAAACTAGTTTTAACTAAGCTCGGTAGTTAAAACTAGTTTTTCCTAGCTAAAACTAGATCTCCCCAGATAATTCTAGTTTTATCGAAACAGATTGGTTTAAACTAGTTTTACCTAGCAAAAACTAGAATTATCTAAGATATTTTAGATAAAACTAGATTTAACGGAAAATGACTGACTTAATTTATTTTATTTATTTATTTCTTCAAAGAGAAATGGCAACGACTCAATAAAGAAGAATTCGCTGTTTATTTATACATTGCTTTGCTATTGCGTGCTTTGAATTTAGATGCGAAATTTTAAATTAAATATCTTGTCTTAAAACCTTATTCAATATGGAAAGTAATCTTTCTAATGATACTGCAAATGTAAGAATGCGTAAGGATGCATTTTATGAGACCATAACATCCATGGAGAGTGAGAAAAAAACTCATTACACTGTTTTAAACAGGGCAGCTTATGAAAAATTGATTGAAGAAGTAGAAGACGCCATGGCTGCTCCTGAAAAAACAGCTTTGCACTACAGAAGGTTGAATCGTTTTGATGTGATACAGATGTATGGAATGAAGAAATTGGTTACAAGAAGTCAACCGGTAAAATACTACTTACCTGCAGAGGAAATTTTTGATGTGATTGAGGCTGCCCACATAGCTGTTGGACACGGAGGAAGAGATCGTGTAAAAGTAGAAACTTCTAGGAAATATGCTAATATAACACAAGAGATGATTGTGATATTTTTGCAATCGTGTGAAGCATGCCAGTTGAAGAAAAATAAGAAGAGGAAGGGTGTGGTGTCGAAGCCAATTCTTCACAGCCAAATGAACAGCCGCTGTCAAGTGGACTTGATCGATATGCAAGCAAACGCGGATGATGAATTTAAATTCATCATGGTGTATCAAGACCATTTAACAAAGTTTGTTTTGCTCCGAGCATTGAGGAACAAAACTGCCCAAGAAGTAGTTAGCCAGTTGGTTGATATCTTCTTCACGTTCGGAGCACCTTGCATCTTACACTCCGATAACGGGAGAGAATTTGTTAATTCGCTAATGAATGAGTTGACAAAATGCTGGCCTGAACTAAAAATGGTTCATGGTAAACCCCGACACAGTCAGAGCCAAGGGTCAGTGGAGAGGGCAAATCAGGACGTCGAAAACATGCTGGCCACATGGATGAGGGACAATAACACGTCGCATTGGTCAAGGGGACTGCCAGTCATCCAGTTCATGAAAAACAGGGCATACCACTCAGGTATCAAGCAATCTCCCTATCGAGCCATGTTCGGGATCGAGCCAAGGGTAGGCTTGGCCACAAGTGCCCTGGCTCCGGATATGCTCATGCAAATTGAAGAAGAAGATGACCTTTTGGCAGCCTTTGAACATCTGACTGATCAGCATCAATCGCTGGTTGTCGAGCATGAAGGCGAAAATTCTAATGCTCCAGTGGAAATAGAAATTGTGGTCCCAGAAGAGGAACAAATTGAAACAGAGGAGGGAAATGCAATGGAAAATGTCATTGCGTTAGCAAGAAAATCCGCCTATGAAAATTTGCAAAAACAGGCCAAAAAGATGAAACTCGCCTCTGATGCCACCCATCCCCCAGTTGAAGTCGGAGACAATGTTCTGGTGCCCATCCCTGACGTCGACCGCGCCAAAGCAGATTTCCGAAATGTACTTGGGGTGGTTGTCGAAAAGCAGGATGATTTACACAGAATTGGAACAACGGAGGGAATTCTAAACAAGTTGTATTGCAGGTAATTTTTTTAGTGATATTCATTTATAAAACCTTTTAATGTAAGTTCTTTTATTAACTAAATTGGAAAAAAATTCAGTGTATTATTTAATCAAAGATAATAAAGAAGTACCCTAGATATTGATATACAATATTTACAATGAAGGTCAAATCCAAGTTGCTAGTTTGGCGACAAAATTGCAACATTTGGCGAATTTCTATGGAGAAACAAATGTCTTTCTAAACAATCATGTACATTTATCAAAAAGAAGGGGATGTTAAAGTAATTTGGATTGGTAACCAAAAAAAAAAAAACTGGGTTAATAATAATTCAATAGTGCTTCTGTCGCCAAGGATTTGGCGGATTTCTATAAATCGATAAATACTTTTTATGGTCATATGGCATTTTCTGATCAAATGTAGTATGGTTAGGTGGCCCTGGTGTTGTGCTCATAATAATATTTTGACTTTTTGTTCTTTCGTCTATTCACAGAGCTTCAGTTTGTTCTTCGAGTAAGTTTGGCTATTGAATGTTATTATTATTTATGGCGTCTGTTTGAATTCCAAATTTTTCTTGCATGTTTTCAAAATTTCCCTGACCGTGTTTTGATTTAAATTATATTGGACAGGTATTACACACTTTACTCATGTTTCACTCAACTTTACTCATGTTTCATTAATAAACATGTCTCTTTAAAACTTTACAAGAACAAATAATTACTATATTATAGATCAGTATTGTAACTTTTTCAATAATCTTTTTAAAAAAAAATAATTTTTTAATTGTATAACAATATTGTAAGCCATTGCTTTATTATTTTTTATCTAATTTTCATTCTACATCGGAGCTAAATTCTTCGGTTTTAGTTTTCATACTTTCATTTTAGTGTTAAGTGATTTTACCAAGTTTCAAACACTTTCTAAAAGGCTTGTTTTAATAACGAACAAGTACTACTTTATTGTGTTTCTTTAATTAAAAATTTAATAGCTCTATTGCAGGGGTTCCCAACCGGTGGTGCGCGTACCACTAGTGGTTAGCAGGAAAATTTCAGGTGGTACCCGTGAAAGTTTTATCGATCATACACAAGATAGTTCAATGAAAGAATATTTTAAAGAGATGTCTTTCTTCTGGATCGGATGTAAATCCGAGTACCCTTTGATCTTTCGTCAAGCTGCACTATTTTTGATGCCGTTTGTTAGGAGCTACTTATGTGAGACGCAGAGCATAGGTGTTAGAATAGATTTAATAAACGCTTGTACATTAAAAATAAACATAGAAGCACAATAAGTACCATACTCCCACAAGCAAACAATAATGACAAATTTCGGCTACAAAAGTGTATAATTATAAACTATAAAAGTATATTTTGTATAATGATTAATTTTTTGCTGAGTTTGTACGAATTTCTTTATTTGTATATTTTTAGTCCTATAGGTGAAAAACAAAACTAACTTTTTTACCCTATTAATCTTTTTATTTCTCCTTTATTATAAATATGCTATTAATCAATAAATATCTACCCTTAAATATGAAGTTCTCTCAGGAATGGTTTATGGAGGCCAAATATTCGGCTAAGACTTAAGCCAAATATTCGTTATTTGGTATTCGGCCAAATTTGGTATTCGGTGCATCCCTAGTGTATACTCATTGCCACCCAGGCCAGCCACTGCTAACCCCTTGTGTAGTGAGTTTGCTTTGTTTTGTCATAGCAGTACCTGTTTAGTTTTGACAACCAATTCAGTGGAACTAGGGTTAATCAATGTAAAAAAAATTCTGACAGTGGAAAATTACATGACTTTAGCAGATCACCCAGTTGGCGAGTTTTTTGGAAACATGCAAACAGCTCTGCAGAATTAAAATTGACCAGAAATCACAAGCTAAGACAGCGTTTGGAAAACTTGATTTTTGAGATGTTGCCAGGCCAGCGATAAGGATTTGCCCCAATTTTATCAAAGCATTTTTTGTTTCCTGCAAGATTTTTGTTATGTTTGTGGATTCCCCACTTAACTTTCTTCCTTGGCAACGCTGCGAACCTGTCCTGGTATTACATTAATGCAATTTTCTTGTTTTGAGTTTTTTAAGTTAGATACAAGTTTGGTGGTGAGGGTACTACCACATGTTTTGTTTACATTCATGAAATCAAATACTGGAATATCTGTGGTAACTACCTGATAGGATTGTCAAGATAAAAACTTGTGGTTAAGATTTGCTGAATATAATATTTCATAAATCAAAAGCTCTGTGAAAATTTGTTTAATAACTAACTGAAAGCCATTTTTATTCCTATTAGATGGTTCTCAGTTTCTACAATTGATTAGATGATAAAGATTCTGGTGACATAGGTTATTAACATTAGGTGCATGTAATCTCGATGAAACTATACTTCTTTATAGAGTACAACATAGATAAAATTTTAACATTTGAGAAAATTTCCAAATTTTTCTGCCCCTTCAAAATTTGTTGCTCTAGGCGGCGACCTACTTAGCCTGTTTTAGAAATGAAGCTTTGTTTACTAAATAAACATTTTCTTAATAGTTAAAGAATCTATTTCAAAACACTGGATAAATGCATTTTAAAATT
The DNA here is from genome assembly GCA_023701765.1 of Hylyphantes graminicola. Classification (NCBI taxonomy): domain Eukaryota; kingdom Metazoa; phylum Arthropoda; class Arachnida; order Araneae; family Linyphiidae; genus Hylyphantes; species Hylyphantes graminicola. The sequence continues at coordinate 1,473,219 of CM043118.1, read as the reverse complement.
GCACATTAGCCATTTCTATATAAGATACACCATTAATAAAGCTGTCGTGTTGATGCCAAAAGATTTACACTTGAAGTCCCAAAGAGGAATATAATTATTAAATAAAAATAAAATTTTAATTATTCAGCTGAATTGTGGTGTTTGCATCTTCAGGCGTAGTTTTATCTTTTGTTTATTAATATGCATGAACAATGTTACATAGATTAAAATGATTTGTTTTTATTTTTAGATCTGAGTTTGACACTACAGCAAAATTTGTAACATTAGAAGAGGTACCAATTGAGAACGCTATTTCACTTAGAACCGCTGCAAGAAAAGCTGCAATTGCACCTCAAGGGTTTTCGAAATGTGCTTGTAAAAAAGCCTGCATATCTAGGCGGTGTTGCTGTAAGAAGAGAGGTGTATTATGCAATTCGAAGTGCCATGGTAGTCAGTCATGCAATAACAAGTGAAATGATTGACTAATTTACTGCATTTATTGTCTGTATTTTCTATAATAAATAAATTTAATTTAATATGTGAAAACTGTCTTTTAGAATAAAAACTTTAAATTTTCACCTCAGATTATGAAAACTGTTATTTTTATTATACTTTCATTAATACAGAATACTACATGTCTGGTTATTAACCTAATTTTATTTATCCAGTCATTTTGAGCTAATTAAGACAATAATATTTATAAAATGAATGCTACTTTTTTGCATTTTGTTCACTCAAATTTTTTTAATTAGTTAATAAATGCATCAAATCAAAAAGTGAAAATCTTAACTTGTTACGTTAATGTGTTGCATATCTGCAGAAAAAAACATCAAAAGCTTATGTATTTTCCCTAACGACTCGAATTGTGATTTCAGCTATGATTACAATACAATCCTTCAACATTGAATGCATATTTTTTTCGACTTATTCTATTACATAGTGATTTTGAGAACTGAAGGTCCATTTCCAATAACTATTTGTCAGAAATATCTTGTAAGACATTAGTCACATAAATTTAAATATTTATTTGATGTTAGAATTATATTGTGCAATTTTTCAGGGCTGCAGAAATGCAATAAAACTTTGTTATTTTGCAAACTGTTGCACAAACCAGACAGACATTTTTTGTTCAATAAGTATTTAATTTTATGTTGTAATTTTTTCATTATTAGTTTACTTGCTTATTTATTTACTTGCTTACTAATATATGGGTCATATATTTTTTTTCCAAATCGAAGGTTTTGAGATACAAAGGGATGAGTTCAAGGGGGAAACAGTACATGTATAAAAATTTCTGCTACTTGTATATCAGTTATTTTATAATAAAATTCAATAATTACTATTTTAACCCTCTGAGAGATAAATAACAGACCAAACAGATTGTTATGACTGTTTGCCAGGGACGTGCCAACTATTTGAAGAGTGGGGGGGGCGAGTCAGTTTCTGGGGGGGGGGGGGGATCCGAACTTTTTTTTGGGGGGGGGGGAGGGGAGAGGTTTGTAAAAATTTAACTTTTTAATAAATCATCTTTAGTAATTGAAGATTTTAATCAATATAAATTATGATTTAAATAATAAATTTTAGCAACTGTTTCCAAATACTTGTTTGAAACTATTGATTTTAAGACGTCTTTAATGTTTGAATAATTTGTATAAAATATTAAAAACCCTAAAGAGAGTAAAATATCATGTTCTGAAATGCTATGTTCAAAATTTTAAAAAGTTTGAAAGAAGATCTCGAATTTAAAAGTTTGTGATTACCGTTGTCTGTCCGTCAATGGTTGCGTTTGGTTAGCTCAGGTGTCGACCACGTTACTTGACTACGGTTTTGAATTCCGAAGTGTGAACGTGGTTTTGCTGTAATAATCTCCTTTCAGACAGCCAGAAAAGCTCAAAAAATTAATAACAATCGATGCAGGTGAAAGCTAACTAGATAGGGACTTACGTTTTAAACCTAATTTTAAACAGCTGTAAAAGTAAATGACAGAGAGATACCATATACAGAGAAGAATATTAATATTCAATTTTAGGATTTTTCTTTCGATTAGTAGTTTTGAAAAAATTCTCTATAAAAAGTAACAATTGGGGGTCGAAAATCCGAAATGGATATTTCGTGTTTTTTATATTTCCTGGAGGGTGCTGATTCTAAGAAAGTGGTTTTTGAACATTGTTCTGTATGTTTGTATGAACCACTAATCACTATACATCTTGAACTACATGCTTCAAAATTGGTTTACGAGTACCTAGTATCTATCAGACATGCACAAAATGCGAAAAGAATGGAAATTTCAGAAACAGAAAAATATTGATTAAAAAATTTTGTAGTCACGGGAAGAGATTTTGAAAACTTCCCTTTCATTGTTGCCCATTTTATTTGATTTTCAATTACTATTAGGAGACAATTTTTTGTTCACTTGGCGACATTAGTGTAGCCGCTCAGTTCAATGTCAAAAAGTGCTCTGAATTAATCTCGATAAAAATTATATAGTAAACTGAAAAAAAAATCAAAATGCTATAAACTTCCTACACATAATATAAAATATTTTCTTACCTCATTTTCAATTAACAACGCAGTTCCAATGTTGGGAGTATCATTACAGAAGTCATGAAAAACGAACTGTATAAAAATATTTGGAAACAGAAACTTATAATGGAGCTGCCTGCTCTTTGAAACACTGGGTTCACTTGATATCGTGTGTAACATGTGTTGGGGGCTTGTAGCCCCCTAGTAGTACTGAAACCTCTTGAAACAAACATGAGCAAAGAGAAAGGCATGACATGTCAACGTCCAATTACATCCCGTCTGCTGACCGCGTGTAGTCAGTACTATTTATTGCCCAAAAAACTCTACCATGACTCTACAATCTAGATGGCTGTCTAGACGCTCTTTGTAGTTTTCCTTTCCTCTAAGAGCAGTAAAACCATTATACGATCTCAATCTGCAGCTTACAAAGAGAGCAGCGAAAATTCTCCCACTACGTGTTTCAGTTTCTTTTACCCTAGTCTGAAAACAGATAAAAGGGGTGCAGGACCACCCCGCAGAGAGCGCCTGGAGCGAGAAAAAGAGCTATAGGGCTCTAATGAGCACTGCAATGCTGTTTGAAGGACAAACCTTTTTTTAAGGGGGGGGGTGGCGGAGGGTGTAACAGGTCGTTGTCTAAGGTATAATGTTAAATGCTGTTTTGTGCTACTTTAATTACGAAATTTACAAAAAAAAGTTTATAAAAAAACTAAATGGTGTATGTTTCATATAGCATAACAAAGAAATATTAGCAATAAAACTTTTAGCCTTAATACACTTTACACTTCTTACAAAAATATTGAACTAGACTTCTAATTTGTAGTGAAAAAAAATACTTATATTCATATATAACATAATATAGAATTTTTATATCTTCACAAAAGAGTCATTAGAATATAAGATATTTGAGACATTAGTTGATGTATTTAAAGATTTATGACGTTTATTAATGAATGTTTTTTTTTAAACGCATGTCTTTTTATATTGAAATAAATTTATAATTTTGAACGTCTGCAAAATAACAATTACTTAACTATACCTCACCAAAACCTAAATTGCAATAAAATATCAAATAATATATAGATAATAGCAATCGTCGCTACTAAGGTGCTTGATTTTTTAAGTGTATGTTAACTCAAAATAATCGATGCGTAAAAGGCTCAAGCAGATTCAGGTTTTTCTAGCATAAGTACAGAAATAATTTGTTGTTAATACTCCCTCTAAATGTTTTAGAGACAATATAATGTAAAACGCTTTTCACTATCACAAAATATAGATAGCTCGCCCCCTCACATTATATATCGAGGGGGCAGTCCCTGCGTTTTCTCGTTTTTGAAATTAAAATATATGAAGTGATTTAATTTAGTAAGACACTCTAAATGTTCGTGAGACAAATGGGCTGTAAAGCGATTTTTACTATCACAATATCTCGCCCCCTCACATTATATGTCAAGGGGGCAGACCCTGCGTTTTCTCGTTTTTGAAATTAAAATATATGAAGTGACTTAATTTAGTAAGACACTCTAAATGTTCCAGAGACAATGGACTTTAAACGCTTTTCACCATCACAATATATAGCTCGCCCCCTCACATTCTCAGACATTTAGGGGCAGCTTGTCACTTTATCTGAGCTCTGAGCCGTTTAGATTCAACTGAGTGAGGCAGAGGCGATTGTACATATTTTCCCGACTTATTGCTTGGTGCATACAGTTTTTATTCATTATATTCTAAAATATGTATGTATATTTTGCATTTCTTTTCAACTGAAAGAAAAATATACTTAGTTTTTTTTGGCATAGTATTTGAAAGTAAAATGCATAAATTTGTAATATGATCCATAAAAAAATTTCTGGGGGGGCGAAATACATAGTTCACCCCCTCACCTCTAAAGCTGAGGGGGCGAAGAACCCCCCTGCCCCCCCTGTTGGCACGTCCCTGCTGTTTGCATATGGTACCAAAACCTTCTAGAATTCCAACTTTACACGAAAGTTTTTATAACGCCTGAAACATCCAATACTTGACCACTGCCTTTTTATTCAGCTGACTTAAATGTCGATAAAACTTCTCAATTGAAATCGATGGAAAGTAATCGACATTTATTTAACCTTTTTCAGTTCCAATGATGCCATTTGGCATCATCATGTATCTGATCATAATTAAAAAAAAAAATAGGACTGACATCTATTGGGTTTTTAAAAAAATATTTTTAATCAAAAATGTTTGAAGAAACGAATGATGTGCTTTTTGATACCATAAATGGCTATAGACGATCAGAATTTTTTTTTTCTGAAAGGATGCCAAATTGTCATTGGGACTGAAAGGGTTAAAAAAAAAAGCTGCATTTTCCTGAAACTTTTCCAACTGAAATATTGAAAGATTAAAAGCTTCTGGCTGCCTATTTCTAGGCTTCGTGTAAAGCTTTAACACAGTAGCGTACACCTCAAATTTTTGAATCGTGGACTAGTGACGAGGTCGACACATGAGTTACCACCCAACGTAACCTTCGGGCTACAACGTCCGCCTCGCGACTTCGATCCACGACAGATTTAACCTTCACCAGTCGAATATAAACGGAGTTATGTGTGTGGATTTTCTTTTTCCCTGCACGATCTGTTTATCGGATGACTGGACGAGAACAGAACCGGAGTAGGTAACCTCCACGGTATAACGTCTCAAACCAATTCGGCACCCTAGATGCAAGATATTTTAGGCTTACCTATTTTTTGTTGTCTCAATAAAATAATACAAACGATATAATAGATTTTAATTCCGCCACTGACGCACATATTTGTAACTATCTGCAGCGTTATTGATAAATACGTTTTATTTGATTATGGGTGATAGGGGGTTTGGTATATTCCTTGCTTATCTGGATTGCGGAAATGATACAAATCAATTAAATCGCTCCATCTGAAGGAGTCACTGCGTGTTCATTATGTTCTTAGTTCAATATCTTGACTCAAACAGCATCAGCTTCCAGCTCAGGTCTTCGCCTACAGAAATTAGTTCTAAATAAAAAAAATAAATCACCAATGGTTTCAATTGTATAATGGTTGTCTTCCCTTAGATGTGCATGTTCATAATACATATTTTTGCACGTTTAAATGACTTTTTTAGGGTTTTTTATTCGGACAATGTGTTATATTATTTTGGAGAGGTGATGTGGTATGAGGACCTTACTTGATATTAATATTTATTTCCGGCAGTTAGACGACGAGGATACTTGACCTTTTCACCCAAGAAAAACTAAATAAGGCTACATTAGACATGCACCGGCCTCCTGCATTGCAGTAGACTAAGTTATAGTGGAATTTTACATGAGCGTTATTCAACTCTTTCCTTGCTATTCCTGGGTGCTGGGGGAGCACCAGTCGGTAAGACGATTGCCTTACATGTGAAAAGTCCTAATGTTCGCTACCGGGCATTGCTGAAATAACTGCCGACTTATAAACGACGTCTGCAGTCAAAAAGTCAGACAAATAATACTCCGTATCGAGGAAGTGCACTTTAAATAAGCTCCAAAGTGCCGATACTAAGTCGCCCTTAAAAAATGCTTTTTGTGCCTATTTACGTGGCGGACGATTATATTTTGTATTTCTGTTTCTGTTCTGTGTGCGTCTTGTGTTGTCCTACTTGACGATGGTTTATAAGCGGGTCCTTGCGACCAAGCACACAAGCCTGAAAATATATGTCAATCAACCAACCAACCAATTTCTGTTTTTTGGAGTTAAAGGGTTCAAAGTTACTGGATGTAAAAGCAATTCATAATTTGTTAATTATATTCGCATTTCGTCGCTAAAACATTTCGAACTAGGAATTTTGGTCGTTAAAAGTTTTACAGGCAGAACTGAGATAAGGGCATTGTTATTATTTCTCTTTCAATTTATGTGATTTTAATACTATAAAATTGCAACTTTATATTTAGTCGGGTTTCAATATTAATGGATTCTGTTATTGTATCTCGTACCCTGATCCCTAGCCGATGCCAATCGCACGAGCCTCCTTTTGCATTTCTAATAACCAAACCAAACCATATTCCTAAGGTAATATTATTTTCCGTTAATACTAGTTTTATCTAAAACAAGCTTTTGCTAGGTAAAACTAGTTTAAACCAATCTGTTTCGATAAAACTAGAATTATCTGGGGAGATCTAGTTTTAGCTAGGAAAAACTAGTTTTAACTACCGAGCTTAGTTAAAACTAGTTTTAACTAGGGAAAACTGGTTGTAGCTGATTTCGGGTTTTAACGGTAACAATTACAATGATTAGAAAATACTTACTGCTACTTCCATATCGATTTTTTCGTCTTCTCCAGCGGTGCACTTAAACTCATCCAACTGTAAAAAAAAAAAGATTTTACACAAAATAATAAAAGTAGAAAAGTTTTAATTATAAAGGAAATATGAGAGTTTCTAGGGATGTTTTTAAATTGAACGATTCGCAATATAGTTATGCTGATGATTTGAAAGAGATTCCGATTTACAATTTATCATAAATTTGTTTTGTAGAATGTACTTAAGAAGTTATCATGCAGTCACACAATATGTGTTTTTAAGTCCAAAGTTAGCGGCATTATTACTTTTTTTTAAATTTATAATATTGGCTAAAAGTTTTTTTTGCACTTTACTGCTCTCAGGTTGGGGGTAGGGGTATTCTATCAATTGAAGAATCGTTAGCAAAATTGAAGGAATAGGTGACGCCTAAGTGCATTCGTCAGACTTTTCAATAGTTTAAGACTTAATTTCGGAGCAACTATAAAATAAATAATGATAGGGTGACTAGACTACAGCATTCCGTAGCACAGTTTTGTTTGTTATTTAATTTCCTAGCTGTAGAAAATTATGTTAATAGTCTCTGCTGTATTTTTTCATAGTTTTTAAAACCAAAATATCGCAAATAAGATAATGATGATTTTAAATGATGAAATTTATTGATGTTTTCAAATTTGAAAAATTAATCACTAAAACAAATATAGTCAGGCAAACTATAGATAATAAAGAAATCCATTCTTTGTATTTTCAAGCTGTAATAATTTTCACGGAACTGTTGCATAGATAACTTATTGTAAAATAGAAGCTAACTGTGGAAAGAATACTTAAAAAAATTATTCATTCTAGATAGATAAATGTTCAATAACTGGCAACAGTAGAAATATAACTCAACCAATCATGGATAACCAACAATAGGAATTATTTTCATATGTTCTGCATATTCAAAGTTTTTTTTTATTTAGTGCAGTATGAGTACGAAGTAAATAGTAGTAGAGTTTTATTAAATTTTAGCAACTTTACACAGTTAAAAATATTTGTATTTTAATAGTATAATTATTTACTTACGCCAATTTCTTTTACGCATTCAGGAGCCGTGTTATCGTCCATCATTTCTGAAACAGTCGATATTATCATGAAAGAATTATTTTACATAAGATGGTTATTTATTTTATTAAGGTAGGCGAATAACCAAAATTCTAAAATTTTTACTATTACTTTAATCTTTTCCAAATTTGGCATAGTGATCTCAAATATAATAAACAATGCTTTTTGGGCATTTTTTTATTTAACTATAATTGATTTATTCTAAACGGTGTTTTTCAACTAAAAAAAGGGGTTTACGCCAACACTTCTAGCATAAAAAGTTTTACATTAATTTACCTGAAATTTTTCACAGATGCTATTTCAATATATATCTGCGCCATGAACCTCTAACATCTGGTGTAAGTATGCAAGATTTTTTAAAAAAAATATGTCCAAGTGTAAGTTAATAAAAAAATCATTTTTTTGTGGTTAATTTATAACATTTTTCTTAATAACTTTTTTCTTGTAATTTGTATGCAACTCTAGAGGGTCATTGCATGTATCAGTTCAAAACGAAGAATTTAACGCATAATAAATGTTCATGGGATGAAAATTCAATGTGGTAGACTTGTTGGCGTAAACCTCTTTTTTCAGTAGAAAAACACCGTTTAAAATAAATAAATTATATTTAAACAAAAACAAAAGCCTAAATAGTATTATTCATTATATTTGAAATCACTATGTCAAATTTGGAAAAGATTAAAGCAATAGTAAAATTTTTAGAATTTTGGGAAATTTTGGGTATTCGCCTACCTTAAGTTGATGGCTATGGGATTGTTTCACGTCGTGAATGCAACAACTCCAGTGGTTCTTGTTTTAATTTTTTTTGTGTGGAATTTCTGTCGTTTCGGCATTCGATTGTGGGTTTTCTACAATTATTTTACTTATGAAATTTTTCACATGCCAACTTCTTGCTGTGCAGTCGGGGGCCGGGATAGCCTGGTCGGCAAGGTCTTGGACTGGCATCCCTAAGGTTGCGAGTTCGAGCCCTGTTGCCTTCCGAAGACCCCCGTGAACGCTGGTGACTGGTGCACATTAAATACGTCGTGGTAACAAAGTCCTCCAAGTTCCCATGCCAAATCAACACCTCTGTGGGTGACAAGTCACTTCCGGGGATCCTCTAGTTCAGGGGTTTCCAACCGGTGGTACGCGTACCACCAGTGGTACGCGAAAATTTCAGGTGGTGCGCGTAAGTGACGTGAGCAACATGATGCTATTAATAGCTTCTGTACGCATGAGCAAACTTATTACTCATTATTTTAAACATTAACATTAATTTTAAGAGAAATCCTTAACTTCTCGATCGGATGTAAAACCTAGTACCCTTTGACCTTCCGGAAAGTTCTTATTTTTGATACCATTTGTTACGAGTTACTTGTGTGAGAGTGGATTTTCTGAACTCGTGTACACAAAAAATAAACATAAAAGCAGAATAATGAGAACTTAGGAGTGAATATAAGTTCCACTACTCCAAATGTTGATATTTTGATCACATGAAAACACCAAAACGTTTCGCACTAACGACTATAAAAGTATATTTTGTATGATAACCAATATTTTGTTTAATCACTAAATATGAAGTTTTCTCATGAACTTATTCAAAAAGCCTTTTAACACTTTTATAAAAAAATACATATATTATACGTTTATTAATATATTTAGGTCTGGTGGTACGCCAAAATTAATCAAAAAGTCAAGTGGTACGCAGGTGCAAAAAGGTTGGGAATCCCTGCTCTAGTTGGAACCTGTCGCTAAAAAAATTGATGGATCCACTTATGTGTCTGTTGTGTTTGTCTTGCTTGACGAAGGTTTATAAGCGGGTCTCTGACCAAGCACACAAACCTGAATACTATATATGTCTACCAACCTTATAAACTATAAGAAGTTTTAAGCTGAATCATAAGTTTAAGTAACTATAAGTAAGTTCAGTGTCAGACACACAATTGTGAATTTAAGGTTGCATGAGCCCGACTGACCGCGTGTTTCCAAACCAAAGTGCACCTGTGTTAATCCAATGGAAAAAAAATGATTTTTCGAAGTCACATTTCTCCGGCTTTATTGAAAATAGCTGACTTACTGGTTTCTATTACTCCACTTTTTGAAATTGGTTTAACCCTCTAATGCATGAATTTTTATTTTCATCCAAAAAAATATATATATGTATCTTTAATACTCACACATTATGGAAAAAATGCTAAATTTTTTTTTAACTGCATTAGAATTTAAATAATTTCAATTTTTAAATTTTTTTTCCATATGACAAAAACCAACTGCAAAATTTCAATTTTGATAATAATGACTAGAAAACTACTAAAAATATTTCAAAATAACCCTTTTTAACTATGATTAATTTTTCAAAACAATTTATTAGTATTTAGTGCTAATATTATTATTCTTTGAATACTGCAAAGAACGTAATTTCACAAAAGTTAATAACCTCACTCTTTAATCTTCAATACACTTTTACTACTGTCATCTATGAGGATTATTAGTAACTAAAACTTTAAAATAAAATGTAATAGATGAAAAAACACAGATTTGTCTAGGAGGAGCTCTAATTTAATAGAATAGAGTGGATTATGTTGCTTGTTACCAAACGGTAACAGTATGTATTAGAGGGTTAAATATTTTGTGTAAAATCATTTATTAAAAATTAAATAAAAATATTCAAACCCAATTCAAAAAGTGGGATTATAGAGATCTGTAAGTCAGCTACATTTATCATCTGAAAAAAAAAACCCACCCAGTTTGTAAAAATAATTTAAGGGGTCACAGGAGTCTTAAAAATGTGCAAAGAAGATACTACAAAGCATAACTTGATCTTTCATGTCATTTTTGAACTACTCAATGAAAAAGTATAATTTTTTTATGTGTAATTCTACAAGATATATGTATTATAAAACAAGTTTTAAAATTTATGAAACTTTAGCCAAAACTTAAATAAATGATATTAAACAAGAAGCTATTTGAACACATAGTGATTAGGCTTGCGCGGCAAATTGTGGGGTCAAAATTGAAAAAATGACCAAGAAAATGACTTTATATTGTACAAATATGTACAAACAAAGACTTATACCTAAATTCTCAACTCAATTTTAATTAGAAATTATTTTAAGAACATTTTTCTAAAAAAATTAATAAAAAATTAAAAATTTTGATTTTAAATTTTTTTAAAAATAATTTCTAATTAAAATTGAACTGAGAATTTAGGTATAAGTCTTTGTTTGTACATATTTGTGCAATATAAAGTCATTTTCTTATTTATTTTTTCAATTTTGACCTCACAATTTGCCGCGCAAGCCTAATCACAATGTGTTCAAATAGCTTCATGTTTAATATCATTTATTTTAGTTTTGGCTAAAGTTTCATTAATTTTAAAACTTGTTTTATAATAAATAAATCTTGTAGAATTACATATAAAAAAATTATACTAAAAATTGAGTAGTTCAAAAATGACATGAAAGATCAAGCTATGTTTTGTAGTACCTTCTTTGCACATTTTTAAGACTCCTATGACCCCTTAAGCACCCGGAGAAACGTGGCTTAGAAAGTAATATTTTCCCCATTGGATTAATACAATGGCACTTTGGTTTGGAGATCCGTGGTAAGAAGGGCTCATTAGCTGTTAAAATAAAAATTCGATAACAAATTGAAGAGCTTAGTGGAAGAACGTGCTAAGTGACTTTTTTGTAAAAATTGGGATTTTTGTGTTAATGAATGGATTACTACACTGCGATCCAAAAGTTTAGACAATGACGTTTTTTAGCTGTAAAATTGAGATTTGTGAAATTAGAATATCAAAACATCCCTATATATATAAAATACGTATTTTGAAATGCTATAATTGAAACATAATTGCTTGATTTGCTATAACAATTTTTAGTTTCATAAAATAAAATTTTGTATGGTCCCAAAAGTTTAGAAACAAATACGAGATTATGCTAATTTAAAGTACAAAATTGCTTAATTTCGCATTTTTATTCTTGAATTATGTATTTTTTATGCGATAAATTAAAAAAAAACGATATCCGGTGAACTAAGCAGATTTTATAACGATATTGGTTCAATTTTACACCAAGCAGACGATTTAGCCATATTAAATCTTTATTCAAATCCCATTTGATTCAAATTTGCAATTTAACATATCTAAATACAAACCGAATGAATACCAGTCCATCACCTTAAAGTTTTGAAACGAATTCGTGGATTTAGGGACATGCATTGACCAATTTTCTTGATGAAAAGTGCAATCTTTCCCATATAAAATCACAAAATAGCGACATATCATTCTATTTTGCACTTTAGTACAATGCAGAGATAGTCACCTCTTCAAAAACGACAAAAAAAAAAGTCGGAAATTTTAACGCAAGTTCACTCCACACAATTACGAAAGTTTCTTCTTCATTCTAAAATTTGAAGTTTCCTGAGAAAAACCGGTTTCTTTGAACCGGTTACAATTTAACCGGTCTCTTTAGTGCTGTTTAAGGGGTCACAGGAGTCTTAAAAATGTGCAAAGAAGATGATACAAAGCATAGTTTGATCTTTCATGTCATTTTTTAACTACTCAATGTATAAGTATAATTTTTTTATATGTAATTCTACAAGATTTATTTATTATAAAACAAGTTTTAAAATTTATGAAACTTTAGCCAAAACTAAATTAAATGATATTAAACATGAAGCTATTTGAACACATTGTGATTAGGCTTGCGCGGCAAATTGTGAGATCCAAATTGAAAAAATGACTAAGAAAATGACTTTATATTGTGCAAATATGTACATACAAAGACTTATACCTAAATTCTTAGCTCAATTTTAATTAGAAATTATTTTTAAAAATTTTTTAAATCAAAATTTTTAAATTTTTATTAATTTTTTTAGAAAAAAATTCATAAAATAATTTCTAATTACAATTTAGCTGAGAATTTAGGTATAAGTCCTAGTTTGTACATATTTGTACAATATAAAGTCATTTTCGTGGTCATTTTTTCAATTTTGACCTCACAATTTGCCGCGCAAGACTAATCACAATGTGTTCAAATAGCTTCATGTTTAATATCATTTATTTTAGTTTTGGCTAAAGTTTCATAAATTTTAAAACTTGTTTTATAATAAATAAATCCTGTAGAATCACATATAAAAAAATTATAGTCATTTATTGAGTAGTTAAAAAATGACATGAAAGATCAAACTATGCTTTGTAGTATCTTCTTTGCACATTTTGAAGACTCCTGTGACCCCTTAAACACGTTCGGTTTAACCGAATATTGAAAAATCTGCTTTTGAAAACAGCGGTTTTTCCCCTCAAAAACTCTAGCATCAAAGAGTTTGTAATTGTTTCGAGTGAATTTACTTTGGAATAACCGAATTTTTTTGGTGTTTTTGAAGAGGTGACTATCTCTACATTGTACTAAAGTGCAAAAAAGAATAATCTGTTGCTATTTTGTAATTTTATATGGGAAATACTACAGTTTTCATCAAGAAAATCGATCAATGAACGTCTATAAGTCTACGAATTCGTGGCAAAACCTTATGGTGAGGGGCTGGTATTCATTCCGTTCGTATTTAGATATGTTAAATTGTAAATTTGAAGCAAATATGATTTGAATAAAAATTTAAAGTGACTAAATTGTCTTTTTGGTGTAAAATTGTACTAATATCGTTTTTAAATTTGTTTAGTTCACTGGATATCGTATTTCTTTAATTTATCATATAAAAAATATATGATTCATCAATAAAAATGCAAAATTAGGTCATTATGTACTTTAAATTAGCATAATCTCGTATAAGTGTCTAAACTTTTGGGACCATACAAAATTTTATTTTATGAAAAAAATAATTGTTATAGCAAATCAAGCTATTATATTTCAATTATAGCATTTCAAAATACTTCTTTAATATATAAAGGGATGTTTTGAAATTCTACTATCCCAATTCTAAATTTTACAGCTAAAAAACGTCATTGTCTAAACTTTTGGATCGCAGTGTAACTTCTTTAACGATAACAAGTTCTCTCTTTTTTCATAAACTCTAAGTTTAGTACATTTTTTATTGTTTGCAAGTACAGTTTTCAACCAATCACTGTACAAACTTAAAACTTTAAGGAGACCCAGAATAGGAAATTAATCAAAAATTGATTTTGAGATTTTTAAATTTTCTAATAGCCCCGTTTCTTCTTTTCAAAATGATATATAACACTTTACAATCAGTGCATTAGAAGTAGTATTTTTTTGCGATTTCGCAAAAGTCACTTTATGTTTAATACTTTCCTTACTGAAACGCCCGAACAACTAAGGATTCAATAATGTTATTACCATCAAATATTACGAGGAAGCAAAAATCCTTCGTAGAGAAAGAGTTAAAGTAAGAAAAGTTTAACTTTGAAGCCAATTTTCTCAAAACTAAGTTTTGGAATGTTCGAATTCACTTTTCTCAGGAACTCTAAGAGATATAGACAAAATTTAAAAAATTACATGTTTATAGATATGTGCCTAATACATAGACATGGGGGTTAAGCAAAATCTTTTAAACAAAAGAAGTTAAAGAGGAATTTAAAGGGAAAAAGTGTTGTTTTTGTAAATTTTGATACTTGCCACAGAAATTATTTATTTTCTCAGCAATTAAGTATTACTCCTTTACAAAATACCATGTTAAAGTCTTTAAAAGTGTTTAATGTACCACTGTAAAAAATTTCACACCAATATGTCTTATAGATTCTCAGAAAAACCTTTCTAAAAAAGGACTAACTTAACATTACAGTCTATGGGAGCTCTGCGAGATTCCGGGTTGCCTTTAAGCTTATTTTCTCGTTTTCACCTTTTTGTCACTTAGCACGTCCGTAACACTTCCACTAAGCTCTTCAATTGTGTGTCTTACTAAAATAAATGAGGGCTCTACTTACTATTCATTTCTCTCTTGAGAGTGTTGATGTCTTCTGTGCAACTTCCATATCGGCCCGCGTCCACGGCAGAACCCAAGAGCACACACATTAAACCCAACAAGACGAAAACCGACGCCATCTTTTAGTAAACTCTTAGCAAAACCTCTCGAGTATAGTTGAATTTCGATTTTGAATTGTCCATTTATATTAGCCCCATCAAAATTTTATCTTGGCCTTCGGTGGATGCAGACGATAATTGTCGTTTCGTTAGTAACGGGCTAGTGATTCCAAATCGAAAATAAATAAATTACGCAAGAAACGCAGAAAAATGACATCGGTCACGAAATTGGTCTTGTTTCAAAGACTATTTTTTAGAATTCTTTTAACAGAGCTTGTTTTGTGCGGGTTTTTTCTTCAAGATAAATCATCCTTCATGACGACTAAGTATGTTTATTTTAGAAGATGCACTTAATATTAATTGCTTTAAATTAAGTGAGGCAAGTGCACGATATTTTGTTTTTCTTAAAACGCAGTTGAATTGTGCATTCGATTTTCAAATTATGTTTAGTGATTTGGAATAATATCTTTTTTTTACTTTGTAATTGTGTATTTAAGAAAAGTAATTTTTGAAGGGCACAAACGACCGCTTTGAAAACGGAAAACTACTGTAAATTGCTTGAGCATTGCGACATTCGTACGATAATTTCAGCGTAATTATTTTATTTAAATGATTATAATTTGTTCATTCAAACTTAAGAACATGTAATCGAAATATATAGATTAAAAAACAGCTACAGAACACAATGTCAAAAATCACTATGTTTCACAGTTTCAATTCTGCATGTACAGCTGCGGAAATAAAAAAAGTACCACTAGTGATTATTTCAGCCGTTAGTCACCCTATAGAATCGGGCCTTTTTGACATTGTGAACAATTAACATTCTCAGTTAATTCCAAGACACAAAATTTGCATAAGGGGCCGTCTTCATATTAAAAATGTTACTAACTTTAAAATTTCCAATAGCAACACCCCTTTTTGAGTCCATATTTCTAATCTATGACATATTTTAAAACGAAATGCCAAATTTTGTTAGTTTTTAAGCATTATTAGGGGAGTTAGAGACGTGCAAAGTTTAGGTGCTATAATGTTAAATGAGTCGCACATAAAAAACTATCCCTACCTATAAATAATTAAGATAATGAAACGAATTTTTTACTGAAAAGAAATTATAACAACCCAAACAAAATGCATTCAATATTGGGGTATTTAAAACAATTTTTATATTTTTAAATAATAATTATATTAATTTTTTTAAAAAATATGAATAGAAACCCTTAAATATTTTTACAGAAATAAATTTAAGACAGGAAGTTTAGGCGAAATCTCAATTTTTAAAATTTTTTATTCATGATTTGCTGAGTAAATCACAAAATACTTTTTAATTTCCCCTTAGGGGACTATGTATAAGATTATGTGTAATTAATAAATAAAGACGGCCTTGCAAAAGGAAGAACTAGACTACGATTGTCATTTTAGAGATGATCCCCAAAAGGACCACAAGTGATTCGATTGAATAACTCGTCAAATATTCATCCAAATGTAACAAAAACTTAGATTTAAGGGTTTTCGAGAGTGCTTAACATTTCTAAGTTATTAAAATTGGGTGTTGCCTTTGGAAATTTCAAAGTTAGAAAAAATTTTAATATGAAGACGGCCCCTTATGCAAATTTTGTGTCATGCAATTAACTCAGAATGTAAATTGTTCAATATCGCAAAAAGGTCCGATTCTATAGGGTGACTAACGGCTGAAATAATCACTAGTGGTACTTTTTTTATTTCCGCAGCTGTACATATTCATTATTTACTACAATTTTTAAACAGTACAATAAAATTGACTTTCAATACAATTTTTAAGGAGTTCGAGTTTTAGTTAAAGATACCGGAGAGTTGAAAAACACCTCTCCTTAAAAATAATTATATTTATTACATTAAACGGCAAGTGTCAAAAGTTGTCCATTTAAAGAGGCGTGGCACATTTGCTTATTCTTATAATTTTAATGAAAAAATAATTAATTAATCGATACAAAATTTGTCTCATTTGATAGATCGGGGAGCCATCTATCAGAAAATAGTGGTTTCAAAAATTCGATTTTTTTGGTCATTTTAACTAGGATCTTCCCCTAACCAATCATTATCTAAATACTGTATAGACTGATGGTCAACATCAAGTTTTTTTTAACAATAATGCATCAACCTATCAAAATGAACAGAATCCTAATTTTTTTTTTTTTTTGAAAACTAGTTGAACCTGTATTTTTTATCAGATGTAAATTCAACCAAACCAAACTAAAAGTTCTACATTCTTGTGTAGTA
The DNA here is from genome assembly GCA_023701765.1 of Hylyphantes graminicola. Taxonomy (NCBI): domain Eukaryota; kingdom Metazoa; phylum Arthropoda; class Arachnida; order Araneae; family Linyphiidae; genus Hylyphantes; species Hylyphantes graminicola. The sequence continues at coordinate 1,456,113 of CM043118.1, read as the reverse complement.
CAAGTGCAAGATTTCATGCACGACCGAAAGTGCGGCCAATTAGTTAGCCGTTTTTCATTGGCGGGGGCCGGGTAAATATTTAGGAATTGCGTCCTATACAATTCCGGAACACCCTGTAACAATTATTGTATTTTGCTTATTTATGCTGGGTAGGTATGCACATATACAGGGTGGTTATAAAATTACGCTCGCTATTCGGGGTGGTCTGTAGCTTTAATGAATAATCCAAATGCAGAAGACTTTGAGACACTAATCAAGAAGGGGGGAAAGAATGGAATCATAAAAAACAAACTCGTCTCTTGACCAGGGTTCTAAATTACGAGGCGTAATTAGCTGTGTTGGTCGTAATTGGCCATAATTGACGGCGCCTCGTAACTTAGAACCCTGGTCAAGAGACGAGTTTGTTTTTTATGATTATTCTTTTTTGTGATTATTTTATAAGATTCTATTTTTTTTATGATTCCATTCTCCCCCCCCCCCCCCCCCCCTTCTTGATTAGTAAGTGTCTCAAATTTTGAAGCATTCGGACTATTCATTCAAGCTACAGACCACTCCGAATAGCGAGCGTTATTTTATAACCACCCTGTATATTCCGGTGTGTGTGCATGATCAGAGACCCGCTTATAAGATTTCGTCAAGTAAGACAGCCACAGAAGGATTTTTTACTGACAGAGAAAGGAAGTACACCCAGGGCAAAGGCGGGAATTGAACCCGCACTCATTACAGCGCGCGGCCTGCTAGCGTTATGGCCTGCGATCCAAACCACTCGGCTATCGATCCCCACATGACACCCTAAATTGTCTCCGTGTTGGTAGATGGTGCGGTTGGTAGGTTCAGTCTCTACCCTACTATAGAACTATTTGCTCCCAACACATGCACATTTCGACAAACTGTACATTTCTATCGCAAAACGTTTAGCTCCTTCCAATTTTCAAACATCCAGCTCGAATTTGAAACACACCAAATTATTTAAATCGAAATCCAAACACAAATTCCATTTTCGTAGTTACTAATCATTTTTAGTTGTTTTAGAAACTGTGATGTAACAGAATCTGCAAATTGTGAAATTACTAGGCAATATGTCGATTCAATCAAACCAAACTCAAAACAAATGCATCCCTTCGTCAACACATTCTCGTGCTGCCCTAGTTCAAGTATGCGACCACGACCAAAACGCGTGATCAATTGGCTTTTTACTATTTTTCGGAGGGGCCGGCTCAATATTTCGGAATTGCATCAATTCCTATTCCGGTCAATTTTGAAACACCCTGTAAAAAACTATAAGAAATTCATAAAGATACCTCGTATAGTTCATAAGGAAAAAATTTCCTAAATTTAGTTAGGTTAGGTTTGAATATCGTCGCACTAGAGCTACACGAGGGCTATCACCGATGGAGGTCGTATTTTAGAACCACAGTCAAGTGACGAGCCGAAACCTGAATACCTAAATTTGTCAAAATTAACATGGCCGAGGGAGAGAACCATCCGTCTACCCTAAAGAAATTGCATTTTCATCCCAATTTATCAATAAAACCAAAACTAGCTAAAATATTTTCTAAAACTTTTCTGTTTGCTAGATTGTTTTATTTTCTCTGTGTAGTATGTAAATGTGGAGAAAATCTATGTCAAAGATTTATTACCATTTTTTTTAAATAAAAAAATATGATTTGAACGCACGTGGATACCTTAAATCGCTATCAATGCTGATTTTTTTTTTAATGAACATACTTCTTTTAATTTCTTAAATTTAAAATGAGGAATATTTTCATACTACTCCTCGTAAAACCTTTAAAATCTTTCTTTATGTGATTAAAAATGCGCCTTTCTAATAGAAAATTAGTTTTCTGTTGAGTTAATTTTCATTATCAGTAATTAAATATTGGGTTGTTGTTGCTCATTCAAATTATAAAAGCTGTGATGCGGCACAAAATGCAAATTTTCCGTAACTTTTACTGAATTAAAGATTTATGTTTTTTTATGAGCATTTAGTTGTGTACTAACAGGGGTTCGAAACAACAACATGTAAATAAAGCTATGCTATAAAACCACACGTTGCCTTTTTCAAAATAACGGTTCTTAACATCATAACACATACTCCTTACTGTTGTACTGGTAGTTTGTTGTACCATTATAGGGCAAGATGGAACTTATTCATTGAATCGTACGGTTTTAGCAATTTAAAGTCTACAAAGGTTAGTTGGTAGACATATATTGTCGGGATTGTGTGCTTGGCCAGAGACCCGCTTATAAACCTTCGTCAAGTTAGAAAGACACAACACACATACACAATACACATACACTCTTAAAACAAACACTCCTAATTTAACTCAGTCTGAGTGGATTTCACTCCTCCAGACTGGAAAATGCACTTCTCCTTTTGGAGTGGATCATTTGTGTGTTAAACCTCCGACAGGATCACTCCAAACGAGTGATTTTAACTCAGTCTGAGAAAATATGCATGCCTTTAGGGTGTCGAAAATGCACTTCTCCAACTGGAGTGGATTTCACTTTTTTGTTTTAAGAGTGTAAGTGACAGACGCTGCTATCTATCACCACCTCCGCAATTTAGAGATGCCCCTGAAGGAGAGGGAAATAGTCTCCAGGGGCCTGTACTCATGGGAAACTGCGTCATGACCGCCCAAAGAAATTTCGGACTGACGTATTTAACGAGCACCATACTCCGTATATTCTCGGTAAGTCTTCAGAGGTATCGAGACCCGATCGCGTTACCTTCCGATTCCGAGACCTTAACCACTAGGCTCCCCACAGCACCGTCTACAAAGGTATAGTCAATTCTTCAGAAAAAATTAACTTTAGTTATCTGCGCCAGAGTTCGCTATGCCCTGACGGTACTTATAAGTCTCATTTAAAAGATCATTGTTTAGCTTTTTATTATTGTTTTAAGGGAAATAAATGGTAGCAGAGATTTTTTTTCACAATAATATATTATTATTATTATTAACTGCACAGTTAGTTTTAAAATAGGCAACGGCAAATAGTTATAACTGAAAGTTAATTCAGTGCATTAAGGGTTCAACATACATATAAAAATACTTCAACATACATATAAAAATACTTCAACATACAAAAAAAAATACAAATTCAGTCTTAAATCGTACTATTTATTGACATCGCAACTAAGTCCACATATTTGCCTATGCTTATGCATCTATTACAATTCGTTCGAAATATTATTTTGTTGCAATAAATTGCAATCCTTCGTTCTTTAGCGAGCAGCCCCACCGAGTTTTCCGAGTACGACCTTCTTGCAATCTTCTGTTAGTTGATCCTCACAGTCGGCCATCGTCTTTGCAATCAGTTCGCCGACGCATTTCTGCAAAAATAGAATATGTTACCGTTGAAGTATAGAATGCAGTTATGTCATAGAATATCTAGCTTTTCCATGAAATAACTGATCGTGTCCGTTAAAGTGTGTAGATTAATGTGACACTTTAACTAGTTATTCTATAAAATAACTAGGTATTTCATAAATTAACTCATGATACACAGTTAAAGTGTAAAATAAACAATTTATTTATAGAATACCTAGTTATTTCATTTTAGATAAACTAATGATGGGCAATCAGAATGAAAAATTAGCGATTTATCTCATTCATGCAGCGTATAAATGGTATCATTATGGAAACGTACCATAAAATAATTTGTTACAAAAAGGATTACTAAAATGACCCTTAACTTAAAATGCCGACTTAAATTATAAAATGCGGAAGCTAACGCCGTTGCCAAGCGTAGGCTTTTCAATCAGCCCTTTAAAAAGCCCTTTATTCCTGAGCTAGATTGCCCTAAAAAACTATCATCAGTTCTTGCACGACTTCGTACAGGTCATTTTAAAGGCATGCAAATTTCTCCCTATAACACAAGATCCTACCCATTCTGCAGAAATGGCCCAGATGCCCAACTCAAGCCAGACCACCTGTTTGACTGTCAAGCAATTGCTGCCTCTCTTTTTAACCTTGGCGCACCACCACAGGATATTTTTTATAGTATGCAGACCCAAGACCTGGCGACTCTTATCATCAATAATACTTTTGGCCCTATATAGTTTCATCCATCATGAACACGATAACAACAACAACAACAAATTATAAGGCTAAAGAGAAACTCTTTTTGATGTCCACTTTCCGTCCGGTTCGAGAGGTCAGATGTTCCAAAGATGAAGATCGTAACTTGTTTGGTTACTGCCGACCATACTTTTCAGGTTCCGAATAGATTACGTTCTCTTTCTCGGGAACAACCAACTTCACCTTACCAGACCGGAAGCGTGACATCACGGGGAGCTTCACTGGCCTTATAAGTTGAGTAGTCTGGGGAGCGAATTGATATTGAGTGAGTAAATGCTAGATATTTCAGGTCATTTGAAAGAAAGTCCTTGAAGGAAAGTCCAATGTTGACTTTCTTAATCCAAAAGAGATAAATAATGACATTGAGATGTACCTATTAGGTTAGTTGAATTATTACATAAAAATAAATTATCGGGATATACTTGAAAATAAAAAGTCCTATTTTAGAAAAAAATATATTAGTTTAAGAGATTTGGCAAAAATTCTATAACCAAATAAACTGAATTCACAAGATTAGAATCCAGAGACGTGTTTATTTTAGGCTCATGTGATAAGGCAAATGTGCCTCTATTTCTAATTTTCACTATGGTTATAATAATAAGTAGATGCAGCTTTGCAAAACCTTTGCGCCAAGCAACGCCAATGTATTATTGGCATTTTCTATATCTTACTTAGCATGATAAGTTATATTAAAGTTTTCACTCCAAAAATAAAAGTTTTAGTCCAGAATAGAGTTTTTTTAAATTGTATTTGTGTTTAAATTTCTTATTGGGGCTTATTAATGGTTTAAAATGTCAACAATAAGGTATTAAAATCAAGTGTTAAATATTACGAACTCGGAAGATGCATACGGATTTTTAAAATCTAAGCATTCTATTCAATGTCCTCCACGTCAGTGTCCTAATAATTAGCTATTTTATTAAAGGCCTATTTTATGAAATCATAATACTGGTTAACCCTTTCAGTCCCAGTGATGCCATTTGGCATCATCACTTTCAATATTTTTTTCAAAATGTTTATGTCCCGTTCTGACATCCAAACACACATCATTCGATTCTTCACACTGTGTTCAATTCGACATTATTTTACATTAATCTCAATAGAAGTCAGAACTACTATTTTTTTTATTTAGAAAATAGTCAACGAGCGTTTCTCCTGATTTTTGATCAGTTCACTTCATTTCCACATATTTAAAACACAATTTAAACTATTTCGGTTAAAATAATTACTAATTTTTTTTAATAATATGGTCAGATACCTTAAAATATATAACTCGAAGTGTTTTCAGGTAATATATATATTTTTATTTTGTTGTTTTCCACAGTTAAAAAATTGTGGCATTGTTTCAAAAACCATATAAAAAATTTAAATGAATTTTTTTTTCTTATGGAATTCGTATATTTGACCTAAAATAAGCTTATTTTGTGAATATCAGATGTTTCTGTAGTGTAGTAAATTTTTGGGACTGAAAGGGTAAATAATCAAAAAATTTTTTTTTCTTACCTCTATCTCTGCTTGGTCTTCGTCACTTTGTTTTGATTTCCAGGTCTTGAATTCCTCCTGTTAATAAAAAAAATAATTCAAAATTGAAACAAAGTACAGATCTGGAGGAAAGTAAAAAGCAATCAAAATTAATTTACAATTTCATATTTTATTTTATTTATTTAAGTAATCTCTTAAAAAAAAACAATAAAAAAAAACATGTAAAATATTTCAACTTATTATTCATTTGGTTTGTCTTCTAAAATTCTATTACATTTATGCATCTGGGCTCTTTCTAGGTTAAATCTTTAAGGGGACCTTTTTCGTTAAGGAGTTATGGAAGCGAGTTTCTAAACGTAAATGCATCTTTTGTTTAACCAGTGGAAAAAATAATTTTCTATAAGGCACATTTTCCTATCTGTGTTAATATTTTTTAAATGGTTATGTTGCTGACTCTCAGGGCTTATAATCTCACTTAAAAAAAGGATTATTTTGTTGCAAAGTTATTTACTGAAAATTATAAAAAAAAAGTACTATTGGAATCAATTAAAAAAAAGGGAGACTAGAGAGCCTTGTAAATCAAGTACAGGGTGTCCTAAAAGTTCCCGTACTGACGATTCGTGAATTTTTCACACGCAAAACAACGAACTTTAAAACATTGTTTTTATGCTAACGGTGAAAAGCACTTTTAACAAAACGTAGGAAAAAAATTTGGAACTTTCATTTATATTAAATGATCAAACTGTCCACCTTTCATCGAAGCAAAGCTGAAGGCGTTTTGAGTATATTTTTAAAAACGCGTTTTAAGATGCTGGGAGTAACTTGTTGTATCCTTAGCATGATGCCATTTTTCAGATCCTCTATTAGTTGTGGATTATCTTCATAAACTTTTTTCATCAAATATCCCCACAGAAAAAAGTCAGGTGTACTCAAATTAGGGGAACGAGGTGGCCCAAAATTTCTTGAGCTGAGTCGATCGCCAAAAAAATTTTGAAGCATGTCCAAGGTTTCATGTTTGTGTGGCTTGTTGCACCGCCTTGTTGGAACCAAGAATCTCATTTATTCACTTCTAATAATGCAACAAATTGTTGGATAGGTTTTCTGTATACAGTTTCATCAACAGTCGACTCGAAAAACAGATTGCAATATCCTTCGCTGAGTTTCTTGCACAAAATCTGGTGTAACAAATTTCGGCCTGCCACTTCTGTATTAATCTTCCACCGAACCTGATGTAGCACGAAATCTCTGGAGGAGTTTATATAGAGTATCGTTACTCGGTATAGCATCAACTGGATATTTATGTCGCCAAAATTCTTTACATCTTTTATTACGATTTACATCAAAAATGAGCCTCAAGCAGCGCAATTACCTGAATGCGTGAAAAATCATGTTGCAATGAAGAACAAAATGACATGGAATTTTATTACAGAACAACTTGAGCACGAAAAAAACCAAGCGATAAAAACAAAAGATTTGATGAAATGATAAGCAGACGATAAAATTCAATATTTTAACAATTTTACACGGATAATGATTTTTTTAAAGTTGGAGTACGGGAACTTTTAGGACACCCTGTACTTTTGATAGGTAAGAAAAAAAAAAAAGGTTGGAAAATTTTTCAATACAGCAAAAAAATATTTTTTTTAAGAAAATTATAGTTTATCTATTGGATTAACAATGAGGCCCTTTGGTTTGGAGACCCACCAACAATACCCCTTTAAAACCAGCATTTATAATATAAACAGAATTAAAAAATATTACTTTTACATCAATTATTAATTTTTTTCTAGTTTTATGCAGTAAAAATTGGAGAGAATATGAGTCATTTTACCATTTTTTCTGCTTCATCGCTCCCATCTTCACTGCACATAAATTCTTTAAGCTAAAACAAAAAAAGTTTTTAAAAAAATAAGCAGTCATTTAAACTTGTAACTTAAAAGTGACAATTCTTAATTAATTTTAGTAAAATGAGCCTTTATCAGGTATTTTCTAGAGTCAAACGCGTTTTCAATCTTTCAAATATATAAGTTTTAAATGTTGCTGAACAACTGAGAACCAAACCTTGGTAAGAAGGATGCTGTGGTCAGTTGGAGAGGTTTTTTCTATGGTTTTCAGGAAATGTATCGAATGTCTAAGAAGCTAAAGTGACAACAAATATCTGCTCGAGCCCCCAAACAATTCCAGGCGGAAATTGGTCTCTCAGTTTTATTTAAAGCAAAAAATCTGGCTTTTTATCTCTTTTTAAAAATTGAATATAAAAAAGTGCAGTGGTTATTTCAGACTTTCAACAATTTTAAATAGTAACTACGTATGACAAATGATAATGAATGCGTCCTGTAGAAGGGAAGAGCATGGGCTTTATAGCCCGTTACCCTACTCGCCAGGCGTGACACAGTCACAGGAGACACATAAAGAAAGGACGACACAAACACATGGACAAATAACAATATTTATTGACAAACACAAACGTACATGCCTTACCGGGATTCGAACCCGAACCAGGAGCTCCAAAGGCTAACTATCCAACCGTTGTGCTGCTGGGTTGGCTAGTAAGTGCAACTGGGTAAAATGCTGTTCTAGGGGGTGGGGAGTTGAGGTGTGTTACGCAAAAGTCTTTACAACCTAAAAAATGCTCTGACAGCTACCCTTTGCACTTGTGGGATTATGTGGACAGGCTTATCATTACGTGGAACAGGTATTAGAAACACATGTAGTAAGTCTATAACTCTTTAGTTAATAGTTAGAGCCGTAGAGTGGTATCATGTAAATAGACAGACCAATGCTCAAAAACCAATTTTTTAGAATCAGCACCCCCCAAAACGCATAAAAAATCAATATCGCCATTTCGGATTTTAGACCCCACATTGCAATACTTTCTTTCTATGTTTAAACATTTACTTTCGAAATATTAATCATTCTTAAGATGAAAAAAAGTTACCAAAAGTACTTACATTAAACTTTTCAAAGCAAGGGCAGTCTTTGGCATTTTCTAAAAGAAAAGTAATTTTAAAAGTAAAAGCAGGTGGAAATATTGTGGATATTAACTACTTCAATGTATTTGTTTGCAAATTTATAAGCATCTAATCATACTTTTAATTCTGTAAATTTTGGATGTACTGCTAAAGCTGATTCAATTTGGGTGATGGATCAATGAACAATGTCGATAGGAAAATAGAAAATTGAGAATTAAATTACTATGTAGGTTCACTTTGAAACTGGAATATATATAAGTCACATAACCATATAATTAATACAGAAATAAAATTTAAAAAAGTATATAAATTATTGTTTTGTATCATTTAGTGGAGTAGTTTGCGTAGTTTTGTCATATCCGTTATCAAAAGGTTTTAAAAACAAATAAAAGTTAAAACAGTTCATCCCCATTCTATTGATATTTTTAAGTAAAACAACTACATAAATCTTTTTTTGTGGATTAAAAAAAATCATAAATATTTTTTACACAAATTGCATATATTTTAATTTTTGTTATAACTAACAACTGTACTAAAATGCTATTTTTTAAACTTAATTTTTTTATGGAAGCAGATTTGACACGGAAATGGGAAAATAAGTATGAACTACTTGTTCTGTTGCACTGTGATTGTGTCATTGTGGATTGTTCTCAGACAGCTAGAAGGCTAGATGAAAAAAATTTTTGAACTATTTTCGCAGTTTTTTTTAAATCTTAAAGAAAAATTTAACTCGTCCTTGTACTTTTCGAAAATCAATTTTTATTATCACAAATTCAATTTATTTACATTAAATATTAGAAAAAAACTTATTACTGTGGAAATGTTTTATAAAATTCTGAATTTTAAAAAAGTATGAAAAAATGTTTCGAAATGTGTTTTTTTTAATGTATATACTTTTAAATTTCTTGACTTTAAAAAAATATATATAAGTACCAATCATGATAAATTCTGTGAACTAAACATGAATCCTCAATCATTAACCTCTTAAGACCAAAGCAAAATATTCACGTATATTCTTAATCTTAACATATTTTTCATACGAACATCCATTTGCTAGAAGTATGTTTTACCAAAGAAATGTTTAAAAGAATTATGTTTATAGTTTCTTAGGGACGCTGCTTAAACTCTAAAAATAAGCATTTTTTTGTGCTATAAATGCAACAAAAATACCGTATCACTTATTTGTACTTAACAGATTATTTTAACATTGTTTTCAATGCAAAATATCTTTAATATTAACTACCAAACGAACTTTTTGAAAAGTTATTATTTTTTTTAAAATAACTTTTTAAAGAACTCTAACATCGTATTGACCCTCGCGTTTAACTTCAATTTTTGTGTGTGAAATAAATGACTGACTGATACCTGTAATCAAAGGCTTAAGGGGTCTAAGGAGTCTTAAAAATGTGCAAAGAAGATACTACAAAGCCTAGTCTGATCTTTCATGTCATTTTTGAACTACTCAATGTATAAGTATAATTTTTTTATATGTAATTCTACAAGATTTATTTATTATAAAACAAGTTTTAAAATTTATGAAACTTTAGCCAAAACTAAAATAAATGATATTAAACATGAAGGTACTTGAACACACTGTGATTAGGCTTACGCGGCAAATTGTGAGGTCAAAATTGAAAAAATGAATAAGAAAATGACTTTATATTGTACAAATATGTACAAACAAAGACTTATTCCTAAATTCTCAGCTCAATTTTAATTAGAAATTATTTTTAAAAAAATTTAAAATCAAAATTTTTAAATTTTTATTAATTTTTTTAGAAAAAAGTTCTTAAAATAATTTCTAATTAAAATTGAGCTGAGAATTTAGGTATAAGTCCTAGTTTGTACATATTTGTACAATATAAAGTCATTTTCTTGGTCATGTGTTCAATTTGTTCACAGTGTGTTCAAGTACCTTCATGTTTAATATCATTTATTTTAGTTTTGGCTAAAGTTTCATAAATTTTAAAACTTGTTTTATAATAAATAAATCTTGTAGAATTACATATAAAAAATTATACTTATTTATTGAGTAGTTAAAAAATTACAAGAGAGATCAAACTATGCTATGTAGTATCTTCTTTGCACATTTTTAAGACTCCTGTGACCCCTTAAAGCTAATATTTGGATCTTTTTCTGTCGAACAAGGTCGATTTCGGAACTAATTAACTTCTATATTGTTTATGGGGAGGTTTTAAAAAATGTCTCCGAATGGGGACACCAGAACCCAATATGATTAACAATAGGTTAAGTTTCAAGTGGTTATACATACTACTCATAATAAAAATAATTAAATCAACAATTTTTTAAAAGCAGATGAAGATTGTGATAGAAAGAATTACAAGACATTTGGCTAATTTTTTTTACAAAAGCCTTAGGAATTTGTGTATTCTTTCTTCTTTTTTAAGAATTTTTTTTATGCAAGATACTCTTATAAAACGTCTGCCACCCCCCCCCCCCCAAATATACTATTTTAGGCATTGTATCCCTTAAGGGGGTTCAATATGTTGTATATCGGTATGTTAAATTGGCCAATTTCAATGTACCTTTTCACAATAACTACTGATCAGATCATCTTAAAAATTTCTGTGTGTATTATACGAACCTTATACATTAATCTGAGGTTAAAAGTTTTTTTTAAATAACTGTTAGATTTTTTTTAAATAAAATAAGTTTTAACGTACCCAAAAAATCATGAAATTTCTCACTTTTTTTTGCCCCATAAAATTTTTTTCACTTTAGTTTTATTAAAATTTATAACTTCAGATTAATCTATACTATGTATTACATCATATAAAAAAAAGTTTTCGAGAAAACATAGCATAGTTTTTTAGAAAAGGTACATCAAAGTTCAAAAAATCAAGTTCTGAGAAAAACGCGTTTAAAGTTTTTATTGTTAACCCATTTCCGAAGCCATGACATTAAAATGGCTTTTAATGTCAAAAATAGTTTTCCAATCGTCTTGATACTTGGAGACATTATTAATAAAGGTTGTAATAGTATTTTAAGCCAATAATTTTTGTTTTGATTTTTTCACCGATTTGAGGGCATTGAACCCCCTTAAGAAAAGTAATGCTTACTTTCGAATGCTTCTTTCATGATCTTCATCTGTTCTTTGCACTCTTCCTGTGCTCCCACTAAGCCGCAAAACACCAAACAGGCGGCCACAACAGCAAACAGCATCGTAGTGTTCATTTTCTGCAAGTATAAAGTTAAAGTTAGGTTAGGTCGTACATTTTCCGGCTGTCTATTTCTAGTCTCTATGAAGGTCTTCTCTTTGAATCTTTGACCGGGTAGCTCAGTTGCATAGACCTATAGGTTTGAAATTACAAAGTACTGCTTTACATCAGTTAAAATATTTTTCGTCATGCATGAAAGTAGTAGTATTTACAACAAAATAAAATAAACTTGAATGGGAAATATTATATGGTTATTTAATTATTTATTTTTAAAAGAATAACTATGAATAGAGGGTGTTATACACTGCTCACAACAATTAGGGGAGCGCATGGTTTAAACTCTTTCAACCCCAAAGTTTCCATTTGGAATCATGAGCTTGCGATTTTTTTTCTCACTAAGTTGAGCTTACACTAATTTATCGTTAGATGGAAGAATCATGTCTTTTGAGGATGTAAATAATGTTTGTTTTAATCAAATGAAACTATGAAAACATGGTAAAATAAAATTCACTCCCCAAAAATTTTTATGAAATAAATTGACCCTAAATTCTTCACTCTTTCAATCTCGGATGTTTAAAAATTGATTTTACCTCTTTTTTGCTAATAAAAATTTGAAAAAATTATTGTTATAATTTATTCTTATTTTTTTATTCCAATTTTACCCCCTAAAATTTTCGTTAAAAAATTAATGTTTTCCCGCCTGTTTTTACCATTTCATTCTGGATGCATAAGGAATCTATTTCACAAGTTTTAGATTTTTAGAATGATAAACAAATCGCAGAAACTGAAAGGGTTAACAGAAGTACGCAAAGTGCTCCCTAATTGTTTTGAGCAGTGTATTTAAATAATCGAAGGATATTTTCCTAATTAAATTTGCTGAATTTTGATTAGTATTATTATGCCTTTTGAAAAGAATGCTAAAATTGTCAAGTAATAATTTTTAATCATAGTTGATTTAAAACAAATGCATTGGATTTTTTTGTATTGACATATCTCTTTAAGACGCATTAGAACTTTGAACCAAAGTCCAGTTTCGAGTCCGTTAGTTTAGTCGTCATCCAAATAAAAATCATATACATATATACATTATCTGTCTTTACATCTTTTTTAAGATCTATTTAAAAGTAAAAAAAAATACATAAAGTCATCTATTCATGAATATTTGTTTTAAAAGTTCAGTTAAAAAATCGTATTTAAGAAAATATCACCATTAAAAAGTTTGCTGAATAAAGATAACATCTTACCAATGTAGCTTCAGCCGAATCTGGTGAATTATCGTTCTATGTCCAGGCAATTGGCATTTATAGTAAGGGTTTCTATAGAAATGCAGTAATGTATCATTGAAAGACATGTTGTGTGTGTTGCTGATTTTTATAATTAAGAGTTAGAATGGTCTATCTCACACACACACAAAAACAGTTAATAAATGTTTTTGTGTTTAAATGTTACCGTTTAACATTACTTTGCTATTGGCAGAAGCATACTTTTTCCAAAGCTAAATAATATTTTTCAAGGCGAATTTAAATTTAAACTTTGCATAATTATATAGTCTAGAACTTTTTATGGTTAACTGTAAATGTGGTGAATATGAGTTGGGTACCTTTGACTCGGATTTATTGTAATTAATAGTGGATTTTGTAGATAATTTTACAGTAATTTATATGAAGGAAAACGTTTCATAACCTCTGTCTTATAGTTTATAGACGTTGTTATATAAATAAAAAAATATTGTTACAATTTACCTTTTTTAAAGTTTATAATTAAAAAAATATATATTTGTAAAACTGAAAATAATGTAATATATGGGAGAAAATTATTGACTTTGCATTAATAATAGGATGATTCGTTTATTTTTTTTATCTTCTGAGGTTAAAGTTAGAAGGAATGAGTTAGCTCTCTTTGACTCCGAAACACCCGCTTGAGGAAGCTTGATTGCGGATAATGAAGTTAACGCAAAAAATAACCTTGTCCGAACTGATCAAACAAACACAGCATTGCACCTTTGTCCACTTAACATCTCTTTATATCACGCAAAAAGAGATGAAAGTTCTATTCCGGTAGACAACAATGCGATTCATTAGTTTGCCAGAATTGCTAAATAATTAGGGCTTGCCAGTCTCATAGAGTTAATACATAAGGTTTTGGAATCATAACTTCTGCAGAAGTATTACTTTGAAATGGTAGCCCTTTTTTCTCCAGGTAGGGGAACAATATGACATCGACATGAAACAAATCTGAAATGAAAATGTTTTCTAGTTACTAAATTACATATTTTTGAAGTTTTAAAATGCCCGAAATGTCCAGCAGATGGCGACACTATTTAAAAACTTTACCAATGTACAACTAATTAACCAGATGTTATTTTCTTTTCAATTTTGTTTTAAATTGTTGCTATGAAGATTCCCATCTCTGGTGAAAATGGGATTACATGGCAAAGCATTTCCTTCACAAAAATTGTGATTTCAAAACAAATGCATTAAAGGAAAACATTTTGAAACCAGCTTATCGAAATTCCGTTTACGGTATGTGTAATGTATGCTTTTAAAATCCGTTTTAGTAGAAATGGCCCTTAGATGTATGTTATACCAACTTAGCGAATTATGTGTTCAATGCTTAGTATTTTTTTTTTACCTATTTGTGTGTGGTTTTATGAAAACGCAGGAAATGTTTTGTGGCAGCTGTGATAATTGGATTCGTTTCTGCAAAAGGACCTAAGAGAATCTCGTAATGAAAACTGCCCGAAACCTCATATTGAGAAATATATTCTTAAAACTGATTTTTTTAACTGGAAACTGAATTAAAAGTTTAAAATCGCAGTTCAGTTTATTGAACCCAATATGATTAACAATAGGTTAAGTTATCAAATTACATTCGACATCAAGAACAAAACCATGGTAACCGACTTTTGATATAATGCCTTTTAGTTCTTTTTGGATTTAATCTTTCAGTTAGTGTGCTTTCACGACTTCTATGCAAGAGAATGAGGAAGAGATCCTTACTATATTTGGCAAGGGCTAATTACTAGTTTTTTTACTCGAGACAATACTGTAAACTGTTAAACTTTTCTTTGTATTAGTGCTTAATGTCATTTCCTATATCAGTGAATAAAAGCATATGTTACGTTTATTTAACCTTATTTTGACATACTATACTCGCCGCCAACCAAATAAGAAACGCTAGGGATGGCAGTTTTTCAGAAAAAAAACGGTGTTCCAAAAACCGGTTTTTTGGTTTTATTGAACCTTCAGACCGGCCTTAGGAGAAACCGGTTTTTGGTCAAAACCGAGGGCAAAAAAAACCCGGTTTCGGTTTTCCATTCCTAAAGTGTTTCAAATAAAGGTGGCGGGAAGTATAGTTACGTTGAAAGACAAGTCACTCAAGGCCATATTGGCTCCATTTGTTGAGGTTTCACTGTCACTTTCGCATACTCTGTCCTCTTCCAGACACCCATGACATGAACGGAACAGGCATGACAACGGAATTTCCACCCACGAAATGACGGACTGTAAATGGGACTGGTACACCCAAATGGTAAAAATGTTATTGGTAAATTTGATGTTGTTATTAGGTTGCCTCATGTGCCCTTCTTACGTGTTTATTATTAATAATTACTATTAGGCAGATCAATACCATGTAATTTAACCCTCTAATGCTTACGGTTACCGTTTGGTAACAAGTAACATAATCCACTTTATTCAATTAAAGTAGAGCCCCTCCAAGACAAATCTGTGTTTTTTCATCTATTACATTCCATTTTGAAGTTTTAGGTACTAATAACACTCATAGATGACAGTAGTAAAAGTGTATTCAAAATTAAATAGTGAAGTTTTTAACTGTTCTGAAATTACGTTTTTTGGCAGTATTCAAAGTATAATAATACTAGTACTAAATAAAAATATATTATTTTGAAAAATTAATTATGGTTAAAGAGGGTTATTTTGATATATATTTAGTAGTTTTCATGTCATTATTATCAAAATTAGAATTTTGTTGTTGGTTTTTGTCATATGAAAATTAAAAAAAAATTAAATTATTTAAATTCTAATGCAGTTAAATTTTGTTTAGTATTTTTCCCATAATGTATGAGTATTAAGGATTAGTATATATTTTTTCGGGATGAAAAAAAATTCATGCATTAGAGGGTTAAAAAGAAAATAGGTTTTTTGATATTAGTATTTAGGTAAAATACGGCTCAAGAGCTTTTCAACAATGCTCTTTGTATGTCATTTAGACAGGTCGAACCAGTTAAATTTTAATTTGGATAAGGGGCAGTAGTATTTTCATAATGTAGGTTTTCAACTTTAAATCTCATTTTTCTCAGAATGTTGTTTTTTGAACCTTTTTTTTTAAAAAAACTATTCCATATATGTACCTAAATTTTTTTACAGGATAATTGTTTCAGGGGGGTGTTTCGATTACTGAAATGAGAATTTCTCAAAATTGGAGGAGAAAAACAACAATGGGTAATTTTGTGATGTAAAATGCTTTAAAAAAATTACAAATTACCTTAAATAATATTTTTTCAACAAAATTACTGTAATTATTAGTAGAGGTGATAAGAGAGAGCTGGCTCACTTCCGTCTCCTCCCCAACCTATTTTCCATCGACATTCACTGAGCCAGCGTTTTCTAAGGTGTACCAAACCCATACCATCACAAAAAGACACTTAATGGGGCATAAACAAACCACCCAATCAAAACAATGGTGTAAAGACGTCATATGTCCTAACATCCTTTAAAAACAATGGTGTAAGAGCACACCATATTTAACCAGCTACCCCTCTCGGTGTGCACACCACCCCCTGCGTCACTCCCAACAGTTGCCTCGGGTGCCTACTCAGGGCGGTTCAATCCCCCTGTCAAAACAATGGTGCACTAACAATCTTTTTTAAAACAATGGCGTAAAAACACCACTCACTAACTTTAGTGGTGCACGCCATAATGTATTGAACCCCATCCCCTCTCAAAACCCCACCGAGATCTTTTAATAGTTGTTTGGACTATTAAATGATAAAATAGTTAATCATCGTTTAATCTGAGAGTAGATCACGCAGTTCGCTTAAGTTGTCCGCGCACCACTTTTGAGCGTGGTCGTTCGTTTCATCGTTATAGACCATTTCACTCAGTTGATCCAGGTACTTGAGAAACAGGCCTCTGATATCTAGGTGTAGGCTGGCGTGGTATCCACCGAGACTCTCCAGAATCTCTGTGAAACTTTGGCATACGCTGATTATTGCATACCATTCCGCGGTATCAAATATAGACTTAATGTTGTGCAGTCGTGTGTATATTTCGTCGTATACGGAGATCTCCATCATTTTATACGGGATCCCTTCTCTTTAACTAAAATTAATTATGAAGGGGTATTTTCGGGATTGCATAATGGCCTAGAGCCAGCGTGTGTAGGCCATCTTCCAAGATATGGCGTTTGTCGTCCTTGGCGGACAGCGCGACCTTGTTCACTTGTATGGAATGAATCTCGTGCCTATTGCTTCTGATGAGGTTCATGGTCCTGTACTGATGCTCTCCGGTGAACAGACAACTTTTATAGTCCTCGAATGTGATCCTGTTTTTGACGACGCACTTTTTAACACCTTTCGACTTTTTCACCAGGTCCTTCTGAGTCCTTCCTGCATACATTTTCGATCTCAGCCCAACGAACTCTTCCAGAACGTTTCCTGCATTTTCATCCTTCATCTTCCCTAGCACCTTTTTGTTCACACGGGGCATGCCATACCTGTTATCTTCTGGATAGTCGGAGGTGTCGAAGTGGTCGATCATTCCCTTCATATCACCGTAGAAGTCCTCGGTCTGTATGTCGTAAATGTAACTGTCGGTGTCCATGTACAGTAGCTTGATGTTATCGCCATATTTGGGCTTCATCACATTGTAATGGAAGTGGTACATCAGATGCTTCGACAGATCCAGTATGCTCATCCCAACGTATATGGGCTTATTAAAGAGCACCTTGGTCTTGTTCATGTGCACGGCGGCCAGGTTTTCGTCGAAGAGGGTCCTCCCCTTGAAGTTGGGCCTGACAACCAGCTTCTCCGCCTTCTGGGGATCGCATACTAGTCTGATGTCGAGCCGCTTCCTGATGTTCTCCATCGTCTTGCCAAAGACCGAGTTGTTCATTAGTTTGTAGAAGTCCTTCTCAAAGTCATTGGCTGCCTTGGTCCTCATTTCAGTGTTAAGGTCGATGTACCTCTTCAGCCAGGGAGACTGCTGGAACTCCAGCACTTTGTGCACCTTTTTGAGCTCAATCCCCAACTGCAACATCTGCTTCAAAACCCTGTAATGGACCACATAGTGTTCTTTGTCATGGAGGGTCGTCAGTAGTTTACGTTGTTTCGAGCCATCGGGGATCCTGCTCTCAGGTGCAAGAGGAAGGTCTGAATGGAGATTGTGTAGATGGGCCGGGTAGTGAAGGTCGCACTCAACGATGTATCCCGTTGCCGAGTCATCCGCTACTTGGGTCACATCGGACATCTTGCTCCACTTGAAGCCACCGTATGGCAGGAACTGACTCATGGCCCATCCGTATAGGTTGTTGGCGTCAAGGTACATCAGGTAGTTGGACTTCTTGTTCGCATCAAAGTCCCTTCATGTACTTGTTGTTCGCCTTCCCATAACGGTTGCAGCACTGGGAGATGCCTCCCCTGGTCCCCTTTTCCAGCATGAGTATCTTGTCATAGTCTGTCAGCAGCTCTAGCTCGACCTCCGTGGTTTTTAGCATGGCGTCCCATGAGAGTCCGGTGCAGTGAAGTACCATGCGGGATCCAGCTTGTAGGTCTTAAGACAGACGTCTCTAAAGTGTTCCACGACGTCGGCCAGGATCAGTACATCAGTCTTCACATACAGGTCCGAATACTCCCCCAAGTTCTTGATGTTGAAGGCCTTCCACACCTTCTTGGCGTGCTCATAGTCCCCATCCTCTATATGCGACTCATTCAGTTGGTTGTAAAAGTCCTCTTGTGGGGGCAGCTTGGTTTCCTCGCATTTGTCCCAAGAGTCCATGTAGTCGTATGGGTAAACGCCTTTTCGGGTGACGAGGTCCAGCTTGTCCTCGGGAAAGTATTTGGCCGTCTCCCTGAACTCCTTTACGTTCTTCGCCAGACTGTCGAGACTAGCAGCCATGAACTTAAAAGAGTCGACAAAACCTCAACTTTATGCCAGGCAACTTAACTTGTTTACCGTCTCCCCCCACTACAATTTAGTCCCAACCTCCTTGCTAAACGAGATGTACCTCTCCTCGTTGTTCGGGATGACGTCTATATCTCCCTTATCCCCACCCAGTTCCTTAATGAAAAGGTGGGCGTCGTAGCCAGATAGGTTGTGGATAAACACCGGAACGAACGAAGGCTCTCGGTACATAAGGTTGCAAAGGTTATGGGCTGGTCCTCTATAGTTTGACGCGCATGTTGCTGGGTCGAGTAGGTGGTCGTGATCCCCTCACCTTTTTAAAGTCCGGCTCGTCCTTGGGCGAATAGGGGGAGGGTTTCGCCCTAACGTCTAGCTCGCAGATGTGGCAGACATGGGTCCTTTGGAAGTGCTCCTCGTCTTCGGGGGTCATCTTGATGGGTTGCTTCTTATCATAAATGTCCTTTATGGCTAGGGCTTCAGCCTTCACTGTATCAAAGAACTGCTTGGCGGCATCGGCCCTCTGTACGTGATTGGTGCTTTGTAGTCTCCGTGCTTATACTTGATATAGACAGTGAAGCTCATTGGTTCGTGCTTTTGATACTTATGCAGGAACGACCTGTCTTTCTTGGGCTGGCACGACTTAATCTTGTTTGTCAAACACTCGAAGTCTCCGTAGATCACAAAGGGCAATCGCAAAGATCTTTGGTGGTTTTTAAAGCGTATCGCCTCGCCTGGGCTGGGCATTACAATCTTTACCGGCGTATTCTTCCTGCAGTCAACTTCATGAGCTTGGAGGTCCTTTTCGGAGTAATAATACAGCAGGCATCTCTCACAGGTGAACACCTTTCCGTTGTGCTTGGTCAACTGACTGCTTATCAGCTTGGAGATGTCTTTTATCCAGCAATAATGACTGTTACCCTCCTCATTCCTTATGTAAAGAAGATTGATGTGCTTGTCTACCTTATTCTTGGTTATTCTCAGGGGGTAAACGTCCTTACTCTCATATGTGTATATGTTTACTGATATGTCGTTTAACTTTTCAAAGCGCCTTATGACCCTATCGTCAACTTTTACCGGGAATTCGATGCCTTTGAAGCTTAGTTCGTCTTTGTATGGTTGATATTTACTGACCCTTTCTGCATTGTCTTCAGCTGGATGGAGAGCAGAGAGGACAGCCCACTTAAAGCACTCGTTGTCTTCGTTCTTTACGTTAATGACCGCCTTTTTGGTTTGAATCTTCTTCGGCAGCTCGATGTATGAAGACCCCCTAAATGGGTTGTATCGATTGATCCTCAACTCTAGGTACTTGACTTCAATGAGCTTCCAGCCAGAGCCTCTTGCTTCGAACTCCTCCATCTCCGTTTTCAGTTTGTCCCACGGCTTCGCCATAGAACTCATCCAGATCCGTTGACTCCAAGATGATCGCATTCTGAGTCTTGAACGAGAACTCCTGCACTTCGTCTTCCCTTTGAAAGTCGCAGTACAGCTGAAGGTTCACCTTGACTCCTCTCACCAGTTTGCTGAGTACTATTGCCTTGCAGTGTTGCAAAAAGACAAGCGGCAGTAAGAAAAGGTGCACATTGTGTATTTGCCACGTTTGGAGCCTGGACTTAAAGGATGATTCGACAAGCTCAATTCTGTCTTGAACAGGCTTCCTGGGAAACATCCAATCGGTCACTTTCTCTTTAATCGCTTTTTTTTGCCCCATCCCTGATGAGCTTGGCGCCTTTGCTGACTTTTTCGGCCACCCAGCTTCTCCATGACTGCCTTTGGGTGGCTTGTGCTGGTATGGCTTGTGCTGGTATGGCTTGGTTCTGGATGGCTTGCGCTTGTTCTTGGATGGCTTGCGCTGGTTCTTCCAATGCTGCCCGCCTATGTGCCAGTGATCGAAGGTGGTGTCCTTTGTAAATAGACTTATAGAGTTCGCCACAAACTTCACACTTGACCTTTGGTGGCTCTTCCTTCTTGGGTGCCTCCTTCTTTTTGGGTGCCTTCTGTTCTTTGGTCTTCGGTGCCTCTGGGGTCGCCTCCTGCTCCTTCGGTGCATCTGTCTTTGGTGCCTCCTTGGTCTTCGGTGTCTTCTGCTCTTTGGTCTTCGGTGTCTTCTGCTCCTTGATAAGCTCGATCAGTTCAGCCTTTCTGAGTTTCGAGTATCCCGAATCTTATTTTCTCGACAGTAGTCTTGCAACTGCCGAACGGTTTTTGACTTCAAGTCTTCCATGTTTTGTTTGTTTGTACATCTATTTCTTTAACCTCTATTTAAAAGAAAGCAGTCTTAGAGTAAATGATGGAAGACACTGAAACAATCAAGCCTTTCGATCAATGGCCTGACTGCAAGCACAAAAATGTAAGCAGAAACGACGACGGCTGGTACGTTTGCTGGAGATGTCATGAGGAGTTAAGGTACAACCCAAATAAACCCCCATTCGATATTTGCCAGCTGTACCAAGAGGCAAGAGCCAAGAGCAGGGGAAACACCGACTTGAGAACCTGGACAAGTGGTTAGAGCCATACAACTTGCCTTACGAGAATTCTGGGTGACTTTGCCACCTTTATCATTAAATATGAGGAGTTTGTACCCTGAGCGCAAGAACCTAATCAGCAAAGAGAACATTTTATTCCATTTGCTACGTCATAGAGGTATTGAAGTAGAGCTCAAGCTCCCCAAGATGGAGGAACCGTAAGAAAAATGCTGCGATCTGCAGGACCATATTCGCTGCGCTGAGCTGGAATTTTTAATAGCCTTGTTTCGCTA
This sequence comes from Hylyphantes graminicola, assembly GCA_023701765.1. Taxonomy (NCBI): domain Eukaryota; kingdom Metazoa; phylum Arthropoda; class Arachnida; order Araneae; family Linyphiidae; genus Hylyphantes; species Hylyphantes graminicola. The sequence goes on along the minus strand of CM043118.1, from coordinate 1,434,501 downwards.
TTAAAAATCAATTTATGCTACAAAATCCTTCTTATCAATCCAGGTAGTCTCGGGGTAGTTCAGCCACTTCACCAAATACTGATCCCCCTTCTTCTTAAGGATCTTTTCGACCTTGTATACGTTGTCTTTCTTATCATACTTTACCAACTCATTCTCGTAGAAAGTGCCTTTGACCTCTTCGTTGCTCAAGTCCTTAATCCCTGTAGGTAATGGGTCAGTTTGCAATACCTCGGAAACGGTGAAGATCTCCTCGGTAAAAGGTTGCTTGATACCCCCGTCCTAAAGGTTGACTTGTATATGGATATCCCTAACCGTATCGCCTACCCTGTATTTGGGCTTATGTGGGCACTTTTTCCTTAAACAGGTTTCGATACACTTCGCCTTTGTTTTCTTCTAGACTGGCTTCGGCGGGTGTCATCTTGATACTTCTGTGGTAGGAGTTGTTGTAGTTGCCCACCAGCTTGCTCAGTACATCTATGTACCTATTGGTGTTGTTTGGCAGATAGAAACTTTCTAATTTTACCATTCAATGTCCTGTTCAGATCGCTCAACCACAGAGCACTTTTATCTCCACGTTTTCGGTGGTGAACCAATGGATATGGTGGTCCTTGAACAACTGCTGCGTCTCTTTGTTGATGAACTCGGTGCCCTTGTCCGTCTGAATTTTGCGGGGTACTCTTTCCTTAAATATCCTCCTAAAGGCCTTAGTGACTTCTTCCCCCGTCTTTCTGCTGATGGGTTCGGCCCAGGCATATTTGCTGAAAATATCGATGACCGTTAGCAAGTAGTTCTTACCGTCGTTGTAGCGCGATAGGGGCTTCAAAAACATCAGCCTGCCATTGATCATCTGTGTGTGACACGTACGTACGCCTCCTCTTGAATTTGGTGATGAGCGGCTTGTGCTTTGTGTACACGTCTTGCTGGTGTAGGAACTCGATACTTCCTTCCGGCTCAAGCCAGTTTTCCTCCCTAGTTCGGCCATGCCACAGTAGCCGGTCTCGGGATCATAGTACACTTTTTCGGGCAACTCTTCTCAGCTACCCCCTCTGAGGTAAAAAACGACTCTTCTTGGATCCGCATTCGACACAGTTGCCTTTCATCATCGGCTTACCGTTTTTGGAGGTGGCAGTGTGCGCATCTTTTGTCTCAGTGTGCCGCTTACATTTCAGGCAGTAAATTGGCGAGCCCATTCCAAATGTCTTCTTGGCTTTGATTATAGGCTTCACAATAGCCCTTTCCATCCTCTCTCGAATGGTCGGATTGGATGTCGTCCAATGCTTTAATCATGTTGGTGTCGCACACTTTGTTCCTGGTTTCGGTGTCTGGGTTCTTGAGGTAGCATACGTCATGTTCGAGGGCGCTTTCATCGACCCTGTTGATGGGTTTACTCCATTGTTTGTATGTTAGATCGGGGTTCAGTCTGGTTTTTCCCCTGAGCAGTTGAGTGCCAGGTCCGGTGAATTGGTGACCTGGCAGATGCATTTCAAAGGGTAGTTTACTAATCGCTGCGTTCACAAACGCCTTTTCCTGCTTTAGCTCCTTTTTTTCCGCACATTTTATTTATACACAAAATTATTTGCTAACGTATGCATACCCATTCAGCTGGGTCTGCTTCATGTACTTTTCTCTGGGTGGGTGGACTAAATTTTCGACCATAACTTCTTCTCGTCTATACACTTCCTCTTCAGATAATGCCCCCGACTTGAACGAATTAAGCAGTCGCTTGTACTGCTTGTAGGCCTGCTTGTACTCCTCTTTCTTCTCCAAAACGTTCAGCGACTTATCGATGACCTCAACAACACCGGCTCTTAAGCTCAGAGCGGCTAGGGGAACCATCACAAAGGCGGATAATCCCAGGGAACTCAGCACGAACTTCGTGACGGACATCCCTACGCTGACGTTATGATAGTGGTGGTAGCTTTTTCTGTATACGTAGATCTTCTTCAGTAAGTACTACTTCCATCTTTATTTAAGGGCACAAAATATTTCTTCCGGTACCTCAAGGATGGGTTAACTAGGTCAAGCATAAAAAAGTCGTACGGCTGCTGCATGCACTTCTTGTACAGCCTGCCAAACTCCTCCTTCGTCAAACTGCCGTCGATCTCCCGTATCACCTGGCTGATCTCTCTCTGCTGGAGGTTGAAGAATATTAGGTAGTTGCAGTTTCGTCTGATTACAATGGGCGTTCGTAATAGGATTGAGAGAGGTAGATAATTGAGGCGTTCTTCTTCCTACCTCTGACAAAGAAGTCCTCTATGCTCTTTTTGGTCCTTGTCGGTCATGCAGTCGTCGAAGACAACCACATTCTTTGCAGATGGTCTAGGTCATCCACCGTTATAAAATCCTTTGTGTCCGAGGAGAAGACAGTTTCCTTGGTGCCGAACCTCTCGTACAGCTCCTGCATCATCTTTTTCTTTCGTTTGGGATACTTGATCGATGTGATATCGACACCGTCAAACATCGTGTAGTTCTCCTTCAGTTTGGTGTACTTAGGTTCATACATATCTTTGGCGCATATGAATAAGTTGTCAAATTCTAGGTAGTCGTAGATGAAGTTCAACAGCAAGTTCGTCTTCCCCGTCCCTGAAGCACCTGCGATTAGGAGTCGGAAGGGATGTTTCGGTAGCAAATAATGCTGATTGGCTTCGGTGAGTTCTTCAGCCTCTGTATAGTCTTCTATAGGAATCATCTTTATTTAATGTCATAAAAATTTGCTCCAGTAAAAAGCGTTATTTGCTCCAGTAAAAAGCATGCAGCAAAATTTTGTCACACTAATAAATGAATGCTTTACAACAAGAGCGCAACAGGAAGCTAAAGGAAGAAGTCAAGAACGACCTGAAGGTGTTCAAGCAACAGGCCGAGATCAGGAAGTACAACGAGGAGAAACTTAGGGAGCAATTGGGCATACAGAGAGCCCTGACTGACTTCCACAAGCCCGTCACCGAAAAGATGGAACAGCATGCAGAGACCAGAGCCCAGCACATTCGAGAGTTAAAAGACGCCATTGACACTATCCCCATAGCGATCGACAACAGTATGCCAGCGATTGAACTGCCCCAGGATATTTATGACTTCGACAATGACTTGGACGTTGACTATTTGGAGAGAAACAACTTCCCACGACCCTCGAGACTGTACAACGAGTCTAAGGATGCACTGCAGGTGATAATTGATAGAGTAAAGACGGTTTACGGGAAAATGGCTCGACAGAAAGGGAACATTATGAGTCAGCTTACTCGAATGGCCACGAGGGATGAGGAAAGAGAAGAAGCTCTGCTGTTGAAGGCTGATTATTTAAGAGAACACATGAGCATTTTGGACGACTACAGGGACCGCCTTCGGGACTTGCAGAGGAAGGAAATATATCGCGGTAGGGGGATCGAAGATAAGATGGAAATGTTGGCTCAATTGACTGATAAAATTTGCAGTGGATCCAAAGGTAAGAAGCTGCACAACCAGGTTGTCGACATGTTGGATGTGTTGTTGCGAGAAGGAGCCGTAACAGTCGACTTTGTCAAGCAGTACTACAAAAAATTTTCCTCAAATAAATGAGCAATTACATTAAAACCAGAGTACACTTAAGTGATCATCAGATCACCAAACTGAAGTCGGCCTATCAGAAGGGAGAAGAAGTCACTCTACAGATAGACAGAACCAAGCCCGCCAACTACGAGATGCACTTAACTCAGACGCAGCTGGCTCAAATCACCAAGGGCAAGCGGATAACTGTCAGTAAGTCCCAACTCAAAAAGACTGGTGGATTCTTACCCTTTCTAGCTCCCCTTATTCCTGCATTGATTGCTGGAGCCAAGGCTTAGCTCTGGGTGCTGCAAGTGGAGCGGCTGGATGGGGTGCAAAGAAAGTGTTGGATAGAGTGTCGGATCGGGCAAAAAAAAAGGTGGCAGGGGAGTCTATCAAAACTGGGAATATCCAACGAAGTAATTGAAGAGAACATGAAGCAAGAAAAGGGCTTTAGGGGTGTATTCACTTCAGAATCTGCTGCCTAAGAGAATGAGGAGGTTCGAAAGTGGTATTGTTAACCTGGACATAGCCACAGGCCGGGGACACACTGGGTTTGCTACTACAATGATCCTGAAAATGACTTTGTCGAGTACTTCGACCCATTCGGAGAGCACGTATTCGCCACCATTCTCCCAGACATCAAAAAGTACCTTCTCAGTTCTGGCAAGGGCGACATCGGCTACAACTCTAGCTTCCTGCAGCACCCAGCCTCGGTCAAGTGCGGATACTTCTGCATGAAGTACATCAAGAGAGAAACAAAGGCAGGTCCGCCGTTGATGTGCTATATTCGTTTACCCAGGAGCCCAGCGACTCCAACGAAAAAAATGTTCTCTATAAATAAATGGTATTATTAATCTTGGACTCGAAGAACGCTGAACGATCGGAGGACTTTACGATTGAGTACTCTAGGCCCTTTCATTTGAAGCAAATCGCCCTGCAGTCCTTTTCCATGTATGTGTCCTGGGACAATATCAAAAATGAGTCATTCGCATACTATGATGGTCATCAGTGGCTGAATTTGACGATACCGGATGGGAACTACACTATCAAAGGTCTTAATCGCTATATGGTAAAGTATTTTGGGAACGATCCCCCCATTCTGTTTGGTATAGTGGAGGAGCAGCAAAAGAATATCCATTAAACTAAGAGATACGTACAAGATTGATTTGACCAAAACCAGCAACCTGCATAGACTTTTAGGCTTCGAGTCGAAAATATATGACCAGTCAGAACAAATAGCAAAGTACGTAGCTGACCTATCTGACGGAAACGATAACATTTATATCCATTGTGATGTCATTGAGGGTGCCTACATCAACGGCTTCCATTCCTCGAACGTCATCTACTCCTTCACAAACACCAATCGCCCAGGCAGTCAAATCATTAAATCGTTCGACAAACCTCTGTTCTTCCCCGTGCGGATGGACAGCATCTACAGGATCAGAATGAGAGTGACAAACCACAGAGGAGAACCAATCGCTCTGAATAAGCAGGAAGTGCAGTATAATTTTATTGCCCTATAAATAAAGAAATGAACATTCACCGACGTTTCAGAAGTAGCAAGAAGGTGCAAGGCAGGAGGTTCTTTTTGGAGGTGAAGAAAGGCGGGGCGAGAGGGCTACCCCACAGCTTATGGATAAATGCAATGAAATATTGTCCAAGAGGAAGAAGCATGGGGCTGGACTAAAGTTCTACTAAGTCGATTTAATAGCGATACAGCTATTAAATTGAAAAGATTTTTTGTGCTATAATAAAAAGATGAGCAAGATTTTTGAACTAGACAACAGCGACTACTACTACGAAGATGACATCGAGAGTTTCGAGTACAGGGAAACTGAGGCATGAGAACAGCGACAATTCTATGGAGAATGCTTCCTACCATTTCTTCATACAGGACACCAACGCCAACATCCTGTACTCCAAAGGCTACCTGCAACAGAAACTCAAGATTGTCAAGAGCGATGGAACGGCGATAGCAGACGATAACGTTACTCTCGTGAACGGGGGTGGTCTGCTCAACTCCAACAGGTTCACCTTGGGAAACACAGAGATCGAGTCGAACATCAACTACTCTGCGCTCCTTCGCCATGTGTACGGGTTGATCCATTTCACGCCTGACTACTGCACCAATATACACGCCTGGGATACACGTACAATGTGCGACTTGTTTCAATGTATCTCATCTTTAGCTCTCGTTATTCCGACCGTGACTCATCATTGATCTCTAGTAAAGTATAGCCCGTTTACCGCGCCAATCAAAGCACCGCGACGTTGTCGTATGGTATGGTATGGTACATATATATTCCAGCTTGTGTGCTTGTTCAGAGAACGCTTATAAGCTTTCGTCAAGTGGGACAGACACAGAAAGAATTTTTGCAGTCACAAAGAAAAGAATATCACATAGACAAAATACCAACATTTATTGACGGTCACAAAACATCCATTCCTGACCGGGATTCTAACCCGACCCCAGCAGCTCCAAAGGCTAGTACACTAACCATTCAGCCTGGGGCGGCGACGTTGTCGTTATAAACTTACAACGTCATAAACAAGGTTGAATATGTGGTGTATTAAATCATGGTAAAGTACGCATTATATTATTAATTAAAGTTCTAAAAATGATAATAAATAGTAATAACAAAAGCATTAGTGTATATTATAACATTATAATAACAAAAGAAATCGTGTATCATTGAGGTCTATGGGCAAATCTAGGGATCGAACATAACCCGTTATAAACGAGATGTCACTGTAACCGTTTTTGACTGTATTTCTTTTCTGATATACTTACTAAAAAGATATAAGAGCACCTGCAAGTGTGACGTTAATTAAAAACAGAAAAAAAACAAATGTGTTATGCATTTTAAAATGTAATTTATCAAGTAACTTCACTTTATCTTAGGTCTGTCTAATATAGTTTCTTCATATTGAAGATATTTCGCCACAAAACGCCACCACATTCATTTATCATCCTACACAAAAAAAATTATGAATAGTTAGCTAACGATTTTTTACCGTGCAGACCTCCTAATGGAGGGAGTGGTTGGAAGTTGGAATAGTTAGTGTGATAGAGATGGATTTTTTAATGACCTAGTTGTGATGGGACATTTTAAAAAAATGGTTTAGTTTCAAATGTAAAAGCGATTACTCCGAGATACTATAGGGTAACGAAGATTTGAAGTTTCCGAAAATTATGTCACAATACCACTTTCAAACAGATGATTTCTTTAGAAACGCACACACAATGCCACATAAAGCTTCCCTTAAGGTATTTTGTAACTTGGAGGATGTTGAAAGAATATCGTAAGCTTTAAAAACAAAATTTGAAAATATTTAAAATGTAATTTTTTAAAAGAAATTCTAGGTATATTATTTGCTTTTAAAACAAAGGAATTTTTATTTGTTAAAAATCAAGGAATTTTTTATTTGTTAAAAATCAAGGAATTTTAATTTGTTAAAAATCAATTAATTTCTATTTGTTAAAAAATCAATTAATGTTTATTTGTTAAAAATGTTGGATATTTTTACTCGAGGAACTTATTTCTTTTGTTGTGGCTTCTTTGTAGTATTATCCGAATATAATAGTATAATTGTGATGTCATATTATAATGAAGGTTTATAATGAGGTTACATTCCTTTTTATATTTAATTTGCTAAAGATTGTTGAAATACTAAAAACTGTCACTTAATTAAAAAAAAAAAACTATAAAAATATATTAAACCATAAGGAGGTAGTTCAAAAAGTATTATATAAAAATTGCAATAATATTTCATATTAAAAAGTTTTAATACATTATTCCAAATAACATAATTGCATCTCACAGAAATTAGTTTTTTTTTAGAAATCAATGGACTGATACGATGACGTCAACGAAATTTCAAATATTTCTCTTAACATTTTCGGCAAGGTCACACGCTAAGCAAAAAAATAATAATAAATAAATAATAATGATAAATTACATCTATTACTTTTGCAAATGAATTGCATTGCATTATAAATAATAGCAATATAAATATCGCATGCGATGTTCCACGCACGACTACATTTTTAAAGAGACGTTAATTAAAATGAGTTAGAAAAGTTAAGAAAGATTTTTTTTGTGCTGATATTTTTTAAAAAACAATTTTTCTATTATTTTCCTTAAAATTTTAAACACTGTTATATTTTTTTCTCTTTGCGTAAAACAGATTTGTTTGTGATTTACATTTAACGCAAGGACCCTTCAAACCTTAGACACACAGTAGAAATCGTTGCATTATGAAAAACTCACAATAATTATTAACATTTTTAATAAGTACTTTTTATTTTTAAAATTTTGTTTAGGCTATAAATAATAACAAAAATGGAAAAGAATTATGAAGATATTATATTATAAGAACAGTATAGTTGTTTATTCATCGATTTTTTTATGGATTTATGTGGTCTCAATCACCCGTTTCATTTTATTTATTATTATGAATTTACAATCAATACGATATGTTAATGTTACGAGGTAATATTCTTAAGCATTAGCTTTAGAAAAACGTTATAAACTTATGCTCCAATCAATATTGCCAATATAGATTAATTTATTATGTAAATCAACGCAACAAAATAGTTCATGTGACATATTCCAGGGAGTACCCAACTTATTAGGTCATAGAAGCTCTCCGAAAAGTCACGCTATCCATACATGGAAGGCTATCCCAATAAGAATAAAATCTGTAATCAATCAACCCATACAAGTGTGGTTGGCAGGTTTCTTCTTCGTTGGAAACATACCAACACTCCAAACAACAATATGACGTCAGGGAGAGGCTTTTCTTAAATTATTAGTTAAATAGGGGCGATGTTTGAATTCTAATATGAATTTATCTAATAAATATGAATCTAAAATTCTAATATTATTTGTTTATAGTCAATGCCGCCTTAAGTAAAAGTTAGTCTCATAGCGACAGCAAGTAATTCTGAACATCTTTTGCTTTTTAAATTTCTTTCATTTTAAGTAAAGAAGATTAACAACAATAATTTGAAGTTAACAATAACCAATAAATCAGCCATAAAATCAGCCCTTTATCATCAGTTTTTTTTTTATCCCCAAAACTACAACTTCAATGTACAATTTAAGAAAGCCTTTTTCATCTAAAAGAACATTCTCCGAGTATGAAGTAAGATTTTTAACTACTAGAATTAGGAAAGTAAACTAAATGATAGATGGAGACCCAGTTACTTTCATGTTCAAATCAACTTCGAAGAATTTTAAAAAAAAAAAAGTAGGTATTGACATGCGGTCGATGTCCGGCACCGTCCGTCCGTCTGTCCGTCCCGTCTGTCCCGTCTGTCCGTACCCCCCTATACCAAAATCGGTTCTATTCATCCGATCTTAAAAATTCTTTTTTTATTGTTAGAAAGCTATGACCCTCAGAGACCCGACTTTCATACTTTTTGTCCGTCTGTCTGTACGAACGGACGGACATAAATCTACTATTTGTCGACGAATTTTCCCATTGAATTAGCAATTGAAATTCAATTTCGAGTCATTTAAATCAGCTGAATTTAACTACAAATGCTACGGAAAAGTGATATACGTCAAAAAATTCAGCGTATCCAAATGAGAATATATTGAAAATTTCAGAAAAAGAATTCGAAATTTCTAAGTACTTCAATTACTTAAAAAAAAACTTTAACAATTAATGCTCATTTAAAAAGCATAGGAAGCCATTTTTATTAGAAATAAATCACCATTGCCATGGCAACAAATCGCTTGAGAACTTTTTAATTCTTTTAGACAATGAATGTAAAATAAATTTATTTTCGCGACATCGATCAGTTTTGAAATGACGTCAAATATATTTCACTTCAAGATTCCTGTATGTAGGTAAGCAATGTTTTCATTCTATTCAAAAGAGAAAAAATATTACATATTTATTCTTTGAAATATTAATTTTTTGCAAACGATTTAAGTAATAATTATTATAATTCTCGAAAATATAAAATAAATGGGGAAAACTAGTGAATTTAGCTGGTAAATGTTTAATATAGAATTAATGCTGTGTTTGGCGCCTTTTTACCTGTTAAACACAACTGTTGTTTGGGAAGCAGGTTTAAGTGAACAGATTCGTGTTACAAAAACCTACTTGTTTATTTACATTTATTAATTTTAAGTGCATTTTGGAATAGTTTTATGGGTTTTTTCTACGAAAAATTAAATATTTTATTTATAACCTGCAAATAAATCATGCGGACGATAAGTAATATTTATTTTATTGGTGATAGAAAAATAAATGAAAAATACATGGCTTTACGAAGTTGAAATTTATAGCAAGATGCTGTGGTTAGTGAAATTTATTCATTTTGTATATAAATTTAATGTAGAAAACGGTTGTTGATGTCACTTACTGTACCGATCCTAGTTTTTTTCAAGATAAGAATTTTAGTAAGTATTTAAGTAACAGAAAAGTAGGCTATTTTAGTTCTTTTAGAAACTTCTTGTTTTTATTTTAGAGAAAATGTGTGTATTATATACGTTGAACTTTTTAATCAAGCATTTCGAATTCAAATAATATTTTCGAGGAATTTAAAAAACCCAATATCCCGATTTAAATATTGGATTTGTTTCACACAATATATGCCTTGTGATTACGTATAAAAGAATATATACTGTGCATAAATTGGGTTCCTGCACGAACAAATAAAACGTTTACTAACGGTTTTGTTAAAGTCATTTTTTTGGGCAACGTTTTCATAATTTGGAGGATATTTTGTGTGGTGTTTAAATTAGAGTAATACGTCTTCAATGGAAACATATGGGGACTGGATCTAAACTGACTGAACCTATAGACAAATGGGGGAGAAAAAAAAAATATGAAAAGTTTTTGTTTCTACCCCTCCTGTCATCTTCCCCCAAACCCCATATGTAAAATCTGTACCACATAAGTTTTTTTTTCGAAAAGGTTTCAACTTCAAATGCATAGTTACAATACAAATTCGAAATTTTGATCCGTCCTTTCGTTCCTGCAGCTTGTTTACTACATTTGTTTATTCAATAAGCATGCTTACTCCCATTTTTCGGCTCAACGTTACACAACTTTACTCTGTAAATACAGTGACGGAACTCTTTGCTATCTCCCACCGTGTTTACGAAGTAACGTACCACCAAGTTTTTACAATACTGTTACAAACAAACATAGACCCTATACAGGGTGGTTATAAAATAACCCTCGCTATTCGGAGTGGTCTGTAGCTTGAATGAATAATCAAATAGCAAAAAACATCGATTGCACTTACTCATCAAGAAGGGGGGAAAAGAATGAAATCATAAAGAAGACCGAATCTTAAAAAATAATAATAATAAATAATAATCATACGAACCAAACTCGTCTCTTGATCGTCTGCTGGGGCATTTTTACGCTCCCTCTTTGCTAGATCGGATGTTCGAATTCGAAATAGCGTAATCAAATAAATTTCTGAATAATCTGTGGCTGCACTTTAACGTTGTGTAGTTTTTCGCTTGTTAAGCTACAATGCAGCTTGTGGGTTTATTTTTTTAATTGTGCGAAGGATAATATTTATTGAGGTTCGTGAAGTAGTTTTCTTCGGGACCTCTTGAAAATAAAATTCACTATATTTTTTTTTTAAAATTCAATATTGATGTGTTTAGACTTTAATCCAATATCAATTTAGTCCAAAATGTTGTTTAATGTAACCAAAACTATTCATGGGATTTTTTAAGAACTTTTTTCATTCTAATTTAAACTTGGAGCTAGGTTTATTTTCAAAGCTAAATTCGAATTCTAATATTATTAGGATATCAATCATATTAATTATTCTAACAACATATTAAAAAAACCAAGAAGTGGAAAAAAAGTTCATTCATTAGTTTTGAAGAGTTTAATATTCTTGGTTGGTATAAAGTTTCACAAAAATTTCCCATCCTTTCCCACCGCTCTCATATTCTGAAAATGCAAAACTGGTTTCTTCACACTAGTTTAGGCGATGACTCGCTATATTCGCCAAGCAGAGACTTAATGCACCGACACGACTACCTGCTTTACAAAATGCAGGAGGATCTTCCCCTGTATCTCTCACATAGCATAGCAATGCAAGTTGAACACACCACAATTCACCCGCGCAACAACGTCGTTCATTCGGATGAATGGGCGCGTGGGGCGCGCTGGACAGGCCGGTACGAATGTCAAGTGCCCGTGCCCCAGTGTGTTAATTAGTACGTGGGGGGGGAAAACTATTTTCTCTGCCTGATTTCTCTGGCTGTATTGAAATTTTAAAGTTTTTGTTTAATAATAAATATAAATAACTTACAGGTTTTTCAGATCTTCCCACTTTTTGAAATTGCTTCGAATATTTTGTGTAAAATTATTGATTGAAAAAAAAAAGCAAGCTCATTTTATAAGTGGGAAGATAGAGACCTATAAGTTATTTATATTTATTGTTATTTATAAGTTATTTATATTTAAGTTTGTAAAAATATTCAAGATGGAGAAATGTGATAGAGGAAATAGTTTTTTCCCATTGGATTAACACTGAGGCACTTGAGTTTGCAGACCCGCTGTCCAGTGCTCCCATTCCCCCTTCAATGCGCATCTCAGCCCACACCACACGTGATTACCAGATGGAGGCATGAGCAATTACATTGACTTCCGTGTAGGCTATTAGGGGGTCATGTGTCTTTCCCTGGGATTTGCTTTGAAGGGGAGGCGGTGAGGTGTGCAGTTTGTCTGCTTAGCTGATATTTTATGTGTTATCTTCTGTGTGGTGTGTGTGACGTGTGTGTGAGTGTGTGTGTGCTGTGTGGTGAGTGTGTGAGTGTGTGTGTGAGATAGATGATATGATATATAAAATATATATTTTATATATATTGTGAATATATATTGATATCTCTATATATATATATATATATATATAAATATATATATATTATATATTATTCTATCTATAATATTAATATATATCTATATATTATATATTATTATATATATATCTATATATATTATATTCTATATCTTATATTATATATATATATATATATATATATATATATATATATATATATTATATATATATTATATATTATATATTATATATAATATATATCAGCTTATCAGCTAAGCATTAAACTTGCATTCAAATCAAAGGGAAAGACACATTGAGAATAAACCTGAAGTCAATGTATGCCTCATATCTGTAACACGTGTTTTGGCTGAGATGCGCATTGAAGGGGGAATGGGGAGCATGGACGAGCACATGGAAAAGCGTGGTCTGCAAAAACTCAAGTGCCTCAGTGTTAATCCAATGGGAAAAAACTATTTCCTCTATCACATTTCTCCATCTTGAATATTTTTACAAACTTAAATATAAATAACTTATAAATAACAATAAATATAAATAACTTATAGGTCTCTATCTTCCCACTTATAAAATGAGCTTGCTTTTTTTTTTCAATCAATAATTTTACACAAAATATTCGAAGCAATTTCAAAAAGTGGGAAGATCTGAAAAACCTGTAAGTTATTTATATTTATTATTAAACAAAAACTTTAAAATTTCAATACAGCCAGAGAAATCAGGCAGAGAAAATAGTTTTCCCCACTAAATAAACACTGGGGCACTTGACATTCGAGACCTGCTGTCCAGCGCGCCCATTCATCCTAAAGAACGACGTTGTTCATCGGTGAATTGTGGTGGTCAACATTGCATTCTATGTGAAGAGTACAGGGGAAGAACCTCTTCATTTTATAGCAGTTCGTGTGCATTAGGTCTGCTTGGCGAATATAGCGAGTCATCGCCTAAACTAGTGTGAAGAAACCAGTTTTGCATTTTCAGAATATGAGAGCGGTGGGAAAGGATGGGAAATTTTTGTGAAACTTTATACCAACCAAGAATATTAAACTCTTCAAAACTAATGAATTAACTTCTTAATAATTGTTATAATAATTAATATGATTGATATCCTAATAATATTAGAATTCGAATTTAGCTTTGAAAATAAACCTAGCTCCAAGTTTAAATTAGAATGAAAAAAGTTCTTAAAAAATCCCATGAATAGTTTTGGTTACATTAAACAACATTTTGGACTAAATTGATATTGGATTAAAGTCTAAACACATCAATATTGAATTTTAAAAAAAAAATATAGTGAATTTTATTTTCAAGAGGTCCCGAAGAAAACTACTTCACGAACCTCAATAAATATTATCCTTCGCAGAATTAAAAAAATAAACCCACAAGCTGCATTGTAGCTTAACAAGCGAAAAACTACACAACGTTAAAGTGCAGCCACAGATTATTCAGAAATTTATTTGATTACGCTATTTACGAAATCGCACATCGGAACCAACCTCGCTCCGATCTAGCCGAGGAAGAGGGTGAGCGTAAAAAAATGCCCCAGGCAGACGATCAAGAATGCGAACGAGTTGATGGTTCGTATGATTATTATTTATTATTATTATTTTTTAAGATTCGGTCTTCTTTATGATTTCATTCTTTTCCCCCCTTCTTGATGAGTAAGTGCATCGATGTTTTTTGCATTTGGATTATTCATTCAAGCTACAGACCACTCCGAATAGCGAGGGTTATTTTATAACCACCCTGTATAGGGTCTATGTTTGTTTGTAACAGTATTGTAAAAACTTGGTGGTACGATTACTACTAATTCGTAAACACAACGGTGGGAGTTGGGACGATAGCAAAGAGTTCCGTCACTGTATTTACAGAGTAAAGTTGTGTAACGTTGAGCCGAAAAATGGGAGTAAGCATGCTTATTGAATAAACAAATGTAGTAAACAAGCTGCAGGAACGAAAGGACGGATCAAAATTTCGAATTTGTATTGTAACTTCATTGAATTGAACCTTTTCGAAAAAAAAAACTTATGTGGTACAGATTTACATATGGGGTTGAAGATGACAGGAGGGGTAGAAACAAAAACTTTTCATATTTTTTCTCCCTATTTGTCTATTAGGTTCAGTTTATATCCATCCCCATAGTTCCATTAAGACGTATTACTCTATTTAAACACCACACAAAAAATCCAAATTATGAAACGTTTCAAAATAATGACTTTAACAAAACCGTTAGTAAACGTTTTATTTGTTCGTGCAGGAACCCAATTTATGCACAGTATATATTCTTTTATACGTAATCACAAGGCATATATTGTGTGAAACAAATCCAATATTTAAATCGTTAAATTCTCGAAAAATATTATTTGAATTCGAAATGCTTGATTAAAAAGTTCAACGTATATATACACATTTTCTCTAAAATAAAAACAAGAAGTTCTAAAAGAACTAAAATAGCCCTACTTTTCTCGTCTACCTTAAAATACTTACTAAAATTCTTATCTTGAAAAAACTAGGATCGTTACAGTAAAGTGACATCAACAAACCGTTTCTACATTAAATTTATATACAAAAGAATAAATTTTCACTAACCACAGCATCTAGCTATAATTTCAACTTCGTTTAAAGCCATTATTTCATTTATTTTCTATCACCAATAAAACTAAAATATTAACTTATCGTCCGCATGATTTATTTGCAGATACAGTTATAAATAAATATTTAATTTTTCGTAGAAAAAACCCATAAAACTATTCCAAAATGCCACTTAAAATAATAAATGTAAATAAACAAGTAGGTTTGTAACAGAATCTGTCACTTAACCTGCCTTCCAAACAACCGTTTGTGTTTAACAGGTAAAAAGGCGCCAACCACAGCATTAATTCTATATTAAACATTTACCAGCTAAATTCAGCTAGTTTCATTTATTTTATTTCGAGAATTAAATAATTATTACTTAAATCGTTTGCAAAAAATTATATTTCAAAGAATAAATATGTAATATTTTTCTCTTTTGAATAGAATGAAAACATTGCTTACCTACATACAGAATCTTGAAGTGAAATATATTTGACGTCATTTCAAACTGATCGATGTCGCGAAAATAAATTTATTTTAATTCATTGTCTAAAAGAAAATTACCCACCAAAAGGTTCTCAAGCGATTGTTGCCATGGCAATGGTGATTTATTTCTAATAAAATGGCTTCCTATGCTTTTTAAATGAGCATTAAATGTTAAAGTTTTTTAAGTAATTGAAGTACTTAGAATTCGAATTCTTTTCTGAAATTTTCAATATATTCTCATTTGGATACGCTGAATTTTTTGACGTATATCACTTTTCCGTAGCATTTGTAGTTAAATTCAGCGATTTAAATGACTCGAAATTGAATTTCAATGCTAATTCAATGGGAAATTCGTCGACAAATAGTAGATTTATGTCCGTCCGTTCGTACAGGACAGACGGACAAAAAGTATGAAAGTCGGGTCTCTGAGGTCATAGCTTTCTAACAAAAAAAAGAATTTTTAAGATCGGATGAATAGAACCGATTTTGGAAGGGGGGTACGGACAGACGGACAGACGGACGGACAGACGGACGGACGGGCGGACATCGACCGCATGTCAATACCTACTTTTTTTTTTTAAATTCTTCGAATTGATTGAACATGAAAGTAACTGGGTCTCCATCTATCATTTATTTTACTTTCCTAATTCTAGTAGTTAAAAAATACTTCATACTCGGAGATGTTCTTTTAGATGAAAAAGGCTTTTCTTAAATTGTACATTGAAGTTGTAGTTTGGGATAAAAAAAAACTGATGATAAATGGCTGATTTATTGTTTAACTTCAAATTATTGTTGTAATCTTCTTTACTTAAAATGAAAGAAATTTAAAAAGCAAAAGATGTTCAGAATTACTTGCTGTCCTATAGACTAACTTTTACTTAAGCGGCATTGACTATAACAAATTAATATTAGAATTTTAGATTCATATTTATTAGATAAATTCATATTAGAATTCAACATCGCCTATTTAACTAATAATTTAAGAAAGCTCTCCCTGACGTCATATTGTTGTTTGGAGTGTTGGATGTTCCAACGAAGAAGAAACCTGCCAACCACACTTTATGGGTTTTGATTACAGATTTTATTCTTATTGGGATAGCCTTCCCATGATGGATAGCGTGACTTTTCGGAGAGCTTCTATGACCTAATAAGTTGGGTACACCCTGGAATATGTCACATGAACTATTTTGTTGCGTTGATTTACATAATAAATTAAGCTATATTTCAATATTGATTGGAGCATAATTTTATAACGTTTTTCTAAAGCTAATGCTTAAGAATATTACCTCGTAACATTACATATCGTATTGAAGTAAATTCATAATAAATAAAATGGAAACTGTGAGACCACATAAATCCATAAAAAAATCTATGAATAAACAACTATACTGTTCTTATAATAATATCTTCATAATTTCTTTTCATTTTTGTTATTATTTATAGCTAAACAAAATTTTAAAATAAAAAGTACTTATTAAAAATGTTAATAATTATTGTGAGTTTTTCATAATGAAGATTTCTACTGTGTGTCTAAGGTTTGAAGGTCCTTGCGTTAAATGTAAATCACAAACAAATCTGTTACGCAAAGAGAAAAAAATATAACAGTGTTTAAAATTTTAAGAAAATAATAGAAAAATTGTTTTTAAAAAATATCAGCACAAAAAAAATCTTTCTTAACTTTTCTAACTCATTTTAATAACGTCTCTTTAAAAATGTAGTCGTGCGTGGAACATCGCATGCGATATTTATATTGCTATTATTTATAATGCAATGCAATTCATTTGCAAAAGTAATAGATGTAATTTATCATTATTATTTATTTATTATTATTTTTTTGCTTAGCGTGTGACCTTGCCGAAAATGTTAAGAGAAATATTTGAAATTTCGTTGACGTCATCGTATCAGTCCATTGATTTCTAAAAAAAAACTAATTTCTGTGAGATGCAATTATGTTATTTGGAATAATGTATTAAAACTTTTTAATATGAAATATTATTGCAATTTTTATAATACTTTTTGAACTACCTCTTATGGTTTAATATATTTTTATAGTTTTTTTTTTTTTAATTAAGTGACAGTTTTAGTATTTCAACAATCTTTAGCAAATTAAATATAAAAAAGGAATGTAACCTCATTATAAACCTTCATTATAATATGACATCACAATTATACTATTATATTCGGATAATACTACAAAGAAGCCACAACAAAAGAAATAAGTTCCTCGAGTAAAAATATCCAACATTTTTAACAAATAAACATTAATTGATTTTTTAACAAATAGAAATTAATTGATTTTTAACAAATTAAAATTCCTTGATTTTTAACAAATAAAAATTCCTTGATTTTTAACAAATAAAAATTCCTTTGTTTTAAAAGCAAATAATATACCTAGAATTTCTTTTAAAAAATTACATTTTAAATATTTTCAAATTTTGTTTTTAAAGCTTACGATATTCTTTCAACATCCTCCAAGTTACAAAATACCTTAAGGGAAGCTTTATGTGCATTGTGTGTGCGTTTCTAAAGAAATCATCTGTTTTGAAAGTGGTATTGTGACATAATTTTCGGAAACTTCAAATCTTCGTTACCCTATAGTATCTCGGAGTAATCGCTTTTACATTTGAAACTAAACCATTTTTTTAAAATGTCCCATCACAACTAGGTCATTAAAAAATCCATCTCTATCACACTAACTATTCCAACTTCCAACCACTCCCTCCATTAGGAGGTCTGCACGGTAAAAAATCGTTAGCTAACTATTCATAATTTTTTTTGTGTAGGATGATAAATGAATGTGGTGGCGTTTTGTGGCGAAATATCTTCAATATGAAGAAACTATATTAGACAGACCTAAGATAAAAGTGAAGTTACTTGATAAATTACATTTTAAAATGCATAACACATTTGTTTTTTTTCTGTTTTTAATTAACGTCACACTTGCAGGTGCTCTTATATCTTTTTAGTAAGTATATCAGAAAAGAAATACAGTCAAAAACGGTTACAGTGACATCTCGTTTATAACGGGTTATGTTCGATCCCTAGATTTGCCCATAGACCTCAATGATACACGATTTCTTTTGTTATTATAATGTTATAATATACACTAATGCTTTTGTTATTACTATTTATTATCATTTTATAACTTTAATTAATAATATAATGCGTACTTTACCATGATTTAATACACCACATATTCAACCTTGTTTATGACGTTGTAAGTTTATAACGACAACGTCGCCGCCCCAGTGGCTGAATGGTTAGTGTACTAGCCTTTGGAGCTGCTGGGGTCGGGTTAGAATCCCGGTCAGGAATGGATGTTTGTGACCGTCAATAAATGTTGGTATTTGTCTATGTGATATTCTTTTCTTTGTGACTGCAAAAATTCTTTCTGTGTCTGTCCCACTTGACGAAAGCTTATAAGCGGTTCTCTGAACAAGCACACAAGCTGGAATATATATGTACCATACCATACCATACGACAACGTCGCGGTGCTTTGATTGGCGCGGTAAACGGGCTATACTTTACTAGAGATCAATGATGAGTCACGGTCGGAATACGAGAGCTAAAGATGAGATACATTGAAACAAGTCGCACATTGTACGTGTATCCCAGGCGTGTATATTGGTGCAGTAGTCAGGCGTGAAATGGATCAACCCGTACACATGGCGAAGGAGCGCAGAGTAGTTGATGTTCGACTCGATCTCTGTGTTTCCCAAGGTGAACCTGTTGGAGTTGAGCAGACCACCCCCGTTCACGAGAGTAACGTTATCGTCTGCTATCGCCGTTCCATCGCTCTTGACAATCTTGAGTTTCTGTTGCAGGTAGCCTTTGGAGTACAGGATGTTGGCGTTGGTGTCCTGTATGAAGAAATGGTAGGAAGCATTCTCCATAGAATTGTCGCTGTTCTCATGCCTCAGTTCCCTGTACTCGAAACTCTCGATGTCATCTTCGTAGTAGTAGTCGCTGTTGTCTAGTTCAAAAATCTTGCTCATCTTTTTATTATAGCACAAAAAATCTTTTCAATTTAATAGCTGTATCGCTATTAAATCGACTTAGTAGAACTTTAGTCCAGCCCCATGCTTCTTCCTCTTGGACAATATTTCATTGCATTTATCCATAAGCTGTGGGGTAGCCCTCTCGCCCTCGCCTTTCTTCACCTCCAAAAAGAACCTCCTGCCTTGCACCTTCTTGCTACTTCTGAAACGTCGGTGAATGTTCATTTCTTTATTTATAGGGCAATAAAATTATACTGCACTTCCTGCTTATTCAGAGCGATTGGTTCTCCTCTGTGGTTTGTCACTCTCATTCTGATCCTGTAGATGCTGTCCATCCGCACGGGGAAGAACAGAGGTTTGTCGAACGATTTAATGATTTGACTGCCTGGGCGATTGGTGTTTGTGAAGGAGTAGATGACGTTCGAGGAATGGAAGCCGTTGATGTAGGCACCCTCAATGACATCACAATGGATATAAATGTTATCGTTTCCGTCAGATAGGTCAGCTACGTACTTTGCTATTTGTTCTGACTGGTCATATATTTTCGACTCGAAGCCTAAAAGTCTATGCAGGTTGCTGGTTTTGGTCAAATCAATCTTGTACGTATCTCTTAGTTTAATGGATATTCTTTGCTGCTCCTCCACTATACCAAACAGAATGGGGGGATCGTTCCCAAAATACTTTACCATATAGCGATTAAGACCTTTGATAGTGTAGTTCCCATCCGGTATCGTCAAATTCAGCCACTGATGACCATCATAGTATGCGAATGACTCATTTTTGATATTGTCCCAGGACACATACATGGAAAAGGACTGCAGGGCGATTTGCTTCAAATGAAAGGGCCTAGAGTACTCAATCGTAAAGTCCTCCGATCGTTCAGCGTTCTTCGAGTCCAAGATTAATAATACCATTTATTTATAGAGAACATTTTTTTCGTTGGAGTCGCTGGGCTCCTGGGTAAACGAATATAGCACATCAACGGCGGACCTGCCTTTGTTTCTCTCTCTGATGTACTTCATGCAGAAGTATCCGCACTTGACCGAGGCTGGGTGCTGCAGGAAGCTAGAGTTGTAGCCGATGTCGCCCTTGCCAGAACTGAGAAGGTACTTTTTGATGTCTGGGAGAATGGTGGCGAATACGTGCTCTCCGAATGGGTCGAAGTACTCGACAAAGTCATTTTCAGGATCATTGTAGTAGCAAACCCAGTGTGTCCCCGGCCCTGTGGCTATGTCCAGGTTAACAATACCACTTTCGAACCTCCTCATTCTCTTAGGCAGCAGATCTGAAGTGAATACACCCCTAAAGCCCTTTTCTTGCTTCATGTTCTCTTCAATTACTTCGTTGGATATTCCCAGTTTTGATAGACTCCCCTGCCACCTTTTTTTTTGCCCGATCCCGACACTCTATCCAACACTTTCTTTGCACCCCATCCAGCCGCTCCACTTGCAGCACCCAGAGCTAAAGCCTTGGCTCCAGCAATCAATGCAGGAATAAGGGGAGCTAGAAAGGGTAAGAATCCACCAGTCTTTTTGAGTTGGGACTTACTGACAGTTATCCGCTTGCCCTTGGTGATTTGAGCCAGCTGCGTCTGAGTTAAGTGCATCTCGTAGTTGGCGGGCTTGGTTCTGTCTATCTGTAGAGTGACTTCTTCTCCCTTCTGATAGGCCGACTTCAGTTTGGTGATCTGATGATCACTTAAGTGTACTCTGGTTTTAATGTAATTGCTCATTTATTTGAGGAAAATTTTTTGTAGTACTGCTTGACAAAGTCGACTGTTACGGCTCCTTCTCGCAACAACACATCCAACATGTCGACAACCTGGTTGTGCAGCTTCTTACCTTTGGATCCACTGCAAATTTTATCAGTCAATTGAGCCAACATTTCCATCTTATCTTCGATCCCCCTACCGCGATATATTTCCTTCCTCTGCAAGTCCCGAAGTCGGTCCCTGTAGTCGTCCAAAATGCTCATGTGTTCTCTTAAATAATCAGCCTTCAACAGCAGAGCTTCTTCTCTTTCCTCATCCCTCGTGGCCATTCGAGTAAGCTGACTCATAATGTTCCCTTTCTGTCGAGCCATTTTCCCGTAAACCGTCTTTACTCTATCAATTATCACCTGCAGTGCATCCTTAGACTCGTTGTACAGTCTCGAGGGTCGTGGGAAGTTGTTTCTCTCCAAATAGTCAACGTCCAAGTCATTGTCGAAGTCATAAATATCCTGGGGCAGTTCAATCGCTGGCATACTGTTGTCGATCGCTATGGGGATAGTGTCAATGGCGTCTTTTAACTCTCGAATGTGCTGGGCTCTGGTCTCTGCATGCTGTTCCATCTTTTCGGTGACGGGCTTGTGGAAGTCAGTCAGGGCTCTCTGTATGCCCAATTGCTCCCTAAGTTTCTCCTCGTTGTACTTCCTGATCTCGGCCTGTTGCTTGAACACCTTCAGGTCGTTCTTGACTTCTTCCTTTAGCTTCCTGTTGCGCTCTTGTTGTAAAGCATTCATTTATTAGTGTGACAAAATTTTGCTGCATGCTTTTTACTGGAGCAAATAACGCTTTTTACTGGAGCAAATTTTTATGACATTAAATAAAGATGATTCCTATAGAAGACTATACAGAGGCTGAAGAACTCACCGAAGCCAATCAGCATTATTTGCTACCGAAACATCCCTTCCGACTCCTAATCGCAGGTGCTTCAGGGACGGGGAAGACGAACTTGCTGTTGAACTTCATCTACGACTACCTAGAATTTGACAACTTATTCATATGCGCCAAAGATATGTATGAACCTAAGTACACCAAACTGAAGGAGAACTACACGATGTTTGACGGTGTCGATATCACATCGATCAAGTATCCCAAACGAAAGAAAAAGATGATGCAGGAGCTGTACGAGAGGTTCGGCACCAAGGAAACTGTCTTCTCCTCGGACACAAAGGATTTTATAACGGTGGATGACCTAGACCCATCTGCAAAGAATGTGGTTGTCTTCGACGACTGCATGACCGACAAGGACCAAAAGAGCATAGAGGACTTCTTTGTCAGAGGTAGGAAGAAGAACGCCTCAATTATCTACCTCTCTCAATCCTATTACCGAACGCCCATTGTAATCAGACGAAACTGCAACTACCTAATATTCTTCAACCTCCAGCAGAGAGAGATCAGCCAGGTGATACGGGAGATCGACGGCAGTTTGACGAAGGAGGAGTTTGGCAGGCTGTACAAGAAGTGCATGCAGCAGCCGTACGACTTTTTTATGCTTGACCTAGTTAACCCATCCTTGAGGTACCGGAAGAAATATTTTGTGCCCTTAAATAAAGATGGAAGAGTACTTACTGAAGAAGATCTACGTATACAGAAAAAGCTACCACCACTATCATAACGTCAGCGTAGGGATGTCCGTCACGAAGTTCGTGCTGAGTTCCCTGGGATTATCCGCCTTTGTGATGGTTCCCCTAGCCGCTCTGAGCTTAAGAGCCGGTGTTGTTGAGGTCATCGATAAGTCGCTGAACGTTTTGGAGAAGAAAGAGGAGTACAAGCAGGCCTACAAGCAGTACAAGCGACTGCTTAATTCGTTCAAGTCGGGGGCATTATCTGAAGAGGAAGTGTATAGACGAGAAGAAGTTATGGTCGAAAATTTAGTCCACCCACCCAGAGAAAAGTACATGAAGCAGACCCAGCTGAATGGGTATGCATACGTTAGCAAATAATTTTGTGTATAAATAAATGTGCGGAAAAAAAGGAGCTAAAGCAGGAAAAGGCGTTGTGAACGCAGCGATTAGTAAACTACCCTTTGAAATGCATCTGCCAGGTCACCAATTCACCGGACCTGGCACTCAACTGCTCAGGGGAAAAACCAGACTGAACCCCGATCTAACATACAAACAATGGAGTAAACCCATCAACAGGGTCGATGAAAGCGCCCTCGAACATGACGTATGCTACCTCAAGAACCCAGACACCGAAACCAGGAACAAAGTGTGCGACACCAACATGATTAAAGCATTGGACGACATTCCCAATCCGACCATTCGAGAGAGGATGGAAAGGGCTATTGTGAAGCCTATAATCAAAGCCAAGAAGACATTTGGAATGGGCTCGCCAATTTACTGCCTGAAATGTAAGCGGCACACTGAGACAAAAGATGCGCACACTGCCACCTCCAAAAACGGTAAGCCGATGATGAAAGGCAACTGTGTCGAATGCGGATCCAAGAAGAGTCGTTTTTTACCTCAGAGGGGGTAGCTGAGAAGAGTTGCCCCGAAAAAGTGTACTATGATCCCGAGACCGGCTACTGTGGCATGGCCGAACTAGGGAGGAAAACTGGCTTGAGCCGGAAGGAAGTATCCGAGTTCCTACACCAGCAAGACGTGTACACAAAGCACAAGCCGCTCATCACCAAATTCAAGAGGAGGCGTACGTACGTGTCACACACAGATGATCAATGGCAGGCTGATGTTTTTGAAGCCCCTATCGCGCTACAACGACGGTAAGAACTACTTGCTAACGGTCATCGATATTTTCAGCAAATATGCCTGGGCCGAACCCATCAGCAGAAAGACGGGGGAAGAAGTCACTAAGGCCTTTAGGAGGATATTTAAGGAAAGAGTACCCCGCAAAATTCAGACGGACAAGGGCACCGAGTTCATCAACAAAGAGACGCAGCAGTTGTTCAAGGACCACCATATCCATTGGTTCACCACCGAAAACGTGGAGATAAAGTGCTCTGTGGTTGAGCGACTGAACAGGACATTGAATGGTAAAATTAGAAAGTTTCTATCTGCCAACAACACCAATAGGTACATAGATGTACTGAGCAAGCTGGTGGGCAACTACAACAACTCCTACCACAGAAGTATCAAGATGACACCCGCCGAAGCCAGTCTAGAAGAAAACAAAGGCGAAGTGTATCGAAACCTGTTTAAGGAAAAGTGCCCACATAAGCCCAAATACAGGGTAGGCGATACGGTTAGGATATCCATATACAAGTCAACCTTTAGACGGGGGTATCAAGCAACCTTTACCGAGGAGATCTTCACCGTTTCCGAGGTATTGCAAACTGACCCCATTACCTACAGGATTAAGGACTTGAGCAACGAAGAGGTCAAAGGCACTTTCTACGAGAATGAGTTGGTAAAGTATGATAAGAAAGACAACGTATACAAGGTCGAAAAGATCCTTAAGAAGAAGGGGGATCAGTATTTGGTGAAGTGGCTGAACTACCCCGAGACTACCTGGATTGATAAGAAGGATTTTGTAGCATAAATTGATTTTTAATAGCGAAACAAGGCTATTAAAAATTCCAGCTCAGCGCAGCGAATATGGTCCTGCAGATCGCAGCATTTTTCTTACGGGTCTCCTCCATCTTGGGGAGCTTGAGCTCTACTTCAATACCTCTATGACGTAGCAAATGGAATAAAATGTTCTCTTTGCTGATTAGGTTCTTGCGCTCAGGGTACAACTCCTCATATTTAATGATAAAGGTGGCAAAGTCACCCAGAATCTCGTAAGGCAAGTTGTATGGCTCTAACCACTTGTCCAGGTTCTCAAGTCGGTGTTTCCACCTGCTCTTGGCTCTTGCCTCTTGGTACAGCTGGCAAATATCGAATGGGGGTTTATTTGGGTTGTACCTTAACTCCTCATGACATCTCCAGCAAACGTACCAGCCGTCGTCGTTTCTGCTTACATTTTTGTGCTTGCAGTCAGGCCATTGATCGAAAGGCTTGATTGTTTCAGTGTCTTCCATCATTTACTCTAAGACTGCTTTCTTTTAAATAGAGGTTAAAGAAATAGATGTACAAACAAACAAAACATGGAAGACTTGAAGTCAAAAACCGTTCGGCAGTTGCAAGACTACTGTCGAGAAAATAAGATTCGGGGATACTCGAAACTCAGAAAGGCTGAACTGATCGAGCTTATCAAGGAGCAGAAGACACCGAAGACCAAAGAGCAGAAGACACCGAAGACCAAGGAGGCACCAAAGACAGATGCACCGAAGGAGCAGGAGGCGACCCCAGAGGCACCGAAGACCAAAGAACAGAAGGCACCCAAAAAGAAGGAGGCACCCAAGAAGGAAGAGCCACCAAAGGTCAAGTGTGAAGTTTGTGGCGAACTCTATAAGTCTATTTACAAAGGACACCACCTTCGATCACTGGCACATAGGCGGGCAGCATTGGAAGAACCAGCGCAAGCCATCCAAGAACAAGCGCAAGCCATCCAGAACCAAGCCATACCAGCACAAGCCATACCAGCACAAGCCACCCAAAGGCAGTCATGGAGAAGCTGGGTGGCCGAAAAAGTCAGCAAAGGCGCCAAGCTCATCAGGGATGGGGCAAAAGCGATTAAAGAGAAAGTGACCGATTGGATGTTTCCCAGGAAGCCTGTTCAAGACAGAATTGAGCTTGTCGAATCATCCTTTAAGTCCAGGCTCCAAACGTGGCAAATACACAATGTGCACCTTTTCTTACTGCCGCTTGTCTTTTTGCAACACTGCAAGGCAATAGTACTCAGCAAACTGGTGAGAGGAGTCAAGGTGAACCTTCAGCTGTACTGCGACTTTCAAAGGGAAGACGAAGTGCAGGAGTTCTCGTTCAAGACTCAGAATGCGATCATCTTGGAGTCAACGGATCTGGATGAGTTCTATGGCGAAGCCGTGGACAAACTGAAAACGGAGATGGAGGAGTTCGAAGCAAGAGGCTCTGGCTGGAAGCTCATTGAAGTCAAGTACCTAGAGTTGAGGATCAATCGATACAACCCATTTAGG
Source organism: Hylyphantes graminicola (assembly GCA_023701765.1). Classification (NCBI taxonomy): domain Eukaryota; kingdom Metazoa; phylum Arthropoda; class Arachnida; order Araneae; family Linyphiidae; genus Hylyphantes; species Hylyphantes graminicola. Next base: position 1,408,320 of record CM043118.1, on the reverse strand, counting down.
GGGTCTTCATACATCGAGCTGCCGAAGAAGATTCAAACCAAAAAGGCGGTCATTAACGTAAAGAACGAAGACAACGAGTGCTTTAAGTGGGCTGTCCTCTCTGCTCTCCATCCAGCTGAAGACAATGCAGAAAGGGTCAGTAAATATCAACCATACAAAGACGAACTAAGCTTCAAAGGCATCGAATTCCCGGTAAAAGTTGACGATAGGGTCATAAGGCGCTTTGAAAAGTTAAACGACATATCAGTAAACATATACACATATGAGAGTAAGGACGTTTACCCCCTGAGAATAACCAAGAATAAGGTAGACAAGCACATCAATCTTCTTTACATAAGGAATGAGGAGGGTAACAGTCATTATTGCTGGATAAAAGACATCTCCAAGCTGATAAGCAGTCAGTTGACCAAGCACAACGGAAAGGTGTTCACCTGTGAGAGATGCCTGCTGTATTATTACTCCGAAAAGGACCTCCAAGCTCATGAAGTTGACTGCAGGAAGAATACGCCGGTAAAGATTGTAATGCCCAGCCCAGGCGAGGCGATACGCTTTAAAAACCACCAAAGATCTTTGCGATTGCCCTTTGTGATCTACGGAGACTTCGAGTGTTTGACAAACAAGATTAAGTCGTGCCAGCCCAAGAAAGACAGGTCGTTCCTGCATAAGTATCAAAAGCACGAACCAATGAGCTTCACTGTCTATATCAAGTATAAGCACGGAGACTACAAAGCACCAATCACGTACAGAGGGCCCGATGCCGCCAAGCAGTTCTTTGATACAGTGAAGGCTGAAGCCCTAGCCATAAAGGACATTTATGATAAGAAGCAACCCATCAAGATGACCCCCGAAGACGAGGAGCACTTCCAAAGGACCCATGTCTGCCACATCTGCGAGCTAGACGTTAGGGCGAAACCCTCCCCCTATTCGCCCAAGGACGAGCCGGACTTTAAAAAGGTGAGGGATCACGACCACCTACTCGACCCAGCAACATGCGCGTCAAACTATAGAGGACCAGCCCATAACCTTTGCAACCTTATGTACCGAGAGCCTTCGTTCGTTCCGGTGTTTATCCACAACCTATCTGGCTACGACGCCCACCTTTTCATTAAGGAACTGGGTGGGGATAAGGGAGATATAGACGTCATCCCGAACAACGAGGAGAGGTACATCTCGTTTAGCAAGGAGGTTGGGACTAAATTGTAGTGGGGGGAGACGGTAAACAAGTTAAGTTGCCTGGCATAAAGTTGAGGTTTGTCGACTCTTTTAAGTTCATGGCTGCTAGTCTCGACAGTCTGGCGAAGAACGTAAAGGAGTTCAGGGAGACGGCCAAATACTTTCCCGAGGACAAGCTGGACCTCGTCACCCGAAAAGGCGTTTACCCATACGACTACATGGACTCTTGGGACAAATGCGAGGAAACCAAGCTGCCCCCACAAGAGGACTTTTACAACCAACTGAATGAGTCGCATATAGAGGATGGGGACTATGAGCACGCCAAGAAGGTGTGGAAGGCCTTCAACATCAAGAACTTGGGGGAGTATTCGGACCTGTATGTGAAGACTGATGTACTGATCCTGGCCGACGTCGTGGAACACTTTAGAGACGTCTGTCTTAAGACCTACAAGCTGGATCCCGCATGGTACTTCACTGCACCCGGACTCTCATGGGACGCCATGCTAAAAACCACGGAGGTCGAGCTAGAGCTGCTGACAGACTATGACAAGATACTCATGCTGGAAAAGGGGACCAGGGGAGGCATCTCCCAGTGCTGCAACCGTTATGGGAAGGCGAACAACAAGTACATGAAGGACTTTGATGCGAACAAGAAGTCCAACTACCTGATGTACCTTGACGCCAACAACCTATACGGATGGGCCATGAGTCAGTTCCTGCCATACGGTGGCTTCAAGTGGAGCAAGATGTCCGATGTGACCCAAGTAGCGGATGACTCGGCAACGGGATACATCGTTGAGTGCGACCTTCACTACCCGGCCCATCTACACAATCTCCATTCAGACCTTCCTCTTGCACCTGAGAGCAGGATCCCCGATGGCTCGAAACAACGTAAACTACTGACGACCCTCCATGACAAAGAACACTATGTGGTCCATTACAGGGTTTTGAAGCAGATGTTGCAGTTGGGGATTGAGCTCAAAAAGGTGCACAAAGTGCTGGAGTTCCAGCAGTCTCCCTGGCTGAAGAGGTACATCGACCTTAACACTGAAATGAGGACCAAGGCAGCCAATGACTTTGAGAAGGACTTCTACAAACTAATGAACAACTCGGTCTTTGGCAAGACGATGGAGAACATCAGGAAGCGGCTCGACATCAGACTAGTATGCGATCCCCAGAAGGCGGAGAAGCTGGTTGTCAGGCCCAACTTCAAGGGGAGGACCCTCTTCGACGAAAACCTGGCCGCCGTGCACATGAACAAGACCAAGGTGCTCTTTAATAAGCCCATATACGTTGGGATGAGCATACTGGATCTGTCGAAGCATCTGATGTACCACTTCCATTACAATGTGATGAAGCCCAAATATGGCGATAACATCAAGCTACTGTACATGGACACCGACAGTTACATTTACGACATACAGACCGAGGACTTCTACGGTGATATGAAGGGAATGATCGACCACTTCGACACCTCCGACTATCCAGAAGATAACAGGTATGGCATGCCCCGTGTGAACAAAAAGGTGCTAGGGAAGATGAAGGATGAAAATGCAGGAAACGTTCTGGAAGAGTTCGTTGGGCTGAGATCGAAAATGTATGCAGGAAGGACTCAGAAGGACCTGGTGAAAAAGTCGAAAGGTGTTAAAAAGTGCGTCGTCAAAAACAGGATCACATTCGAGGACTATAAAAGTTGTCTGTTCACCGGAGAGCATCAGTACAGGACCATGAACCTCATCAGAAGCAATAGGCACGAGATTCATTCCATACAAGTGAACAAGGTCGCGCTGTCCGCCAAGGACGACAAACGCCATATCTTGGAAGATGGCCTACACACGCTGGCTCTAGGCCATTATGCAATCCCGAAAATACCCCTTCATAATTAATTTTAGTTAAAGAGAAGGGATCCCGTATAAAATGATGGAGATCTCCGTATACGACGAAATATACACACGACTGCACAACATTAAGTCTATATTTGATACCGCGGAATGGTATGCAATAATCAGCGTATGCCAAAGTTTCACAGAGATTCTGGAGAGTCTCGGTGGATACCACGCCAGCCTACACCTAGATATCAGAGGCCTGTTTCTCAAGTACCTGGATCAACTGAGTGAAATGGTCTATAACGATGAAACGAACGACCACGCTCAAAAGTGGTGCGCGGACAACTTAAGCGAACTGCGTGATCTACTCTCAGATTAAACGATGATTAACTATTTTATCATTTAATAGTCCAAACAACTATTAAAAGATCTCGGTGGGGTTTTGAGAGGGGATGGGGTTCAATACATTATGGCGTGCACCACTAAAGTTAGTGAGTGGTGTTTTTACGCCATTGTTTTAAAAAAGATTGTTAGTGCACCATTGTTTTGACAGGGGGATTGAACCGCCCTGAGTAGGCACCCGAGGCAACTGTTGGGAGTGACGCAGGGGGTGGTGTGCACACCGAGAGGGGTAGCTGGTTAAATATGGTGTGCTCTTACACCATTGTTTTTAAAGGATGTTAGGACATATGACGTCTTTACACCATTGTTTTGATTGGGTGGTTTGTTTATGCCCCATTAAGTGTCTTTTTGTGATGGTATGGGTTTGGTACACCTTAGAAAACGCTGGCTCAGTGAATGTCGATGGAAAATAGGTTGGGGAGGAGACGGAAGTGAGCCAGCTCTCTCTTATCACCTCTACTAATAATTACAGTAATTTTGTTGAAAAAATATTATTTAAGGTAATTTGTAATTTTTTTAAAGCATTTTACATCACAAAATTACCCATTGTTGTTTTTCTCCTCCAATTTTGAGAAATTCTCATTTCAGTAATCGAAACACCCCCCTGAAACAATTATCCTGTAAAAAAATTTAGGTACATATATGGAATAGTTTTTTTAAAAAAAAAGGTTCAAAAAACAACATTCTGAGAAAAATGAGATTTAAAGTTGAAAACCTACATTATGAAAATACTACTGCCCCTTATCCAAATTAAAATTTAACTGGGTTCGACCTGTCTAAATGACATACAAAGAGCATTGTTGAAAAGCTCTTGAGCCGTATTTTACCTAAATACTAATATCAAAAAACCTATTTTCTTTTTAACCCTCTAATGCATGAATTTTTTTTCATCCCGAAAAAATATATACTAATCCTTAATACTCATACATTATGGGAAAAATACTAAACAAAATTTAACTGCATTAGAATTTAAATAATTTAATTTTTTTTTAATTTTCATATGACAAAAACCAACAACAAAATTCTAATTTTGATAATAATGACATGAAAACTACTAAATATATATCAAAATAACCCTCTTTAACCATAATTAATTTTTCAAAATAATATATTTTTATTTAGTACTAGTATTATTATACTTTGAATACTGCCAAAAACGTAATTTCAGAACAGTTAAAAACTTCACTATTTAATTTTGAATACACTTTTACTACTGTCATCTATGAGTGTTATTAGTACCTAAAACTTCAAAATGGAATGTAATAGATGAAAAAACACAGATTTGTCTTGGAGGGGCTCTACTTTAATTGAATAAAGTGTATTATGTTACTTGTTACCAAACGGTAACCGTAAGCATTAGAGGGTTAAATTACATGGTATTGATCTGCCCTAATAGTAATTATTAATAATAAACACGTAAGAAGGGCACATGAGGCAACCTAATAACAACATCAAATTTACCAATAACATTTTTACCATTTAGGTGCACCAGTCCCATTTACACTCCGTCATTTCGCGGGTGGAAATTCCGCTGTCATGCCTGTTCCGTTCATGTCATGGGGTGTCTGGAAGAGGACAGAGTATGCGAAAGTGACAGTGAAACCTCAACAAATGGAGCCAATATGGCCTTGAGTGACTTGTCTTTCAACGTAACTATACTTCCCGCCACCCTTATTTGAGACACTTTAGGAATGGAAAACCGGAACCGGGTTTTTTTTGTGTTTTTTTTTTTGCCCACGGTTTTGACCAAAAAACCGGTTTCTCATAATGCCGGTCTTAAGGTTCAATAAAACCGAAAAACCGGTTTTTGAAACACCGGTTTTTTTCTGAAAAACCGCCATCCCTAGCGTTTCTTATTTGGTTGGCGGCGAGTATAGTATGTCAAAATAAGGTTAAATAAACGTAACATATGCTTTTATTCGCTGATATAGGAAATGACATTAAGCACAAATACAAAGAAAAGTTTAACAGTTTACAGTATTGTCTCGAATAAAAAAAACTAGTAATTAGCCCTTGCCAAATATAGTAAGGATCTCTTCCTCATTCTCTTGCATAGAAGTCGTGAAAGCACACTAACTGAAAGATTAAATCCAAAAAGAACTAAAAGGCATTATATCAAAAGTCGGTTACCATGGTTTTGTTCTTGATGTCGAATGTAATTTGATAACTTAACCTATTGTTAATCATATTGGGTTCAATAAACTGAACTGCGATTTTAAACTTTTAATTCAGTTTCCAGTTAAAAAAATCAGTTTTAAGAATATATTTCTCAATATGAGGTTTCGGGCAGTTTTCATTACGAGATTCTCTTAGGTCCTTTTGCAGAAACGAATCCAATTATCACAGCTGCCACAAAACATTTCCTGCGTTTTCATAAAACCACACACAAATAGGTAAAAAAAAAATACTAAGCATTGAACACATAATTCGCTAAGTTGGTATAACATACATCTAAGGGCCATTTCTACTAAAACGGATTTTAAAAGCATACATTACACATACCGTAAACGGAATTTCGATAAGCTGGTTTCAAAATGTTTTCCTTTAATGCATTTGTTTTGAAATCACAATTTTTGTGAAGGAAATGCTTTGCCATGTAATCCCATTTTCACCAGAGATGGGAATCTTCATAGCAACAATTTAAAACAAAATTGAAAAGAAAATAACATCTGGTTAATTAGTTGTACATTGGTAAAGTTTTTAAATAGTGTCGCCATCTGCTGGACATTTCGGGCATTTTAAAACTTCAAAAATATGTAATTTAGTAACTAGAAAACATTTTCATTTCAGATTTGTTTCATGTCGATGTCATATTGTTCCCCTACCTGGAGAAAAAAGGGCTACCATTTCAAAGTAATACTTCTGCAGAAGTTATGATTCCAAAACCTTATGTATTAACTCTATGAGACTGGCAAGCCCTAATTATTTAGCAATTCTGGCAAACTAATGAATCGCATTGTTGTCTACCGGAATAGAACTTTCATCTCTTTTTGCGTGATATAAAGAGATGTTAAGTGGACAAAGGTGCAATGCTGTGTTTGTTTGATCAGTTCGGACAAGGTTATTTTTTGCGTTAACTTCATTATCCGCAATCAAGCTTCCTCAAGCGGGTGTTTCGGAGTCAAAGAGAGCTAACTCATTCCTTCTAACTTTAACCTCAGAAGATAAAAAAAATAAACGAATCATCCTATTATTAATGCAAAGTCAATAATTTTCTCCCATATATTACATTATTTTCAGTTTTACAAATATATATTTTTTTAATTATAAACTTTAAAAAAGGTAAATTGTAACAATATTTTTTTATTTATATAACAACGTCTATAAACTATAAGACAGAGGTTATGAAACGTTTTCCTTCATATAAATTACTGTAAAATTATCTACAAAATCCACTATTAATTACAATAAATCCGAGTCAAAGGTACCCAACTCATATTCACCACATTTACAGTTAACCATAAAAAGTTCTAGACTATATAATTATGCAAAGTTTAAATTTAAATTCGCCTTGAAAAATATTATTTAGCTTTGGAAAAAGTATGCTTCTGCCAATAGCAAAGTAATGTTAAACGGTAACATTTAAACACAAAAACATTTATTAACTGTTTTTGTGTGTGTGTGAGATAGACCATTCTAACTCTTAATTATAAAAATCAGCAACACACACAACATGTCTTTCAATGATACATTACTGCATTTCTATAGAAACCCTTACTATAAATGCCAATTGCCTGGACATAGAACGATAATTCACCAGATTCGGCTGAAGCTACATTGGTAAGATGTTATCTTTATTCAGCAAACTTTTTAATGGTGATATTTTCTTAAATACGATTTTTTAACTGAACTTTTAAAACAAATATTCATGAATAGATGACTTTATGTATTTTTTTTTACTTTTAAATAGATCTTAAAAAAGATGTAAAGACAGATAATGTATATATGTATATGATTTTTATTTGGATGACGACTAAACTAACGGACTCGAAACTGGACTTTGGTTCAAAGTTCTAATGCGTCTTAAAGAGATATGTCAATACAAAAAAATCCAATGCATTTGTTTTAAATCAACTATGATTAAAAATTATTACTTGACAATTTTAGCATTCTTTTCAAAAGGCATAATAATACTAATCAAAATTCAGCAAATTTAATTAGGAAAATATCCTTCGATTATTTAAATACACTGCTCAAAACAATTAGGGGAGCACTTTGCGTACTTCTGTTAACCCTTTCAGTTTCTGCGATTTGTTTATCATTCTAAAAATCTAAAACTTGTGAAATAGATTCCTTATGCATCCAGAATGAAATGGTAAAAACAGGCGGGAAAACATTAATTTTTTAACGAAAATTTTAGGGGGTAAAATTGGAATAAAAAAATAAGAATAAATTATAACAATAATTTTTTCAAATTTTTATTAGCAAAAAAGAGGTAAAATCAATTTTTAAACATCCGAGATTGAAAGAGTGAAGAATTTAGGGTCAATTTATTTCATAAAAATTTTTGGGGAGTGAATTTTATTTTACCATGTTTTCATAGTTTCATTTGATTAAAACAAACATTATTTACATCCTCAAAAGACATGATTCTTCCATCTAACGATAAATTAGTGTAAGCTCAACTTAGTGAGAAAAAAAATCGCAAGCTCATGATTCCAAATGGAAACTTTGGGGTTGAAAGAGTTTAAACCATGCGCTCCCCTAATTGTTGTGAGCAGTGTATAACACCCTCTATTCATAGTTATTCTTTTAAAAATAAATAATTAAATAACCATATAATATTTCCCATTCAAGTTTATTTTATTTTGTTGTAAATACTACTACTTTCATGCATGACGAAAAAATATTTTAACTGATGTAAAGCAGTACTTTGTAATTTCAAACCTATAGGTCTATGCAACTGAGCTACCCGGTCAAAGATTCAAAGAGAAGACCTTCATAGAGACTAGAAATAGACAGCCGGAAAATGTACGACCTAACCTAACTTTAACTTTATACTTGCAGAAAATGAACACTACGATGCTGTTTGCTGTTGTGGCCGCCTGTTTGGTGTTTTGCGGCTTAGTGGGAGCACAGGAAGAGTGCAAAGAACAGATGAAGATCATGAAAGAAGCATTCGAAAGTAAGCATTACTTTTCTTAAGGGGGTTCAATGCCCTCAAATCGGTGAAAAAATCAAAACAAAAATTATTGGCTTAAAATACTATTACAACCTTTATTAATAATGTCTCCAAGTATCAAGACGATTGGAAAACTATTTTTGACATTAAAAGCCATTTTAATGTCATGGCTTCGGAAATGGGTTAACAATAAAAACTTTAAACGCGTTTTTCTCAGAACTTGATTTTTTGAACTTTGATGTACCTTTTCTAAAAAACTATGCTATGTTTTCTCGAAAACTTTTTTTTATATGATGTAATACATAGTATAGATTAATCTGAAGTTATAAATTTTAATAAAACTAAAGTGAAAAAAATTTTATGGGGCAAAAAAAAGTGAGAAATTTCATGATTTTTTGGGTACGTTAAAACTTATTTTATTTAAAAAAAATCTAACAGTTATTTAAAAAAAACTTTTAACCTCAGATTAATGTATAAGGTTCGTATAATACACACAGAAATTTTTAAGATGATCTGATCAGTAGTTATTGTGAAAAGGTACATTGAAATTGGCCAATTTAACATACCGATATACAACATATTGAACCCCCTTAAGGGATACAATGCCTAAAATAGTATATTTGGGGGGGGGGGGGTGGCAGACGTTTTATAAGAGTATCTTGCATAAAAAAAATTCTTAAAAAAGAAGAAAGAATACACAAATTCCTAAGGCTTTTGTAAAAAAAATTAGCCAAATGTCTTGTAATTCTTTCTATCACAATCTTCATCTGCTTTTAAAAAATTGTTGATTTAATTATTTTTATTATGAGTAGTATGTATAACCACTTGAAACTTAACCTATTGTTAATCATATTGGGTTCTGGTGTCCCCATTCGGAGACATTTTTTAAAACCTCCCCATAAACAATATAGAAGTTAATTAGTTCCGAAATCGACCTTGTTCGACAGAAAAAGATCCAAATATTAGCTTTAAGGGGTCACAGGAGTCTTAAAAATGTGCAAAGAAGATACTACATAGCATAGTTTGATCTCTCTTGTAATTTTTTAACTACTCAATAAATAAGTATAATTTTTTATATGTAATTCTACAAGATTTATTTATTATAAAACAAGTTTTAAAATTTATGAAACTTTAGCCAAAACTAAAATAAATGATATTAAACATGAAGGTACTTGAACACACTGTGAACAAATTGAACACATGACCAAGAAAATGACTTTATATTGTACAAATATGTACAAACTAGGACTTATACCTAAATTCTCAGCTCAATTTTAATTAGAAATTATTTTAAGAACTTTTTTCTAAAAAAATTAATAAAAATTTAAAAATTTTGATTTTAAATTTTTTTAAAAATAATTTCTAATTAAAATTGAGCTGAGAATTTAGGAATAAGTCTTTGTTTGTACATATTTGTACAATATAAAGTCATTTTCTTATTCATTTTTTCAATTTTGACCTCACAATTTGCCGCGTAAGCCTAATCACAGTGTGTTCAAGTACCTTCATGTTTAATATCATTTATTTTAGTTTTGGCTAAAGTTTCATAAATTTTAAAACTTGTTTTATAATAAATAAATCTTGTAGAATTACATATAAAAAAATTATACTTATACATTGAGTAGTTCAAAAATGACATGAAAGATCAGACTAGGCTTTGTAGTATCTTCTTTGCACATTTTTAAGACTCCTTAGACCCCTTAAGCCTTTGATTACAGGTATCAGTCAGTCATTTATTTCACACACAAAAATTGAAGTTAAACGCGAGGGTCAATACGATGTTAGAGTTCTTTAAAAAGTTATTTTAAAAAAAATAATAACTTTTCAAAAAGTTCGTTTGGTAGTTAATATTAAAGATATTTTGCATTGAAAACAATGTTAAAATAATCTGTTAAGTACAAATAAGTGATACGGTATTTTTGTTGCATTTATAGCACAAAAAAATGCTTATTTTTAGAGTTTAAGCAGCGTCCCTAAGAAACTATAAACATAATTCTTTTAAACATTTCTTTGGTAAAACATACTTCTAGCAAATGGATGTTCGTATGAAAAATATGTTAAGATTAAGAATATACGTGAATATTTTGCTTTGGTCTTAAGAGGTTAATGATTGAGGATTCATGTTTAGTTCACAGAATTTATCATGATTGGTACTTATATATATATTTTTTTAAAGTCAAGAAATTTAAAAGTATATACATTAAAAAAAACACATTTCGAAACATTTTTTCATACTTTTTTAAAATTCAGAATTTTATAAAACATTTCCACAGTAATAAGTTTTTTTCTAATATTTAATGTAAATAAATTGAATTTGTGATAATAAAAATTGATTTTCGAAAAGTACAAGGACGAGTTAAATTTTTCTTTAAGATTTAAAAAAAACTGCGAAAATAGTTCAAAAATTTTTTTCATCTAGCCTTCTAGCTGTCTGAGAACAATCCACAATGACACAATCACAGTGCAACAGAACAAGTAGTTCATACTTATTTTCCCATTTCCGTGTCAAATCTGCTTCCATAAAAAAATTAAGTTTAAAAAATAGCATTTTAGTACAGTTGTTAGTTATAACAAAAATTAAAATATATGCAATTTGTGTAAAAAATATTTATGATTTTTTTTAATCCACAAAAAAAGATTTATGTAGTTGTTTTACTTAAAAATATCAATAGAATGGGGATGAACTGTTTTAACTTTTATTTGTTTTTAAAACCTTTTGATAACGGATATGACAAAACTACGCAAACTACTCCACTAAATGATACAAAACAATAATTTATATACTTTTTTAAATTTTATTTCTGTATTAATTATATGGTTATGTGACTTATATATATTCCAGTTTCAAAGTGAACCTACATAGTAATTTAATTCTCAATTTTCTATTTTCCTATCGACATTGTTCATTGATCCATCACCCAAATTGAATCAGCTTTAGCAGTACATCCAAAATTTACAGAATTAAAAGTATGATTAGATGCTTATAAATTTGCAAACAAATACATTGAAGTAGTTAATATCCACAATATATTTCCACCTGCTTTTACTTTTAAAATTACTTTTCTTTTAGAAAATGCCAAAGACTGCCCTTGCTTTGAAAAGTTTAATGTAAGTACTTTTGGTAACTTTTTTTCATCTTAAGAATGATTAATATTTCGAAAGTAAATGTTTAAACATAGAAAGAAAGTATTGCAATGTGGGGTCTAAAATCCGAAATGGCGATATTGATTTTTTATGCGTTTTGGGGGGTGCTGATTCTAAAAAATTGGTTTTTGAGCATTGGTCTGTCTATTTACATGATACCACTCTACGGCTCTAACTATTAACTAAAGAGTTATAGACTTACTACATGTGTTTCTAATACCTGTTCCACGTAATGATAAGCCTGTCCACATAATCCCACAAGTGCAAAGGGTAGCTGTCAGAGCATTTTTTAGGTTGTAAAGACTTTTGCGTAACACACCTCAACTCCCCACCCCCTAGAACAGCATTTTACCCAGTTGCACTTACTAGCCAACCCAGCAGCACAACGGTTGGATAGTTAGCCTTTGGAGCTCCTGGTTCGGGTTCGAATCCCGGTAAGGCATGTACGTTTGTGTTTGTCAATAAATATTGTTATTTGTCCATGTGTTTGTGTCGTCCTTTCTTTATGTGTCTCCTGTGACTGTGTCACGCCTGGCGAGTAGGGTAACGGGCTATAAAGCCCATGCTCTTCCCTTCTACAGGACGCATTCATTATCATTTGTCATACGTAGTTACTATTTAAAATTGTTGAAAGTCTGAAATAACCACTGCACTTTTTTATATTCAATTTTTAAAAAGAGATAAAAAGCCAGATTTTTTGCTTTAAATAAAACTGAGAGACCAATTTCCGCCTGGAATTGTTTGGGGGCTCGAGCAGATATTTGTTGTCACTTTAGCTTCTTAGACATTCGATACATTTCCTGAAACCATAGAAAAAACCTCTCCAACTGACCACAGCATCCTTCTTACCAAGGTTTGGTTCTCAGTTGTTCAGCAACATTTAAAACTTATATATTTGAAAGATTGAAAACGCGTTTGACTCTAGAAAATACCTGATAAAGGCTCATTTTACTAAAATTAATTAAGAATTGTCACTTTTAAGTTACAAGTTTAAATGACTGCTTATTTTTTTGGTTTTAGCTTAAAGAATTTATGTGCAGTGAAGATGGGAGCGATGAAGCAGAAAAAATGGTAAAATGACTCATATTCTCTCCAATTTTTACTGCATAAAACTAGAAAAAAATTAATAATTGATGTAAAAGTAATATTTTTAATTCTGTTTATATTATAAATGCTGGTTTTAAAGGGGTATTGTTGGTGGGTCTCCAAACCAAAGGGCCTCATTGTTAATCCAATAGATAAACTATAATTTTCTTTAAAAAAAATATTTTTTTGCTGTATTGAAAAATTTTCCAACCTTTTTTTTTTTTTCTTACCTATCAAAAGTACAGGGTGTCCTAAAAGTTCCCGTACTCCAACTTTAAAAAAATCATTATCCGTGTAAAATTGTTAAAATATTGAATTTTATCGTCTGCTTATCATTTCATCAAATCTTTTGTTTTTATCGCTTGGTTTTTTTCGTGCTCAAGTTGTTCTGTAATAAAATTCCATGTCATTTTGTTCTTCATTGCAACATGATTTTTCACGCATTCAGGTAATTGCGCTGCTTGAGGCTCATTTTTGATGTAAATCGTAATAAAAGATGTAAAGAATTTTGGCGACATAAATATCCAGTTGATGCTATACCGAGTAACGATACTCTATATAAACTCCTCCAGAGATTTCGTGCTACATCAGGTTCGGTGGAAGATTAATACAGAAGTGGCAGGCCGAAATTTGTTACACCAGATTTTGTGCAAGAAACTCAGCGAAGGATATTGCAATCTGTTTTTCGAGTCGACTGTTGATGAAACTGTATACAGAAAACCTATCCAACAATTTGTTGCATTATTAGAAGTGAATAAATGAGATTCTTGGTTCCAACAAGGCGGTGCAACAAGCCACACAAACATGAAACCTTGGACATGCTTCAAAATTTTTTTGGCGATCGACTCAGCTCAAGAAATTTTGGGCCACCTCGTTCCCCTAATTTGAGTACACCTGACTTTTTTCTGTGGGGATATTTGATGAAAAAAGTTTATGAAGATAATCCACAACTAATAGAGGATCTGAAAAATGGCATCATGCTAAGGATACAACAAGTTACTCCCAGCATCTTAAAACGCGTTTTTAAAAATATACTCAAAACGCCTTCAGCTTTGCTTCGATGAAAGGTGGACAGTTTGATCATTTAATATAAATGAAAGTTCCAAATTTTTTTCCTACGTTTTGTTAAAAGTGCTTTTCACCGTTAGCATAAAAACAATGTTTTAAAGTTCGTTGTTTTGCGTGTGAAAAATTCACGAATCGTCAGTACGGGAACTTTTAGGACACCCTGTACTTGATTTACAAGGCTCTCTAGTCTCCCTTTTTTTTAATTGATTCCAATAGTACTTTTTTTTTATAATTTTCAGTAAATAACTTTGCAACAAAATAATCCAATTAATTTTTTTAAAAAAAGTGAGATTATAAGCCCTGAGAGTCAGCAACATAACCATTTAAAAAATATTAACACAGATAGGAAAATGTGCCTTATAGAAAATTATTTTTCCACTGGTTAAACAAAAGATGCATTTACGTTTAGAAACTCGCTTCCATAACTCCTTAACGAAAAAGGTCCCCTTAAAGATTTAACCTAGAAAGAGCCCTGATGCATAAATGTAATAGAATTTTAGAAGACAAACCAAATGAATAATAAGTTGAGATATTTTATATGTTTTTTTTATTATTTTTTAAAGAGATTCCTTAAATAAATAAAATAAAATATGAAATTGTAAATTGATTTTGATTGCTTTTTACTTTCCTCCAGATCTTTACTTTGTTTCAATTTTGAATTATTTTTTTTATTAACAGGAGGAATTCAAGACCTGGAAATCAAAACAAAGTGACGAAGACCAAGCAGAGATAGAGGTAAGAAAAAAAAATTTTTGTTAAATTACTTCGATGCATTGATTATTTACCCTTTCAGTCCCAAAAATTTACTACACTACAGAAACATCTGATATTCACAAAATAAGCTTATTTTAGGTCAAATATACGAATTCCATAAGAAAAAAAAATTCATTTAAATTTTTTATATGGTTTTTGAAACAATGCCACAATTTTTTAACTGTGGAAAACAACAAAATAAAAATATATATATTACCTGAAAACACTTCGAGTTATATATTTTAAGGTATCTGACCATATTATTAAAAAAAATTAGTAATTATTTTAACCGAAATAGTTTAAATTGTGTTTTAAATATGTGGAAATGAAGTGAACTGATCAAAAATCAGGAGAAACGCTCGTTGACTATTTTCTAAATAAAAAAAATAGTAGTTCTGACTTCTATTGAGATTAATGTAAAATAATGTCGAATTGAACACAGTGTGAAGAATCGAATGATGTGTGTTTGGATGTCAGAACGGGACATAAACATTTTGAAAAAAATATTGAAAGTGATGATGCCAAATGGCATCACTGGGACTGAAAGGGTTAACCAGTATTATGATTTCATAAAATAGGCCTTTAATAAAATAGCTAATTATTAGGACACTGACGTGGAGGACATTGAATAGAATGCTTAGATTTTAAAAATCCGTATGCATCTTCCGAGTTCGTAATATTTAACACTTGATTTTAATACCTTATTGTTGACATTTTAAACCATTAATAAGCCCCAATAAGAAATTTAAACACAAATACAATTTAAAAAAACTCTATTCTGGACTAAAACTTTTATTTTTGGAGTGAAAACTTTAATATAACTTATCATGCTAAGTAAGATATAGAAAATGCCAATAATACATTGGCGTTGCTTGGCGCAAAGGTTTTGCAAAGCTGCATCTACTTATTATTATAACCATAGTGAAAATTAGAAATAGAGGCACATTTGCCTTATCACATGAGCCTAAAATAAACACGTCTCTGGATTCTAATCTTGTGAATTCAGTTTATTTGGTTATAGAATTTTTGCCAAATCTCTTAAACTAATATATTTTTTTCTAAAATAGGACTTTTTATTTTCAAGTATATCCCGATAATTTATTTTTATGTAATAATTCAACTAACCTAATAGGTACATCTCAATGTCATTATTTATCTCTTTTGGATTAAGAAAGTCAACATTGGACTTTCCTTCAAGGACTTTCTTTCAAATGACCTGAAATATCTAGCATTTACTCACTCAATATCAATTCGCTCCCCAGACTACTCAACTTATAAGGCCAGTGAAGCTCCCCGTGATGTCACGCTTCCGGTCTGGTAAGGTGAAGTTGGTTGTTCCCGAGAAAGAGAACGTAATCTATTCGGAACCTGAAAAGTATGGTCGGCAGTAACCAAACAAGTTACGATCTTCATCTTTGGAACATCTGACCTCTCGAACCGGACGGAAAGTGGACATCAAAAAGAGTTTCTCTTTAGCCTTATAATTTGTTGTTGTTGTTGTTATCGTGTTCATGATGGATGAAACTATATAGGGCCAAAAGTATTATTGATGATAAGAGTCGCCAGGTCTTGGGTCTGCATACTATAAAAAATATCCTGTGGTGGTGCGCCAAGGTTAAAAAGAGAGGCAGCAATTGCTTGACAGTCAAACAGGTGGTCTGGCTTGAGTTGGGCATCTGGGCCATTTCTGCAGAATGGGTAGGATCTTGTGTTATAGGGAGAAATTTGCATGCCTTTAAAATGACCTGTACGAAGTCGTGCAAGAACTGATGATAGTTTTTTAGGGCAATCTAGCTCAGGAATAAAGGGCTTTTTAAAGGGCTGATTGAAAAGCCTACGCTTGGCAACGGCGTTAGCTTCCGCATTTTATAATTTAAGTCGGCATTTTAAGTTAAGGGTCATTTTAGTAATCCTTTTTGTAACAAATTATTTTATGGTACGTTTCCATAATGATACCATTTATACGCTGCATGAATGAGATAAATCGCTAATTTTTCATTCTGATTGCCCATCATTAGTTTATCTAAAATGAAATAACTAGGTATTCTATAAATAAATTGTTTATTTTACACTTTAACTGTGTATCATGAGTTAATTTATGAAATACCTAGTTATTTTATAGAATAACTAGTTAAAGTGTCACATTAATCTACACACTTTAACGGACACGATCAGTTATTTCATGGAAAAGCTAGATATTCTATGACATAACTGCATTCTATACTTCAACGGTAACATATTCTATTTTTGCAGAAATGCGTCGGCGAACTGATTGCAAAGACGATGGCCGACTGTGAGGATCAACTAACAGAAGATTGCAAGAAGGTCGTACTCGGAAAACTCGGTGGGGCTGCTCGCTAAAGAACGAAGGATTGCAATTTATTGCAACAAAATAATATTTCGAACGAATTGTAATAGATGCATAAGCATAGGCAAATATATGTGGACTTAGTTGCGATGTCAATAAATAGTACGATTTAAGACTGAATTTGTATTTTTTTTTGTATGTTGAAGTATTTTTATATGTATGTTGAAGTATTTTTATATGTATGTTGAACCCTTAATGCACTGAATTAACTTTCAGTTATAACTATTTGCCGTTGCCTATTTTAAAACTAACTGTGCAGTTAATAATAATAATAATATATTATTGTGAAAAAAAATCTCTGCTACCATTTATTTCCCTTAAAACAATAATAAAAAGCTAAACAATGATCTTTTAAATGAGACTTATAAGTACCGTCAGGGCATAGCGAACTCTGGCGCAGATAACTAAAGTTAATTTTTTCTGAAGAATTGACTATACCTTTGTAGACGGTGCTGTGGGGAGCCTAGTGGTTAAGGTCTCGGAATCGGAAGGTAACGCGATCGGGTCTCGATACCTCTGAAGACTTACCGAGAATATACGGAGTATGGTGCTCGTTAAATACGTCAGTCCGAAATTTCTTTGGGCGGTCATGACGCAGTTTCCCATGAGTACAGGCCCCTGGAGACTATTTCCCTCTCCTTCAGGGGCATCTCTAAATTGCGGAGGTGGTGATAGATAGCAGCGTCTGTCACTTACACTCTTAAAACAAAAAAGTGAAATCCACTCCAGTTGGAGAAGTGCATTTTCGACACCCTAAAGGCATGCATATTTTCTCAGACTGAGTTAAAATCACTCGTTTGGAGTGATCCTGTCGGAGGTTTAACACACAAATGATCCACTCCAAAAGGAGAAGTGCATTTTCCAGTCTGGAGGAGTGAAATCCACTCAGACTGAGTTAAATTAGGAGTGTTTGTTTTAAGAGTGTATGTGTATTGTGTATGTGTGTTGTGTCTTTCTAACTTGACGAAGGTTTATAAGCGGGTCTCTGGCCAAGCACACAATCCCGACAATATATGTCTACCAACTAACCTTTGTAGACTTTAAATTGCTAAAACCGTACGATTCAATGAATAAGTTCCATCTTGCCCTATAATGGTACAACAAACTACCAGTACAACAGTAAGGAGTATGTGTTATGATGTTAAGAACCGTTATTTTGAAAAAGGCAACGTGTGGTTTTATAGCATAGCTTTATTTACATGTTGTTGTTTCGAACCCCTGTTAGTACACAACTAAATGCTCATAAAAAAACATAAATCTTTAATTCAGTAAAAGTTACGGAAAATTTGCATTTTGTGCCGCATCACAGCTTTTATAATTTGAATGAGCAACAACAACCCAATATTTAATTACTGATAATGAAAATTAACTCAACAGAAAACTAATTTTCTATTAGAAAGGCGCATTTTTAATCACATAAAGAAAGATTTTAAAGGTTTTACGAGGAGTAGTATGAAAATATTCCTCATTTTAAATTTAAGAAATTAAAAGAAGTATGTTCATTAAAAAAAAAATCAGCATTGATAGCGATTTAAGGTATCCACGTGCGTTCAAATCATATTTTTTTATTTAAAAAAAATGGTAATAAATCTTTGACATAGATTTTCTCCACATTTACATACTACACAGAGAAAATAAAACAATCTAGCAAACAGAAAAGTTTTAGAAAATATTTTAGCTAGTTTTGGTTTTATTGATAAATTGGGATGAAAATGCAATTTCTTTAGGGTAGACGGATGGTTCTCTCCCTCGGCCATGTTAATTTTGACAAATTTAGGTATTCAGGTTTCGGCTCGTCACTTGACTGTGGTTCTAAAATACGACCTCCATCGGTGATAGCCCTCGTGTAGCTCTAGTGCGACGATATTCAAACCTAACCTAACTAAATTTAGGAAATTTTTTCCTTATGAACTATACGAGGTATCTTTATGAATTTCTTATAGTTTTTTACAGGGTGTTTCAAAATTGACCGGAATAGGAATTGATGCAATTCCGAAATATTGAGCCGGCCCCTCCGAAAAATAGTAAAAAGCCAATTGATCACGCGTTTTGGTCGTGGTCGCATACTTGAACTAGGGCAGCACGAGAATGTGTTGACGAAGGGATGCATTTGTTTTGAGTTTGGTTTGATTGAATCGACATATTGCCTAGTAATTTCACAATTTGCAGATTCTGTTACATCACAGTTTCTAAAACAACTAAAAATGATTAGTAACTACGAAAATGGAATTTGTGTTTGGATTTCGATTTAAATAATTTGGTGTGTTTCAAATTCGAGCTGGATGTTTGAAAATTGGAAGGAGCTAAACGTTTTGCGATAGAAATGTACAGTTTGTCGAAATGTGCATGTGTTGGGAGCAAATAGTTCTATAGTAGGGTAGAGACTGAACCTACCAACCGCACCATCTACCAACACGGAGACAATTTAGGGTGTCATGTGGGGATCGATAGCCGAGTGGTTTGGATCGCAGGCCATAACGCTAGCAGGCCGCGCGCTGTAATGAGTGCGGGTTCAATTCCCGCCTTTGCCCTGGGTGTACTTCCTTTCTCTGTCAGTAAAAAATCCTTCTGTGGCTGTCTTACTTGACGAAATCTTATAAGCGGGTCTCTGATCATGCACACACACCGGAATATACAGGGTGGTTATAAAATAACGCTCGCTATTCGGAGTGGTCTGTAGCTTGAATGAATAGTCCGAATGCTTCAAAATTTGAGACACTTACTAATCAAGAAGGGGGGGGGGGGGGGGGAGAATGGAATCATAAAAAAAATAGAATCTTATAAAATAATCACAAAAAAGAATAATCATAAAAAACAAACTCGTCTCTTGACCAGGGTTCTAAGTTACGAGGCGCCGTCAATTATGGCCAATTACGACCAACACAGCTAATTACGCCTCGTAATTTAGAACCCTGGTCAAGAGACGAGTTTGTTTTTTATGATTCCATTCTTTCCCCCCTTCTTGATTAGTGTCTCAAAGTCTTCTGCATTTGGATTATTCATTAAAGCTACAGACCACCCCGAATAGCGAGCGTAATTTTATAACCACCCTGTATATGTGCATACCTACCCAGCATAAATAAGCAAAATACAATAATTGTTACAGGGTGTTCCGGAATTGTATAGGACGCAATTCCTAAATATTTACCCGGCCCCCGCCAATGAAAAACGGCTAACTAATTGGCCGCACTTTCGGTCGTGCATGAAATCTTGCACTTGTACTACACAAGAATGTAGAACTTTTAGTTTGGTTTGGTTGAATTTACATCTGATAAAAAATACAGGTTCAACTAGTTTTCAAAAAAAAAAAAAAAATTAGGATTCTGTTCATTTTGATAGGTTGATGCATTATTGTTAAAAAAAACTTGATGTTGACCATCAGTCTATACAGTATTTAGATAATGATTGGTTAGGGGAAGATCCTAGTTAAAATGACCAAAAAAATCGAATTTTTGAAACCACTATTTTCTGATAGATGGCTCCCCGATCTATCAAATGAGACAAATTTTGTATCGATTAATTAATTATTTTTTCATTAAAATTATAAGAATAAGCAAATGTGCCACGCCTCTTTAAATGGACAACTTTTGACACTTGCCGTTTAATGTAATAAATATAATTATTTTTAAGGAGAGGTGTTTTTCAACTCTCCGGTATCTTTAACTAAAACTCGAACTCCTTAAAAATTGTATTGAAAGTCAATTTTATTGTACTGTTTAAAAATTGTAGTAAATAATGAATATGTACAGCTGCGGAAATAAAAAAAGTACCACTAGTGATTATTTCAGCCGTTAGTCACCCTATAGAATCGGACCTTTTTGCGATATTGAACAATTTACATTCTGAGTTAATTGCATGACACAAAATTTGCATAAGGGGCCGTCTTCATATTAAAATTTTTTCTAACTTTGAAATTTCCAAAGGCAACACCCAATTTTAATAACTTAGAAATGTTAAGCACTCTCGAAAACCCTTAAATCTAAGTTTTTGTTACATTTGGATGAATATTTGACGAGTTATTCAATCGAATCACTTGTGGTCCTTTTGGGGATCATCTCTAAAATGACAATCGTAGTCTAGTTCTTCCTTTTGCAAGGCCGTCTTTATTTATTAATTACACATAATCTTATACATAGTCCCCTAAGGGGAAATTAAAAAGTATTTTGTGATTTACTCAGCAAATCATGAATAAAAAATTTTAAAAATTGAGATTTCGCCTAAACTTCCTGTCTTAAATTTATTTCTGTAAAAATATTTAAGGGTTTCTATTCATATTTTTTAAAAAAATTAATATAATTATTATTTAAAAATATAAAAATTGTTTTAAATACCCCAATATTGAATGCATTTTGTTTGGGTTGTTATAATTTCTTTTCAGTAAAAAATTCGTTTCATTATCTTAATTATTTATAGGTAGGGATAGTTTTTTATGTGCGACTCATTTAACATTATAGCACCTAAACTTTGCACGTCTCTAACTCCCCTAATAATGCTTAAAAACTAACAAAATTTGGCATTTCGTTTTAAAATATGTCATAGATTAGAAATATGGACTCAAAAAGGGGTGTTGCTATTGGAAATTTTAAAGTTAGTAACATTTTTAATATGAAGACGGCCCCTTATGCAAATTTTGTGTCTTGGAATTAACTGAGAATGTTAATTGTTCACAATGTCAAAAAGGCCCGATTCTATAGGGTGACTAACGGCTGAAATAATCACTAGTGGTACTTTTTTTATTTCCGCAGCTGTACATGCAGAATTGAAACTGTGAAACATAGTGATTTTTGACATTGTGTTCTGTAGCTGTTTTTTAATCTATATATTTCGATTACATGTTCTTAAGTTTGAATGAACAAATTATAATCATTTAAATAAAATAATTACGCTGAAATTATTATCGTACGAATGTCGCAATGCTCAAGCAATTTACAGTAGTTTTCCGTTTTCAAAGCGGTCGTTTGTGCCCTTCAAAAATTACTTTTCTTAAATACACAATTACAAAGTAAAAAAAAGATATTATTCCAAATCACTAAACATAATTTGAAAATCGAATGCACAATTCAACTGCGTTTTAAGAAAAACAAAATATCGTGCACTTGCCTCACTTAATTTAAAGCAATTAATATTAAGTGCATCTTCTAAAATAAACATACTTAGTCGTCATGAAGGATGATTTATCTTGAAGAAAAAACCCGCACAAAACAAGCTCTGTTAAAAGAATTCTAAAAAATAGTCTTTGAAACAAGACCAATTTCGTGACCGATGTCATTTTTCTGCGTTTCTTGCGTAATTTATTTATTTTCGATTTGGAATCACTAGCCCGTTACTAACGAAACGACAATTATCGTCTGCATCCACCGAAGGCCAAGATAAAATTTTGATGGGGCTAATATAAATGGACAATTCAAAATCGAAATTCAACTATACTCGAGAGGTTTTGCTAAGAGTTTACTAAAAGATGGCGTCGGTTTTCGTCTTGTTGGGTTTAATGTGTGTGCTCTTGGGTTCTGCCGTGGACGCGGGCCGATATGGAAGTTGCACAGAAGACATCAACACTCTCAAGAGAGAAATGAATAGTAAGTAGAGCCCTCATTTATTTTAGTAAGACACACAATTGAAGAGCTTAGTGGAAGTGTTACGGACGTGCTAAGTGACAAAAAGGTGAAAACGAGAAAATAAGCTTAAAGGCAACCCGGAATCTCGCAGAGCTCCCATAGACTGTAATGTTAAGTTAGTCCTTTTTTAGAAAGGTTTTTCTGAGAATCTATAAGACATATTGGTGTGAAATTTTTTACAGTGGTACATTAAACACTTTTAAAGACTTTAACATGGTATTTTGTAAAGGAGTAATACTTAATTGCTGAGAAAATAAATAATTTCTGTGGCAAGTATCAAAATTTACAAAAACAACACTTTTTCCCTTTAAATTCCTCTTTAACTTCTTTTGTTTAAAAGATTTTGCTTAACCCCCATGTCTATGTATTAGGCACATATCTATAAACATGTAATTTTTTAAATTTTGTCTATATCTCTTAGAGTTCCTGAGAAAAGTGAATTCGAACATTCCAAAACTTAGTTTTGAGAAAATTGGCTTCAAAGTTAAACTTTTCTTACTTTAACTCTTTCTCTACGAAGGATTTTTGCTTCCTCGTAATATTTGATGGTAATAACATTATTGAATCCTTAGTTGTTCGGGCGTTTCAGTAAGGAAAGTATTAAACATAAAGTGACTTTTGCGAAATCGCAAAAAAATACTACTTCTAATGCACTGATTGTAAAGTGTTATATATCATTTTGAAAAGAAGAAACGGGGCTATTAGAAAATTTAAAAATCTCAAAATCAATTTTTGATTAATTTCCTATTCTGGGTCTCCTTAAAGTTTTAAGTTTGTACAGTGATTGGTTGAAAACTGTACTTGCAAACAATAAAAAATGTACTAAACTTAGAGTTTATGAAAAAAGAGAGAACTTGTTATCGTTAAAGAAGTTACACTGCGATCCAAAAGTTTAGACAATGACGTTTTTTAGCTGTAAAATTTAGAATTGGGATAGTAGAATTTCAAAACATCCCTTTATATATTAAAGAAGTATTTTGAAATGCTATAATTGAAATATAATAGCTTGATTTGCTATAACAATTATTTTTTTCATAAAATAAAATTTTGTATGGTCCCAAAAGTTTAGACACTTATACGAGATTATGCTAATTTAAAGTACATAATGACCTAATTTTGCATTTTTATTGATGAATCATATATTTTTTATATGATAAATTAAAGAAATACGATATCCAGTGAACTAAACAAATTTAAAAACGATATTAGTACAATTTTACACCAAAAAGACAATTTAGTCACTTTAAATTTTTATTCAAATCATATTTGCTTCAAATTTACAATTTAACATATCTAAATACGAACGGAATGAATACCAGCCCCTCACCATAAGGTTTTGCCACGAATTCGTAGACTTATAGACGTTCATTGATCGATTTTCTTGATGAAAACTGTAGTATTTCCCATATAAAATTACAAAATAGCAACAGATTATTCTTTTTTGCACTTTAGTACAATGTAGAGATAGTCACCTCTTCAAAAACACCAAAAAAATTCGGTTATTCCAAAGTAAATTCACTCGAAACAATTACAAACTCTTTGATGCTAGAGTTTTTGAGGGGAAAAACCGCTGTTTTCAAAAGCAGATTTTTCAATATTCGGTTAAACCGAACGTGTTTAAGGGGTCACAGGAGTCTTCAAAATGTGCAAAGAAGATACTACAAAGCATAGTTTGATCTTTCATGTCATTTTTTAACTACTCAATAAATGACTATAATTTTTTTATATGTGATTCTACAGGATTTATTTATTATAAAACAAGTTTTAAAATTTATGAAACTTTAGCCAAAACTAAAATAAATGATATTAAACATGAAGCTATTTGAACACATTGTGATTAGTCTTGCGCGGCAAATTGTGAGGTCAAAATTGAAAAATGACCACGAAAATGACTTTATATTGTACAAATATGTACAAACTAGGACTTATACCTAAATTCTCAGCTAAATTGTAATTAGAAATTATTTTATGAATTTTTTTTCTAAAAAAATTAATAAAAATTTAAAAATTTTGATTTAAAAAATTTTTAAAAATAATTTCTAATTAAAATTGAGCTAAGAATTTAGGTATAAGTCTTTGTATGTACATATTTGCACAATATAAAGTCATTTTCTTAGTCATTTTTTCAATTTGGATCTCACAATTTGCCGCGCAAGCCTAATCACAATGTGTTCAAATAGCTTCATGTTTAATATCATTTAATTTAGTTTTGGCTAAAGTTTCATAAATTTTAAAACTTGTTTTATAATAAATAAATCTTGTAGAATTACATATAAAAAAATTATACTTATACATTGAGTAGTTAAAAAATGACATGAAAGATCAAACTATGCTTTGTATCATCTTCTTTGCACATTTTTAAGACTCCTGTGACCCCTTAAACAGCACTAAAGAGACCGGTTAAATTGTAACCGGTTCAAAGAAACCGGTTTTTCTCAGGAAACTTCAAATTTTAGAATGAAGAAGAAACTTTCGTAATTGTGTGGAGTGAACTTGCGTTAAAATTTCCGACTTTTTTTTTGTCGTTTTTTGAAGAGGTGACTATCTCTGCATTGTACTAAAGTGCAAAATAGAATGATATGTCGCTATTTGTGATTTTATATGGGAAAGATTGCACTTTTCATCAAGAAAATTGGTCAATGCAATGTCCCTAAATCCACGAATTCGTTTCAAAAACTTTAAAGGTGATGGACTGGTATTCATTTCGGTTTGTATTTAGATATGTTAAATTGCAAATTTGAAATCAAATGGGATTTGAATAAAGATTTAATATGGCTAAATCGTAATTCGTTGCTTGGTGTAAAATTGAAAACCAATATCGTTATAAAATCTGCTTAGTTCACCGGATATCGTTTTTTTTTTAATTAATCGCATAAAAAAATACATAAATTCAAGAATAAAATGCGAAATTAAGCAATTTTTGTACTTTAAATTAGCATAATCTCGTATTTGTTTTCTAAACTTTTGGGACCATACAATAATTTTATTTTATGATAACTAGAAAAATTGTTATAGCAAATCAAGCAATTATTGTTTTCCAATTATAGCATTTCAAAATACGTATACTATATATATAGGGATGTTTTGATATTCTAATTTCACAAATCTCAATTTTTACAGCTAAAAAACGGTCTCATTGTCTAATAACTTTTGGATCCGCAGTGTAGTAATCCATTCATTAACACAAAAATCCCAATTTTTACAAAAAAGTCACTTAGCACGTTCTTCCACTAAGCTCTTCAATTTGTTATCGAATTTTTATTTTAACAGCTAATGAGCCCTTCTTACCACGGATCTCCAAACCAAAGTGCCATTGTATTAATCCAATGGGGAAAATATTACTTTCTAAGCCACGTTTCTCCGGGTGCTTAAGGGGTCATAGGAGTCTTAAAAATGTGCAAAGAAGGTACTACAAAACATAGCTTGATCTTTCATGTCATTTTTGAACTACTCAATTTTTAGTATAATTTTTTTTATATGTAATTCTACAAGATTTATTTATTATAAAACAAGTTTTAAAATTAATGAAACTTTAGCCAAAACTAAAATAAATGATATTAAACATGAAGCTATTTGAACACATTGTGATTAGGCTTGCGCGGCAAATTGTGAGGTCAAAATTGAAAAAATAAAT